>CM035431.1:96927407-97519907 GCA_020310875.1 Ceratopteris richardii
ACAAAAGCTGCAGAATACACAGAAAAACACAGTACACAAGGAGCACGAAGAACTTCTTAGGTCTTACAAATGCGGTCGAACTTATATTCTGTGACTGACCATGTCACTATATGTTTTATTAAAGAACATATACAAAGAAGTATCCAGTGGCCATTTGACATTTCACATGGACACTAACAGTAACAGTCTCCCACTAAAGGCCAATATGGCCAAAGTAACTACGGGAGAAAAATAAAGAATGATAAAGAATACCTGAGTGTAAGTATACAAACTATACCTCCCACCTGATGGGCATGTTACACAGTATACCTGAATCAAGTAACCCCCATCAAGTGACAACAGTGTCGAAAGTTATCCTGCGGTAGAGCTTTAGTCAAAGCATCTGTAACATTATCTCGAGTGTGAACCTTCTCAAGAATAATGCGCTCAATGGCTAAGAAATCTTGAATGAAGTGATACCTCACCTCAATTTGCTTGGTCTTTGCATGATAGACCAGATTCTTAGCCAAAGCAATGGCACTCTGACTATCACTGAGTAAACGAGGTACATGCTGAGGTAAACCCATACCACAAGTAAGACGAGAAAGCCACAATGCTTCCTTACATGTCTCACTTGTTGCAACATACTCTGCTTCTGTGGTGGAAACAACTGTACATTCTTGAAGACGAGATCTCCAAGAGATAGCACCTCTAGCAAAATGAAAAATGTACCCTGATGCAGACTTATGATTGTCTACACAACCAGCATAGTCAGAATCTGTGTAACCAATAATGGATGCTTTCCCTCTACCTAAGCATAGACACTTGTCTTTAGTGCCACTTAGATATCTTAAAATCATCTTGATCATTTCCCAATGTTTCTTGCTAGGATTAGACATATATCTGCTCACAACTCCCACTGCAAATGCAATGTCTAGTCTTGTAGCTACCATAGCATACATGAGACTACCAACAGCAGACAGATAGGGAATTTTGGCCATGAATTCCTTTTCCTCATCTGATTTGGGGCAATCATCCTTGCTCAATTTCACATATGTGGGTAAAGATGTACTTAATGTCTTTCCACCCTGCATATTGAACCTGTGAAGTACTTTGGATATGTACTCACTTTGAGACAAGTATATGCATCTTTTACTCCTATCACGAGTAATGTGCATGCCAAGAATATGTTTGGCATCCCCCAAATCCTTCATATCAAATCTGTGACTCAACTTCTTTTTGAGAATTGACAAATCATAAGAGGACTTCCTAGCAATCAACATATCAGCAACATAAAGTATCAAGCATATCAAGCTGCCATCTGAGCATCTCTTTGTGTAGAGACAATGATCCTCATTACTTCAAGAATAGCCTTGAGACTTCATAAAAGCATCAAACTTTTGGTACCATTGTCTAGGGGACTGTTTAAGTCCATACAAGCTCTTCTTAAACTTACAAACTAGACTTTCCTTGCCAAGAACTACATAACCCTCTGGTTGTTCCATATAGATCTCATCTGTAAGATCTCCATGCAAGAGAGTAGTTTTCACATCCATTTGGACTAGCTCTAAGTCCTCCATTGCAACGAATCCAAGAAACATGCACAGGGTAGTCATCTTGACCACTAGAGAGAATATTTCCTCGAAATCAACACCATGTTGTTTCTTATAACCCTTTGCAACAAGTCGTGCTTTATACTTTAGAGAAGCACTATCTGATGTGAATTTGAGCTTATATACCCATTTACATGGTAAAGCTTTCCTACCTTTTGGCAAAGGTACTAAATCCCAAGTACCATTCTTGTGAATAGAATCCAACTCACTCTTCATGGCATGCTCCCACTAGACATGATCCTCTATCTGCATAGCCTCTTTGTAGCAAGAAGGCTCACCCGCATCTCTTAGGATAACAAAATCTAAACGTGGAACATATATATTAGGTGGATGTGAGACACGTGTAGAACGTCTCAATGGTTGTTGAATAGGAACATGTGCAAATTGATTTGACTGGACATTCTTTTGAACATCCCTATGTGCAACATTTTTATGCATGCTTATCGGAGGACTAGTATCCTCAAACACCACTCATCTCACTTTAACCTCCTTAATGGGTTGTTTATGCATCTTAGACTCATTGAAAATGACATCACTACTTTTGATCACTGATCGTGTTTCAGGATCCCATAAGTGATATCCAAATTGTCCTTCTTGACCATATCCAAACAAAATGCATTTCTTTGACTTATGGTCCATTTTTTGCCTAAGATTCTTGGGTATAGAACATATGCTTCACACCCAAAAACTCAAAGATGATCATAATATGGTGGCTTCCCTGTCCATAATTCTTGTGCCACTTTCAGACCTTTGGCATTACTAGGTGAAAGGTTAATCACATGAACTACAATCAATACTACTTCTACCCAAAAGCCTTGTGATGAGAGGTTTGCAGAGACTACTCGATCTTGAATAGTTCTATTCATTCTCTCATCTACACCATTCTATACTGTGGTATAAGGAGCTGTAAACTCTCTACGAATCCCTCTAGATTGACAGAAAAGGCTGAATTCATGTGAGGTATACTCACCCCCATTATCTGAACGTAAAGCCTTAAGCTTAGTTCCTTTTTCAGTCTCAACTAAAGCAAGACATTTTTTGAAAGTAGGGAATATCTGATCCTTCGATTTGATAGGATATACCCAGGCTTTTCTAGTAGCATCATCTATGAAAGTGACAAAGTAAAGAGAACCACCTAAGGACCTAGTGGGCATAGGACCACACACATCTGTATGAACGAGATCTAAAGGCTGAATTGAAGAGTCAATGTGTGTTCTATGCACATTTCTGGTTTGCTTTCCATATTGAGAATGCTCACAAAATGAAAAATCAGAGAAAGATAACACAAGTAAGTAGCCAGAACGAGAAAGATTTTCCATTCCACTACGAGATAAATGGCCCAAACGACCATGCCAAATACAAGCCATAGGCTGTTCAGTAAGAGCTAACAAGTGTTCTTTCTGTGATACAAATAAAGGATAAAGTGAGCCAACTTTGCTTCCTTTTGCAATAACCATATTGCCCTTTGATATGCGAAAGGACTGAGCATAGAAGACCACCTTGTAACCAAGGTCATCAAGTTGATCAACTGACATCAAAATGCATGACAACTGAGGTGCATGGCATACATTATGCATAGTAAATTTTGAACCATCAATGAACTGCACAACCACATCTCCAATCCCAACAACATCACACTGGTAAGAATCACCAAGTCTCACAGTACCAAGAGACTTTGCTACATAATTAGAGAACCAATCTCTATGTGGTGTCACTTTGATGGCGATGCACCAAAGTGCGCTCTCCTTCTCAAAAGCTCCACGATAATATCCTCGGAGTAGAAAACTGAGCTCCTAAGGCCGCACACAGTACTCCGTACAGAAGGGGCAGAATATGCAGAAAAACACAGTACACAGGGAGCATGAAGGCAAACTTCTTAGGTCTTACAAATGCGATCGAACTTACAGTCTGTGATTGACCAGACCACTATATGTTTTATTAAAGAACATATACAAAGAAGTGTCGAGTGGCCATTTGGCCTTTCACATGGACACTAACGGTAACAAAGCCACAAATATAAAAATACAAATCTAACTCCAGAGAATCGTGGCTTCTCAATTGTGAGAAAGTTGCGAATCCCTCTTGACTCAAGGAAATCACGAATCTCTGCCTCTAAAAAATATAAGAAAAGGTTTTCATGAAGTAAATCGTGACTCTTTGACAAATTCTTTCGAGAAGCTCGCATATTTCTACTTGAATAGTTCAAAAAGTGAGAAAATCGCGAATTTGTTCAAGAAAATCATGACTTTCTCTCTAAGCAATAAATTGTGAACATTCTTAGAGATCACTGGATCGAGGCAGAAAATCACGATTCTCTGCTAGAAAGTCGTGATTCTTTGATCCTTTGAAGGATAGTAGCCAAATTTTTAGGATCACTTCAAGACACACTGAAGGAGAGAAAAATAAGAAAGGAAAGGGGACAACTTGAGGAAAAAGAAAAGATAGGATAAAAAATTGCTAGACTTTGCAGCCAGAAAAGCGCAATTTTCGGAACTGATCACAAAGAACTAGAGCGCCTAACTGACCACTAAAAAATCCCATGTGATCAAACTGATACCTTGCTCTACATGAACCCAGGCATAGGAAATGTCTATTGGGCAGCTAATGTAGACACCAGCCAAGCACCCTCACACATGAACATGAAAATCCTTAAAAACTACAATGAACCTAGAGAGTCACCTACTTTCATGATCGAGGAAGGAAAAAGCTTCTGGAAATTGGTAGATGAGTTGAAAAGCTCCTACACCCACCTAAACCAACCTATCTTTTCTAGAAGGAATCCCACCACTCGAGGGGGGAGAAGATCAAGGGCCCCTAACTCACATTATGTAGATCCTCAAAGAAGAAATAAGTTTGGAAAAACTGGTGAGACAAGTAATCAGGCCAGGATTAGATCAGGAGGAGAACATCAGGAACCTCCATGCATATCATCCATCAGAGTGAACAAAAATTCAGGACTAGAGCCTAGAGACCATGGATATATCAGACCATAGAGACATAAACTTGATGTACCAGGAAGAAATAATAGAGAAAGGCATGAAGGACAATATAGAAGGCTGAGACCAACTCAAGTGGTGAAAAGCATTAGAAACCAATATGATGGTTCCACTGATCCTTATGATCATGTGGAAGAATTCAAACAAGTACTCAAAGCCAAGGAGGTAGAAGACGTCTTCACTCAATACCAAGCTTTTGGGCTAACCTTGAAGGACTCGGCTATAAAATGGTTTCAACCCCTTGCTATGGAGACCTTCCATGACATTGAAACTTTCTTCTTGGAATTCATTGCAAAATTTTCCAAGAGAGGAATTAAACATGACTGATTCCTTTGAATTCATTCGAACAGAATTCAAAGGAATCAGTCAGGTTAGCTGCTAGAAGGTTCAATAAATACATAGACAGATGCACTCCTCAAGAAAAACCTTCTATGCAAAAGAGGATATCTTTGTTCGCAAAGGGCTTATACAATGCTCAATTGAGAACTTTAGTATATTGTAGAAGGTGCACAACCTTGGATGAGTGCATAAGGGAAGCCCTAGAAATTGATGATAATAGGGGAGAGGATCTAGTGGAAGGAGAGGGACCAACAACATCTTCATCCAAGATAGCCCACATTGAGGAGTTAGCTCAGGCCATAACAAAACATTTGGGCATGGGAATCCAATAGACAAATATCCACAGAAACTAGAACCCTAAATGCAACAAGTATGGAGAAAACCACCACATCCATCTCTGCACCAAACCAAGAAGGCCTTTTCGGGGAGATAAAAGAGTTATCCAGTTCTACCCACATGGGAGGCAGTGGAACAGTGGAGTAGTACATACATAACAACCAATGGGGAGGGGAAGAATTTACCAAAACCACATAGCCAATCAAGAAAGCCCAGAACCTCTCTTAGGTCAACAACCACCCCTACCTACCAATGTGGTGCCAGTTAAATACATACCTTTGGAGGAAAATTTGGAAAGGGCAATAACACCTTCAACACCATTGTATTATGAGGATTTAGAAGAGAGAGGCTCCATATCCTACCCAGAGGAATACCAAGAAGAGGAGAGGTTGGCCAACAAGGAAAATCAATACTGTTCATATCAGAAAAATAATGGAAACTATGAACTAGATCCCGCCACTTTCATATTTGTAGCAAACAAGTTCATGCCCCAACAAAGAATGTTGAGTAACTAGAACCCTAGAAAATTTCAGAGGGGAACATGCTACATGTGTGAGGGAGATCACTTTATAAGAGATTGTCCCCAACCTCCCATATTGAAAGTGGAAGTGTATTGCAAAGACTGTGGCAAAGGTCACCTCAGAAGAGAGAGTGCAAGTTCACGTGATAGCTAGGGTTGATGCTAAAAAGAACCCTGAAAAAGTTGTGGTGGAAGAAAGTTTGGAAGAAAAGATGGATAAAAGAAAGAAGAAATCCTAGAGAAAAAGGAAGGAGAGGGCTAAAGCAAGAGAGCAAAAACATGATCATGAAGGGAATGAGAGAAAAGAAACAAAAGGAAGATCAGTTTTGGCAGAACCTTTGTCTAAGCAAATGAGGACCTTGATGAAGCAATACCAAGGAGCCCTCAAAGAAATCCCAGAACAAAAACAAGAGGAAGGATACCCAATACCTGAGATGGAAAAGAGGAGGTTTGTTCTATGTAAGCAACTAATAGAAACTGCTCAGTAATTGTTGGAAAACGACCAAGCATTGAGAGAAACTAGAATGACAAATGAGTAGTTGCAGAAATGCATGGACAAGTTATCTTGAATGAGTTGGAGGAACATAGTGTAAAGTGCACAAGCTTGAGACTACATGGCCAAAATTCCAAAGTGAAAGCTACAGAGTGTCAAGATATAGAAGTGACATATAAAATCTCATGGGACCAACTTGTGAAACAAAATCCTGATTTGGAAAGAGTGAGCCGAGATCCTATGAAAAAATACAAGGAGTCATGTGAGGGGGAAAGAATAATGCAAGTACTCTTGGACAAGATAGAAGGTTATTGTGAGGGGGAAGAACGGAATTCCACCATAGTGTTGGACTTCCAAGGCCATAAAGTACAAGCCATATTGGATAGTGGATCTGGGGTGGCCATTGTAACCAAAGAGATATGGGAGAAATGGGGAAAGCCAAAGATGAAAGTCCATTGGATTGCTAGAGTAGGTGGACTTGAAGACATGTGGAATCAAATTCCAACACACTCTAGCTATAGTAGATTTTCCTGAGTTGACCACCTATGATGTCATCTTAGGAAGAACATTTCTTAGACAACTCAAGGTAGTGCAAGATTGGGGGATTGACCATATCTACTTGAAACATGAAGACAATGTGACCAATGTAAACCTGAAGAATGGCACTTATCGTGATATCTCTACCAGAGATTGGAGAAAGGTGCATCCCCGAAGAACCAACTCAATGGACTCTAGTTCATTAGGAGAAGTGGATTCTGAGGAGTCTGCCCAATTATGGATGTGCAAGTCAAAGGGGGGGGGCATTTATAAACTAAACAAAGAAGAATGCATTCTAGAGAGAAGCATAGAGGAGTCTAGCTACATGCCAAAGTGGTTTGAAGAGGAGGATTTTGAGCCATGTGGTTGGAATCAAATTTTGTCAACTGTCAACAAACAGAGCCTGTCCTTGATTTGTGATTCAAAAGGATATGACCTAATACCATTCAACATGGTTCATGCAATGTTAGATACAAGGAGTCGCAACAACAAGAATACCTCCAACATGCTGAATGAGGAAAAGAAAGAAGAAAAAGTAGACATGCAACTTGATGTTCTAGAACATTTCAAGAGAGGAAGTGGAAGAAATGAAAGTAGTATTCCACAAACCTCAAAGAGAATGTAGAACAAATCAAGCTTATAACAACACGGAACAGGTGAAACAACTGTCAGTCACAGTGGAAGAAGGAGAAGAAAGAAAGATAGTCTTGGCCAATGACATTCAGCCAGAAGAGGAAAAACAATTGGTAGGCTTAGTCAAGGAATTTAGGGAGGTGTTTGCATGGAGTTATAAGGGTCTCAAGGGAGTGCACCCAACCCTCCAAACAAAGACACTACACTTATAATGATGTTTATGCTGCCAAAATCAAGGAAGAAACTGATAAACTGCTATCAGTAGGGTTTATCTATAAGATAAAGCACATAGAATGGATATCTCCTACAGTGGTTGTCCCTAAGAAAAATGGCAAACTCAGGGTTTTCATCAATCTCAAAAAACTCAATGCTGCTACTATTAGGGATAATTATCCGCTACCAATTACCAAACATTTATTGGAAAGAGTGGCTAGAAAAGAGGTGTATAGTTTTCTTGATGGTTTCTCCGGATACAATCAAGTGGCTATAGCCCTAGAAGACCAACACAAAACTGCCTTTGCAACTGAGTGGGGAGTATTTGCATTTAGGGTCATGCCATTTGGCCTGACAAATGCACCAACTACCTTTCAAAGGCTTATGTGTCATGTATTCAAAGATATCTTGAGAACAACCATGGAAGTATATGTGGATGACTTGTGTGCTTTTTCTTGCAGAAGATCAACTCACCTTGGGGAACTTAGACAAATCTTTGAGAAGTGTAAACTTTACAGAGTTTGTCTAAACCCTGAAAAGTGTATCTTCTTTGTTAGGTAAGGAAAGATACTTTGTCATATTGTTTCCAAGAATGGCATGTCCGCTGATGAAGAAAAGACCAAACTAATAGTTGAGATGCCTAGACCCATAATTGTGAAGGAACTGCAAGCTTTCATGGGATATTGTGGATACTACAGGAGGTTTGTCCACAATTATGCTATGATTGCTAAACCCTTATATGTCGTAATCACCAAATTTGAATGGACAGAAGAATGTGAAGATGCTTTTAAGAAATTGAAGTATTGGTTGAGCTCCGCACCCATTCTGAAACCACCCAATTGGGAAAAAAATTTCCATGTCCATGTGGATTCATTTTAGCACAGTGAGTTGAGAATTCCAAGCTAGATTTCCCAGTTGCATATGCAAATAGGCAAATGAACCAAGCTGAGAGGAACTACACAACCGAGAGAGGGGGATTAGGCATGGTGTATGCGGTCAAGAAGTTCAGACACTATCTCCTAGCAAAAAAATTCAAGTTCTTTGTGGATCATCAAGCCCTCTTGTATCTAGTTAACAAGCCTTGTAACACTGGAAGAATTGTCAGGTGGTTTTTGTTATTGATTGATTTTGAGGTCGTGGTGAAACAAGGGAAGACTCCCATCAGGGAAAATTATTTATCTAGACTATGCAATGGAGAAGAACCCCAAGGTGTGGATGATGAATTGTGAGACACTTATCTATTTAGGGTTGAAGCTGTACCTACTTGGGTAGAAAACCTTGTCCCATTACTGAGTTTTGGACCTCAATTCTCTAAAATAGACATGAGTCAAGTCTTAGGTCAAACTAAAAACTACATCTTTCTCTCAGGACACTTATACTATCTCCATCACTCAGGCATAATCTTAAGCTGCATCTTAGATGAGGAATAGAAGAGTTACCTAGAAAGAGCACATAACCCTCATAAGCTAGTCCATGCTTCGAAAACTCAAACCCTAGTGGATCTTCACAGATTAGGGGTACATTGGCCCGACCAAAAGAAAGACATACATTATTTTGTTCAACAGTGTGAAGTTTGCCAATGAAGAAGAACAGTGGGGGAGGCAACTATGTTTGGGATAAACAAGAATCCAGTATGGGGAGAAGAGATAATAAAACAGTTGAAAACACAAGAACCTCAAGTGAAAAAGACTTTTCACAAGAAGGTGATGAATCTAGAATGAAAAGACTACTCATTGATAGGGGACCAATTTTATAAGAGAGGTAAAGATGGGTATCTAAGATTGTGTCTTCCAGAAGAGGAGTATGTGAGAATGTTGCAATTAACACATGCAGGAGTAGCATTAGACACTTTTCAACAGAAAGAACTACCAAGCTAATAATCTATTCAGGATTTGGGTGGCCAACACTACATAAAAACGCAAAATTATTTGTGGAAAGATGTGACATTTGCCAAAGAACAAAGAATCCCATAAGAAAATATGACATGCCACTAAGACCAATAATAAGCTTTAGAGCTTTTTCCAAATGGGGCATAGATTTCATTGGATCCATTTCATCACCATCCAAAACCACACATGCAGAATACATCATTTTTGCAACTGACTACTTAACTAAGTGGGTAGAAGCTAAAGCCACCCGAAGAAATGATGCTCAGACAATAGCCAGGTTCTTGTTTGAGAACATCTTTGTGAGGTTTGGGCTACCACTATAAATCATCAATGATAGGGGAACTCATTTTGTCAATGAGGTCATAGAGCATCTTCTAAATGAGTTCTTAGTAGTGCATAGACTCTCAACACCCTATCACCCCCAAGCAAATGGTTTAGCAGAGAGCACCAATAAGATTTTGTGCAGAGTCTTGCAAAAGATAGTCAATAATAAAAGGTCAGATTGGGATAAGCAATTACATCATGCTCTTTGGGCATATAGATTTGCTTATAAAACAAGGAAAAATAAAAACAAGACAGAAAAAGAAAAGCAATGCTAGGAGGTGTACAACAAGAGGGATGTTGATATATTTAGGTAGTGATGTGTGTGAACACTCTAGGACCACCGGGGCACTTTTTTCCCTCTTTAGGAGGTTTTTTTTCCCAGCTTGTATATACGCCTATTGCCCTAACAGGCTACTTATCTTTGTACATTCTAGTGGTAATACATTTAGTATTGTGTGTTGTGCTCCAAGCTTCTTATTCTTCCTTGTGCTATTCGCGTGCTTCCGCAGATGTCTAACTCCAACAATTGGTATCAGAGCAGGTCAACGCTTCATCTAGGGCATTGTCTACACCTCTCTGGTTGCAGTCTCAAAATCACACGAAATTTGGTGAGCATACTCAAGGTCTTTCAAAGATCAAAACTACTTTGCTCTGTGGTGCCGAAATCACGATCTGAGATCATTTCGACCTCCGAACGCACTATTGCAACGCTTATGTGGGCTATTTTGTCTTTTTGTACCAGATATATATACCAGTTTTGGTTCCCTAGTATAAGCATCTCAAAGTCTTCTACAGGTCTAGCAGAACTCGTTTTTGGGTAGTTCTGTTCAACTTTTTCAGATACAATCATTTTTTTGCATCAAGGTATTTTAGTCAGTGGTCATGGCTGAAAATAGTGATGTATTTCGTATGTTGGCTGTTGAGGATAAGTTGGATGGTAAGAATTGCCCATTGTGGGCTTATATGATGCGTCATGTATTGGTTGCAAAAGATCTATTGAATATTGTGCAAGGTGTTGAAATACACCTTGTTACACCTACGAATACAGGTACTGCAAATACAAGTGCTCGAGCTGATGGAGATGGTGTCGAAGATGATGATATTCTATAGATTCCTATTTGTGTTGATGTTTCTGTTGCACCTACTGCACTACAAATTTGTTGGGATGGCAGAGATGCTCAGACACATGCATTGATAGCTTTGTCTGTCAAAGTCCATTATTCCTCACATTTGCTCTTGCAGAACAACTAAGGATGCTTGGGATACACTTAACACATTGTACCAGGCTAGGAATGAGGCTCGTGTTGCTTACCTCTAAAAACAATTGGAGAGTGAGCATATGAATGAAGGTCATTCTATGGACAATTTTCTCACAAAGATCAAGGATTTGAAAGAATAGTTGGTTTCTGCTGATGAAGTTATACCAAATAGCTCAATTGTGCAAACCGTTCTGAATAGTCTTCCTGACTCATATCAGAGTTTTGGTTCTACTCTTTTTTTGATGATGAAAAGAAATCCAAATGACTTTTCATTTGAGGAGTTAGTATCTATTCTGTTGCAAGAAGATCAGTCTAGGCAGAATATGTCCATCATGTGTGTTGCAGATCAAGCTTTCGTGGCTACTCAGAAGGGCAAAGGTAAATGGAGCTCTTCTACTAGTAGGCACAAATCTGCAAACACTGCACATTCGAAGTAGGAAGAAAAAGATGAGAAGAAATGAAAAAAGAAAAAATGTTTTTGCAAATTTTGTAAAGCAAATGATCATGTCATTAAGAGCTGTCCAAAACTGGCTGCTAAAGATGCAAAGAAGAAAGAGGCCAGAATGGTTGTTGCAGAGGTCTCTACACTGAAAACAGAGTCTGCTAATCTTTTGCAGGATGAAGAATGGGCGTTTACTATTGTTTGCAGTTTTGAACCATCTTCTCATGAGTAGTGCATGTCTGCAGTAGAGTCAGATGTTTGGTACTTTGATAGTGGGGCGGCCAAACATATTACCTCACAGTGCAGTTTCTTCTCTTCACTCCAGCCTGCCCCTACAAGGAGTATTGTTACATGCGCCAAAAACTCCTCTTATCTTGTTATGGGAGTTGGTAAGATCATTTTGACTATTGCTGATGGTAGTTCTTTTACTTTTTTAGATGATTTGTTTGTGCAAGGAATCAAGAAAAATATGTTATCATTTTTTGCATTAGACAAGATTGGCTTGGTTGTGAAATTTGTTGATGAGAGATGTACAATTCATGATATGTCAAATGGCGACATCATTATTGCTTTAGGCATTTTATGTCATAGGCTGTGTAAGCTCATAGGCTGTATTGCACATGATTCTCATAGCCTGAGAATCATGTGCAATACATGATTCTCAGGCTATATCAGATGCAAAGCTTTGGCATGCACACTTTGGTCATCTGAATTTTGCTAGTTTGCTACACCTACAGAAATCTGAAATGGTGTCCTCTTTGCCCAAACTTGAGGCACATGGAAAACATGTTTGTGAAGGCTGTATTTTGGGCAAAATGCAGCTTTCCTCCTTTTCAAAAGATGGTTCAGTTCGGGCTACTCAGAAATTGCAGCTTGTATGTCTGCGATCCTATGCATACAACTTTTTTTGGGAACTATCTTTACTTCGTGACTTTTATCGATAATTTTTCTAGGCATGCATGGGTATATCCATTGAAGCCAAAGTCCGAATTGTTTATGTGCTTCAAACAGTTTCTGGTTTTCGTTGAAAATTTGTCAGCATGTAAAATGGGCACCCTCCGTTCTGATCGAGGGGGAAATATTGTCTTCTGACTTTAATGCATTTTTGGCTGAACGTGGGATAAAACATCAGTGTACAATGCCGTATACACCTCAACAGAATGGGGTTGTTGAATGGAAGAACATGTCACTCATGGAGATGGTTAGGTGTATGGTCAAGAGTCAGGCTTTACCACATAGTTTCTGGCTTGAGTCTGTCATGTGTGAAACATATATACTTAATAAGTATCCCACTAAACCATTGCAGTCTATCACTCTATATGAGGGTTGGCATGGTCGCAAGCCATCTGTTGCTCACCTGCATGTTTTTGGTTGTTTGGCATATGCATTAGTGCCTAAACACCATCGTAGAAAATTGGATGATAAAGCAGTAAACTGCATTTTTGTTGGGTATAGTTGTGAAAGCACATGCTATTGTCTATATCGTCCACAAACTAAATGCATTCTGGTTAGTCGTGATGTTGTTTTTGTGGAAGATGCTATTTAGCCCTTACTTTCATGTACTAAGGAGACATCTGTTAGCTCCAAAGACATGTATGATACTTTGCTTCCTCTTTTTACAGGTGGACAGTCTAGTGCTGGTCCTAATGAGGCAACTTCTCAACCTTTACAGGTTTCATGTGATGATGCAGATCATTCCATTTCTGATGTAGATTTACATGATGCACTTGTTGATGAGAGAGCTGATATTCAACAGGAAAAAACTATGCCAAAATGGCTGGGGCATACTTTGCGTGATAGCAGATTAGATGCACCTCTATCATATCATACTCATTCAGGCTCTCATAGTGACTCTTTTGCATTAGATTGCTATGCTATGGCTGCCTCTAGTCTCTGTGATGAGAATGAACCTGTTTTGTTTGATGAAGCACAAAATTAAGAACATTGGATGACAGCAATGCAATCTGAATATGATGTTATCATGAAAAATGGTACATGGTCTTTATGTGACTTGCCTCCTGGCAAGAAGGCCATTGGCACTAGTGGCTATACAAGCTGAAGCATAAACCTAATGGAACAGTTGACAGGTATAAGGCTAGGCTTATTGCAAAGGTTTATGCCTAGGAAAGAGGCATTGATTTTGATGAAACCTTTGCTCCTACTTGCCAAATGACTACTGTTCGTAGCATATGTGCACTTGAAGCTCATCATGGTTGGAATGTATATCAATTGGCCATTAAAAAAACATTTCACAATGGTGACTTGCATGAACAAGTGTATGTTTTTCAGTCCCGTGGATTTGTGCAGAAAGGGCATGAAAACCATGTGTGTAGGTTAAAGAAGGCATTATATGGTTTAAAGCAAGCACCACATGCTTGGTATGAAAAGATACATGCCTATTTGATTACACATGGTTTTAAGAACAATCCAACTGAAAGCACCTTATATGTTAAGTGTGCTAATGATGTGCTTCTAATCATTGTGGTATATGTTGATGACATGCTGCTCAATGGTCCTCTGACATGCATATTGCTAATTTTAAGGCTGATTTGCATGCCTCATTTGAGATGTCTGATTTAGGGCATTTGCATCATTATTTAGGCATTCCATTTATGCAAGTTGATGGTGGAATGGCTTTGTGTCACACAAAATATATTGACATATTATTGCAATGATTTGGCCTTGAAGACTGTAAGCCTATTGCCACTCCTATGGAGACATGTTTACGATTGAGTCTTCATGATGCTGGAGATGCATTTGAGTCTATTCTCTATCAGCAGGCTATTGGATGCTTGATTTATTTATGCATTACTCAGCCAGATATTCAGTTTGCTATCTCACAGATGAGCAGGTTTGTGCATTACCCATGTGTCAAGCATTGGCAGGCAATTAAGTGCATCTTTCGCTACTTGAGTGGTACCCAACTACTTGGATTTTTTTTATCCCAAGGGGGATCACTACTGCTAGATTTTCATGCTTTTTTTGATAGTGATTTGGCTGGTTGCTATGACACTCATGTGTCCATTAGTGGTTTTTGCTTCATGCTTGGTAGCTCATCTATATCTTGGTTGAGCAAGAAGCAGCCGGCTGTGGCCATTTCTAGTTGAGACTGAGTATAGGGCAGCTTTCACAGTGACTGTTGAGTGTGTGTGGCTCAGATGCCTTATGGCTGATTTGGGTGTTGTTTAGGCTTCTGCCGCCATCATCTTCAATGACAGTGAGAGTGCATTGGAAGTTGCGAGGAACCAAGTGTTCCATGCTCGATTAAGCACATTGAGGTGCATTATCATTATGTCATGGAGAGGTTCTCTACTAGGGAGATCAACTTGGCATATGTTCCCACATAGGAGAACATTGTAGACCTTTTTACAAAGGCTCTGACTAGGGAGAAGTTTGAAGCTTTTAGCAAATCTTTGAGATTACATCCTTTTGTGGATTGATTCCACATAGCTTGATACTTAATTATACATGAGTGCCAGCTCCTTGTTCACCGCATCACTCCCGGGGGGATTCATTGTGATATTTAGGTAGTGATGGGTGTGAACACTCTAGGAACGTCAGGGCACATTTTTCCTCTTTAGGAGTTTTTTTTCCGCCGGCTTGTATATATACCTATTGCCCTTACTGGCTACTTATCTTTGTACATTCTAGTGGTAATACATTCAGTATTGTGTGTTGTGCTCTAAACTTCTTCTTCTTCCTTGTGCTGTTTGTGTGCTTTTGGAGACATCTAACTCCAACAAGGGAGATGTACAAAGAAGAATTGTTTTCACCTTGCCAAAGAAAAGACAGATCAAGTGTTGTTTGAAAATAAAACATAGATACACAATAAAGGCTTATGATAGGGATAGGAAGTTTGTTTTTCTTTTCAGAAAGAAAAGGGATTCAAAATTTTCTTCATTGTTTAAGAGTTCTAATTTGAAAATTTTAATTCTAGAAATAGCAAGCCTTCACTATATTGTGAGTGGGAGTCTATGTGATAAATAGTGTGTGGTCCAAGATCATGAGGTTCTTACCGTGTTCCTTTATTCTTTCATTCTTTGTGATGTTTTTCTTGAGTCATGAATTGAAAAAAATCCAATAGCAAGTTTAAAATGATGTGAAGGATCTAATCAAACTCAAGCTTTTGACTTTGATAGATGGCCTAGGAGATGCCAAAAGACTGAACATAGCTCAATCCAGGGGACATTGGTTCCTTGATGCAGGGGAAACTGACAAAGAAGCTAAGCAAAACTTAATGAGAATGACCAGATATGTGTACATGTTGAAGTTTGGGGGGTGTAAATTTAATGTGGTCACCCTGTATATAAGAAAATTACATGAGCATCAGGGCATTAAAGAGATTTGGAGGGAGGCAGGGATCCATGGATTTCTAGATTTGGATCTCATTATGATAGACATCCCCAGATGTATCACAACTATGGAAACCATGGATAGGTAGACCTGGAGGGAAAATGACCAACAAGAGTACTTAATGTGCAAGGTACCAGACTTCACAGCGCAAATGAGGACCATCAAGATCAACCAAGCCCTAGTCAAGGAAGCTTTGAAGTTTGACAGTGGAAAGACCTATAACTTGAATGAGATTAGAAAGGGCATGGAGAGGTACAGAGAAATCAAGAAATTCTAGGATTTTGATTCAAAAGTGTTGAATATGGTAGTAAGGCTGTTCCACAAACATTTGTGCTTGATTCAGATGACTCAGTATCTCAAGCCACACAAAGCAGTAACCCTGGCCTTCATGAAAAGGGGTGGTTTAGACAGAATGGACTTATCAAGCTATGTATTGAAATATATCTATGAGGCAACCATGCATTGGAAGGAGACACAATTTTGGGAGGAGGGCAAGCCCTCACAAGGATCTTATACACAACTTTGGATGAGGATGAAGACATGGAATTGATGTTTAGTTGAAGGCAAATGGAGGAGTTATTTCACAAAAAGCAAGTAACCTCCCCCATGAAAATAGGAAGAAAGGATAAGGAGTTGGAAGATCCACCAAAACCCACCACAGAACAAGTAGCAGGAAAATCTACGAAGAGAGTTCGGGAAGTGGTAGGAGTCACCGAGCCTGCCAAGAAGAAATTAAGGATATCAGAGAGAGTGAGGAGTAAAGCCCCATGAGAAGAAGAACAGGAAGAGCAAGGTATGCAAGAAAAAGGAGATAGACTATGTCACTATCCGGGTGAAGGAAGACCCAAGGAAGGAAGCAAATGAAATGATGAAACCCACTAGGGAGGAATGGTGGGAGCACATAGAGAAGCTCAGGCAGATCCAGCCCCATGCCCAACGATGATAGAAAAGCAAAAGTTATACACATACTTCCTATAAGGCTGTGAAGACAAAAGGTTGGCCTATGAAAAGCAATATCAAAAGATGTTGAATGATTACTCGGATAAGGGAACCGATTGAACACAACAAGAGTTGGAAGTTTACGAGGAAGCTCATGAGAACTTGGTGGACTCGAAAACTCAAGAAACTTTTGTTAGAAGAGAGAAAATATTAAGAAGAATTTTTGAACATCTGAACATACCCAAAGATCAGAGGAAGTTAGTTCCTCCCAAGAAGGTAAAAGTGGTGCCCCCCACTAAAAGCAAAGAGGTAAGAGATGAGACAATAGAAGATCATAGACAACAACTCATTGAGAAAAGCAACAAGAGGTTCCTGAAGGAGGATGAGGGAAAACAAAAGTTCAAGCGAACCATGCCGTACTTACTAGAACCCCCACTAGAGCTCATAGAAGGGAGATCCACCCTAGTGACAAGAGAAGATATGCAACTTGTGTGCATACCATAGCCTCATGAACTAGAATAACAGTACAAAGAACATAATATGGAAGCCCAAGATCTCAAAGAAGAAGAGGAGGAGGAAAGGAAGCTACTACAACAACTTTTGAACTCAGTAGAGCCAGAAAGATCACGAGAAGAATTTAGTGTCCAAAAACTTAGAGAAATGGAACAAAAAGCAGACCTGGATGATTTTTTTGATGCATCATGGGATTTGAAATAGAGGCAGTAAAAGAAACACCACAAGAGGAAACAATGGTTCTAACCACTTATCAAAACAAAGATCAAGACCAAGAAGGGATAGTGTACCAAGAACCTGATGTCATTATGGAAGAAGCTAAAGAACAAGAGATGAACCATATGGCTATAACAGAAATACGAGGAGAATCAATGCATAGGGAAAAGCCTAAAAAAGAATACTACATCAGATTCCAAGGAGAGGAGGAAAGTGAAGGCATAACTAAGGAATTGGCAGTGAAAAATCAAAGTAAATCAAAGATCTTCCAAGAAGGAGACGTACCACAAGAGAATCTCCAGATAGAGGAAGAGCAACCTAAAGAAGAAAGCAGTTCTGAGAAGGAAAGCAATTCAGGGGAAGATACTGATACAAACAGTATGGAGGATGCAAAAACAAAGCATTTTGAAAGGGAGATCCAAGGTGACAAGGAACAAATACAGGAGGAAAATAAAGAGAAAGATGAACAAAAGGACCTAGAAGTCGTGATGGAAATAGAGAAAGAAGTGAAAGAAGAAGAAGCTAAGTCAACGCAAGTAGGGCATGAGAAACCAGAAAGTGAAGATAAAGCACTACAATTGTGTCCAACCCAAGACTAGGAGAAAGAGGAACATGAGAACCTGCTGGAGATCAAGACTATGATCAATAAAAGAACAAAACAGTTCTCACAAGGATCAAGATGGGCACTACTAGCAGATCTATGAATGGAAGAAGAGAAAAGACACTTAGTAAAAACCTTGAAGCTGGAAAGGAAAGACTTAATCAAGCAAAATGAGGCTTTGATTTGAGACAATGAAGTTCTTCAGGAAGAAATAGTAAAGGTGACAGAGGAGGTTATAGCTGTAGGACACCAAAGGAGTAAAGCAGAGAAAGAACGTCAAGAAATGGAAAGCCAATTTGGTGACCTGTAGGACAGTAGAATGGAACAGAGGAACTGGGAGAAAAAATGTATAGAAATCCAAGAGGCTGCTCAAGTGAGAGACCAAACAATCCAAGAACTCCTAGAGGAACTCCAACAAAAAAGATGTACAACACTTAGGAAAAGACAAAGAAATAGAGAATAATAAAAAGAAATACTCAGTTCTGTATTCATCATTCAAAAAGGTCAAGGAGAAAAATTATGAGCTGTTGTCCATTTTGGATCCAAAAAGAAGCACAACTTTTTAGAGCAGTCAAGACTCAAATAGAATAAAGGAACTGGAGAGAGAGCTAACGGAAGCCAGAAGAGAAGTCTCCCAGGAAAAAGCACAATTAGAGGCAAAGGCAAAGGTGGAAGAGAAAATAAAGCAATTGCAGGGAACTTCAAGAGAAAGGTATGCATATTTCAGAGCATTTAGGGCTTAGATTCAACAAACGGTAGAAGTATGCCGACAGGAAGTGGAGACGGAAATAAGAGAGCTCATCTTATGGGAAAAAAAAGCCTCAGAGGTGCAAGCTCACATCCGAGAAGAGTCTCAGGAGACAGAACAAGGAGATGGAAGCCCCATCAAGGATGCAGAGATGGAGGCAGAAAATACACATGTAATGAATGCCAAAATTGATGATCTAGATCTTGAGGAACCACCTCCCACATCTACGTTACTTAATGATAGGAACAATAGAATTTAATACTTAAAGCAGCTATATGATAGATATGAGGCCAAATTAGTCAATTTTTTACTACACAAGCTGAAGAAGCCTCTGCGAACACTGTCCAATTTTGATATCCTGGACATGCCAATAGTCTACATATGCGAGTCAATAAAAGAGTATCAGATAGGCATTTTGAAGAAGGAGCCTGACCAATTTTTAGAGTACTCAGAGAGTCAATTTGCATTAACCAAATATTTCTTTCATAAGGTTAACCCGAGTTGGCGAAGGGAATCTTTGAATAAGCAGAAAGAATGCTGACACGTGTGGACAAATGCTCCGGTCAGCCTCAAGTATAACCCAACATATTTTCCATGCGCTCGTCGAAGGGACTGACCAACATTTTGGGAATGCCGAAGGAGTGGACAGATACCACGAACATGGCTAAATTTTGCAAAGCTAATAGGACCTTTGTGTGGTTGGCCAACCAAATCTTATATGCTTCAAGTCATCGACACCTTCTTAGAAGACATGAGAGATGTACAAGACTATGACATCATTGTACAAACCCAAATACCAACTATGATAAAGACCTATCTAGAGAGTTTTTCAGAGGTCAACATTAGAACACTCTGAAATTTTTGGGCTTCCATTCAGGCATGAATATGCTCCTTTTTGACCTCAAAAACGAAATGCCAGATAGATAGTGTCTAATGACATACTCAAACATTCAAGGATGCATTTTCTACGGGCTTTTTTGAGACGGATTTAGAGATTTTTGGAAGAGTCTCTCTGGATCCTGAGGTATGCATCCTCACATACGTAGTTGCATACCTAGAATATCAGAACCGGAACATAGTAGATGCACCGGCTTCTCAGCCTTAGGGCCAAGCTTCCCTCTGATTTGTGATGGGATGTGTGCAAAGCAATGCACGCAAATATTTTGCAGTGATCGAATGAGGGTCTCCTGCCATTCCAAGCTTCATATGGTTTCATACCATCCAATGACTTGGATGGAAGCCTATTAACCAAATAGGTAGCTGTAGAAACATCCTTTGCCCATAGATAATTAGTAATTTTTTCTCATTTAACATAGACCTAGCTACCTCAACAATTAACATGCTCCTTCTCTCTGCTACTTCATTCAATTCATGAGTATATCTGGTTGTTACTTCCCTCTTTATGCCTCTGTCCTGTAGAAATAGATCAAACTCATGTGAAAAGTACTCACCACCTCCATTAGACCTAATTCTCTTCAAGCTCCTTCCTGTTTGGTTTTCAACTAATGCCAAATACTTTGTGAAACATGAAAACACCTCATCCTTATGCTTCATGAAATAGAGAATTGGCCACCTACTGTAATCATCAATAAAAGAGACATAGTAACTTGAACTTGAGATGGATGGATCTTTGCTAGGACCCCACACATCAGTGTGTACAAGCTCCAAATAATCTTCATGGATGTATCCTTTCCTGTTGAATGGTTGCCTATGAGCTTTGCCAAATTGACAAGCTCCGCATTTGTAGATCATGTGTTTCTTGGTTACATTGGGAATGCCAAGCACACTTTGATCCCTGAAAATTTGCTTTCGAGTTCTCTCTCGTATGTGCCCTAGCCTCTTGTGCCATATTTCCAACTCAGAGAGGGTTTGGTCTCTATAACTGAATAGTGCTATGTTCCTTGTGTTTTTAGTTTCAAAAGTAAACAATCTACCTAACTTCTCACCTTTGGCTATCCTTTTGAATCCTTGTTGGGGGTCTTCCACATGCTCCATGCTTTGTGAACCTCACCTATAGACCTTTCTCTACAATCTTCCCAACACTAATTAGATTTTTTTGTTATGGTAGGCACATACAGAACTTTGCTCAAAAGGTTCATACTACCATTGACATTTCCAATTTGCTTGACTGAATGTTTAGTGTCATCACCTGTTTGTACCTCATGTTTACCCTTTAGTTCTTCAAGGTTAGATAATAGTGCTACATTCCCTACCACATGATTGGAACAACTTGAGTCAATGTAAAAGAGATGTTCATCATCTTTACCTTGCTTTGATGTCATGTTCATAATGAGCAAAGAGTCTTCTTGATCTTCAGTATAGTTATTGAAGTCCCTTCTTCCTCTAAAGCCTCCTTGATAGTTGTTGTTGTTGTAGCCTTGATTGTAGTTATGGTTGTAGTTGCCTCCACCATTGTTGTACTTGCCTCTAGTTTGTCCATAGCTTCCTCTATGGAACCCTCTTCCCCTTTGGCTCCTTGTATTTTTCTAGCATTCTTGAGTAGTGTGGTTGTTGAGACCACGTATGTTGCATGGTGAGTTGTTGTAGGATCTCCCCCTACCTTGCTTATCTCCTCTGCCCGTACCTCTAGCACCTCTTCCTCTTCCTGCATAATTGGCTTGAGAGGTACTAGCCTCTTCGTCTTGTTTCTTGCTTTTACCTTTATCCTTTGCTTTTTTCTTATCTGTATAAAGGGCAGAAGATTGGTTACCTCTTGAGTTGTCACCATTTCTGTTGAGCTTTGCTTCATGGGTGAAGAGTTGTCCTATCAAGGTGTTAAGATCAGGTATCTAGGTGTTGAGATCAGGTATCTGCATATCCATGTAGAGATCCATTGCAGTGGTGAAGGATTCCCACTTGTCATCACCTTTAATTCCATTGATGATCTACCTCACAATGTGCTCTTCCTCTATCTCTTCTCCAATGCTTGCAAGTTGTTCTGCAACATCTTTCATTTTGGTTACATAATCAGCCACTCCTTTCTTTGATTGCTTGTTGAGATTTGTGATGTCCACCCACAACTGATTCTTCCTAGCTCTTGTGTTGGATGAGAAGTACGATGAAAGCACTTCCCAAGTCTCTTGGGAGGTTTTACAATTTCTAACATGTGGTAACAAAAAATTAGAGATTGAGTTTAATAAGTATAACCTTGCAAGAGCATCCTTTGCACACCATGTGGCTAGCCTCTCTTGATCTTCCCTTGTTGGTTGATTCTTGCTCCTAAAGATTGGCATGTCTTCATCTCGTGAGATGTATCCATATAAGTTCTCCCTTGTAGGTATGCTTGCACCCTTAGGGACCATGCTAAGTAGTTTTTCCTTTCCAATTTGTCAATGAATGATGGAAAATCATCTCCCATGCTTGCTCTGATACCAGTGCTGGAGGGGATGGTGGATAATCACAAGAGATGAGTCGGTGTAGCTAATACCTGCTTCACACCTACTATAGGTAATGGCTAGAGAGTGTTGTGGGCCTCTTTAGCTAGCTAATAAGCATAAATTATGATATATGTTGCTTGGAAGATGATGCACAAAAGTAGATGCAAAAGAGATAGGTAGGCATAAGATTCAAGTTCCAAAACTTGTTATTGTGGTTGAGACTCCTACTGAGAGTTTTACTCAATTCCCTGAGTACAGCAGAAATTGATAAAATTCCTTTTGGGGAACTTCAATTAGCTTAAGGAGCTACCATTCATGAGTGGAATCATCTAGAATGATAAATTATATGCAGAGAATTATGTTTAGCAAGTTAAGCAACCACCCTGACTTTTACGGGCCTTGATAGTCACAAACCAATGAGCACTAATTGAATGATATCTAATGATCGTGAGAACCAATGTCAATGAAACTTTGTAGGATTAAAGTAGACAGTATGTTGAAGATGTCATGCTTTAAATCATGCAAACTGATGCAGTATATAGTGAGAAGCAGCTCAGACAAAATCATTGTTCTGATAGAGTATGATAGAGATATAAGAGTAAGTAGTAATGATCATGTATAGATTAAATCAAGTAATGATACAATGTCATTGGTCAACTTAATCATACAAGAGTGTTTATGCTTCAAATGATGATGCATATGCAAGTGCAAAATCTTTTCTATAGAAGGAAGCCCCTCTTTTTACTCTCTCCCTAATTGTCATATTACAAAGTGAACTTAGTGCTCTAAGTGTCCTTTGTCAGAAATTTACAAGCTTAAGTGTGTGTGAACCTAGTATAGATGCGTGATTAATCTCTGGTCAACTTAATCATACAAGAGTGTTTATGCTTCAAATGATGATGCATATGCAAGTGCAAAATCTTTTCGATAGAAGGAAGCCCCTCTTTTTACTCTCTCCCTAATTGTCGTATTACAAAGTGAACTTAGTGCTCTAAGTGTCCTTTGTCAGAAATTTACAAGCTTAAGTGTGTGTGAACCAAGTCTAAAGTCAAGTGCCACATCACTTCACTTTCTGTTAACGTCTACAACCACTTTTCCATGAGTTTTTCAACTCAAGATTCTATCTAACTTGATGGAGAAAAGTTGGCTATTTAGGAGGCATGATTGCAATTCAAACTGTACACCTAGTTTGAGAGCACTATATAAGCAAGACATTCGAAGGAAGTCATGATCTCTTGTAGCTCATTTGTGCACTTTTAGGCTCTCATTGGGAATATATACCCCACTGAGGTCTAAGCTACCCCTAGTTAAGCTAGCCCCTAGCTGCCTGAAACTTTTTCACTCAAGAAGAAATTTTCGATCATCTAAATCTCATTTTGTAGTTGTTTGTTTCATGAACAAGATAACTCATCTTGTAGCTCGTGTATTTTTTTTACTATGTTCTTAGCATCAAATTTTTATTCTTCTTGAGTACATTGAGTTTGAAAGGTCTCTAGTCTATCTTTGCATATTTCCAAATATATGTGTGTGAGGAGGTGCACATAGGTATAAGCTATTTGTTTGGGCAGTTTCTAGTCTATCTTGTGCGAGGATCTTGACATATGTCATATTGTCAAAATTGAGTGATCTATGTCTTATTGAAAAGGTTAGAAAGTCTACTTTCACTATGCAAAATTTAATAGATTATGTCCTCTCTTTTAGAGAGAAATTCAAATTTTGGTGGATTGTGGTAGTGAACAGTTTTGTCCTAAGAAGGGCCTATCATTCTTATGCTGCAATTAGGAGTGGATATACTCCATAAGTGGTAGCAAAGCTTGAAAATGATAACTGAGTAGATCAAGAGGAGTCCTTGAAGTTTCATGAGATCCTAGGATTGAATTAAAGATCAAGAAGATTTGTAGAAGAGTTTGAAGCAAGGGGGAGCTTCTATCATCACCATGTGAAGAGATGAATAGGTATGTGCTTGAAGATGAAGAGGTGTTGCAAAATCCTTGATCTACACCAGCCAAATGAACTCCAAAAGTATATGGTGGGCCCTTTTAGCTTGCCAATGGATGTATTAGACACCCTATGTACCTTGGAGGATCACTCTCAAAAAGATAGATCAAAACAGATAAGTTGGAGTTAGCTCAGAGGTGAAAACTTGCTATTCTTGGTTCATACACCTGTCCATTGTTTTACATAATTCTCTGAGCACAGCAGCAATTAGCTTAATTCCTCTTGGGGAAGTCTAGGTAACTTAAAGAGCTAACTTTCAAGAGTAATTTCATCAAAAATAATGAACCACACACTGAGAATGAGTTTTAACAACTGATGACATCATCCCGATTTTTACGGGCTGCTATAGTTTGAGACCAGTGAGCAGAAAAATCATCATAACTCAAAATGTAGGAATTCAATGATTATGAAAATTTGTATGGTTATACTAGACAGAAAGTTGAATTCAAAAAGCTTTAAATCACTGAATTTGGATAAGTAACCACTGAGAAACACCTCTGACAAGATGAGTGAAAAAGTCGGGTACCTAACAGAGACGTGAAAATGCACAGACACTGTTGACTTCAACTGAACATAACTGAATATTGCAACATTCAAATGACATGAAAATTTGTGAGCATATAGTAGACGTATAGAGCTAACTTTACCAAGTTAAATCACTGAAAATGATGCACCAAGCTCAGAGAAAACATCTCTGCAAGCTGACTGAGAAAAACTGAGAGTAATGGCAGTGAGTAGTACACTTCACAAGAACATGGAAAGATGAACTCGAATAATCATGAAATTGAAAGTATATTGCTTGTACAATACAATGAATTACTGATACATATGTGTGCCTTGTAATCACACCTTGATATGGCATAAAGCTCAGCTCTTGGAGGTCTTCACATAGGTCTCTCTAACCACGACTAAAACTGCCACCTATTTAGTTGAGTTTGGGAGGCTAACTTCCCTCAATCACTCTCCAATCAATCAATGATTGATTTGATTCTCTACCTACCACAAATCACAAATTCGTGGCTCCTCTTTCCATTCTTGATCAAGTGGACTCAACCACTTAAGATTCCCTTACTTTTACATTAAGTAAACTCTTCAAAAGTTACAAGAGGTAGTTCACAAGTGAACTTTACATAGTCTTCATTTTAAGGCTTTTTCTATGACTTTGTGGGACTCAAGCCAATACTTAGGCTTGTCATAGACTTGCTCCAACAGCTCCCCCTCAAGCCAAGTATGCTTGAGGTCTTCAATCTTCCAAGATTACCTGCAAACCAATCATAGCTTTGAATTTGCAAAGCTTGCTTTGGTTAGAATATCTGCATATTGTTGATGAGTGGACACATATGATATTTGAATCTCTTTGCTTAGAACCTTCTCTCGTACATAGTGATAATGAACTTCAATATGTTTAGTCCTTGCATGAAAAATAGGATTAGCAGCCAAATGAATAGAACTCATATTGTCACCAAAAATAGTTGGAGTTCCAAACTCCAATCCAAGATCTTTGAATAATGTCTTCATCCACATAGCTTCTTGTGTAGCTATGGCAAGACCTCTATATTCAGCTTCAGTAGAAGAGAGAGCAACTGTGGGTTGCTTCTTGGATGACCATGAAATAAGCTTTGAACCTGCAAAGGTAAGATAACCTGAAGTGCTCCTTCTATCTTCCTTGGAGCCAGCCCAATTTGCATCAGAAAATAGCTTCAAACCTAAATCAGATACATAAGGATAATAAAGTCCTTCATTTATGGTTCCTTTGAGATACTTGAGAATCCTTTTGGCAGCATCCATATGTGGTTTCCTTGGTGTGTGCATAAATTGGCTTAGCACACTCACACTGTAACATATATCTACTCTTGTCAATGTGGCATAGTTGAGACTACCCACTAGACTTTGATATGATGTGATGTCCTCTATGAGTTCACCTTCATGTGAGCTCAATTTGTGATTGACCTCCATTGGAGTACCTGCAATCTTACAATCTTGCATCTTGAATTTTGCCAACATGTCCTTAATGTACTTTCTTTGAGTGAGAAACAAACCATGATCTTTGTAGACAACTTCCAAACCTAGGAAGTAGGTAAATGAACCCAAATCACTTATCTTGAACTCTTCTCTCATCTGATCTTTGATCTTCTTCATACCATCTACATCATTTCCTGTCAATATAATATCATCTACATATACACATAGGTAGATGACCTCGGAATTACTCTTTTTAATAAAGAGTGAAGGATCTACCTTGCTTGGTTGAAAGCCTTTGTCCTGCAAGAATGAAACAAGCCTGAAATTCCAAGCTCTTGGAGCTTGCTTGAGACCATACAATGCTTTGTTAAGTTTACACACATAATCAGGATAAACTTGATTCTCAAAACCAGGTGGTTGTGCCATATATACCTCTTCTGTTATCCAACCATTCAAGAATGCATTCTTTACATCTAGTTGAAGTATTTTCCAATTCTTGGAAGAGGCAATACTAAGCAAAACCCTAATAGTAGGCATCTTTGCCACAGGAGAGAAAGTCTCCTCATAATCAATTCCCTGAGTTTGTGCAAAGCCTTTTGCCACAAGCCTTGCCTTATACCTGTTAATTGAACCATCAAAATTCTTCTTGAGTTTATAGACCCATCTTGAGCCTATTACCTTCATGGATGAAGTCTTGGGCACCAAATCCCAAGTGTTGTTTTCCTCAAGTGCTTCAATCTCTTCCTTCATTGCATGCTTCCATTCTGATTTTGCTTTGGCCTCTTCAAATGATGATGGCTCCTCTTGGTTTATATCCTGTGCTATGTAGATAGAGTGTTTAGTTACTAATGAGGTGTCAAACCCATACCTTTCTGGTTTTTTCTTTTCCCTCATAGATCTTCTTAGGCCATGATGTGATGATTTTGCCTCATGTCCAAGTTCCTGCAATTTTGCTTTACCTTTAGACTTCCATGCTTTGATCTTTTCCATCTAAGATTCTTCATCATCCTTTGAGGTGTCTTGTTCTTCAATCTTGGGTTGTTCTCTACCAAGATTTGGAAAATCTTTTTCAAGATTATATGGTAAATTGACCTTCCTGCATGAATCTTCATACCATGAATTGTTCTCATCAAAAACTACATCTCTGCTTACCAAGAATCCTTTGTTGGTAGGGTTGTATAACCTGTAGCCCTTTTGATTCTTGTCATATCCAATAAATACACACCTTTCTGCCTTTGGATCCATCTTGCCTCTAACCTGTGAAGGAACATGAGCAAAAGCAATACATCCAAAAATTTTACAATGATCTAAGCTTGGTATTCTTCCATTCCAAGCCTCATATGGAGTCATCCCATCAAGGGATTTTGAAGGCAACCTGTTAATCAAGTGGCTGTAGATACAGCCTCAGCCCATAAGTAATTAGGTAAATGCTTTTCATTTAACATAGATTTTGTAGCTTCAACAATTGTCCTATTCCTCCTTTCTGCCACTCCATTTTGTTCAGGAGTGTACCTTGTAGTTACCTCTCTTTTGATTCCTCTTTCTTGAACAAAAGAATCAAACTCATGGGAGAAGTATTCTCCCCCTCCATCTGACCTTAGCCTTTTTAGTGATTTACCTGTTTGATTCTCCACAAGAGCCAAATATCTTTTGAAACATGAAAAAACTTCATCTTTGTGTTCCATAAAGAATAGGATAGTCCATCTGCTGCAATCATCAATAAAGGAAACATAATACCTTGATCCAGATATTGAAGCTTCCTTGCTAGGTCCCCATACATCTGTATGAACCAACTCCAAGAGATCTCCATGCATATAACCTTTCTTCATGAATGGTAACCTGTGAGACTTTCCAAATTGACATGCACTACACTTATAAATCATATGTTGTTTTGACAAATTAGGGAGTCCAAGTACACTTTGGTCCCTGCAAATTTGCTTTAATGACCTTTCACCAATATGTGCTAACCTTTTGTGCCATACTTCCAATTCTGTGAGTGTCTGACTACCATAATTAAAGAGAGCAATGTTTCTAGTGTCCTGTAATTCAAATGTGAACAATCTACCTATCTTTTCACCTTTTGCAATTCTTCTGAATGCTTGACTTGGATCTTCAACAAATGCTCCTGCTTTTGTGAACCTGACTTGCAACCCTTTCTCTACTATCTGCCCAACACTTATCAAATTCTTTGTAATGGTAGGGACATAGAGTACCTTACTAAGTAGGTTGATGTTTCCATCAGGTGCTTTGACATTGCCTATTTTCTCCATAGGATGTTTTGTATCATCTCCTGTTTGTACCTCATGCTTATTCCTTGGATCTTCTAAATCATGTGACATTTCCTGCCACATGATTTGAACAACCTGAATCTATGTAGAAAACATGCTCATCAGATTTACCTTGTGGCATAACCATGTTCATGATCAATAATGAATCCTCTTTGTTTGATTCTTCTGTGTAGTTATTGTAGTCTCTCCATTTGTAGCCTCCTTGATAGTTTGAATGATTGTAGTTGTTGTAGTTGCCATGGTAGTTGTTGAACCTTCCTCTTGAGTAGCCATAACTTCCTCTATCGTATCCTCTGCCTCTTTGATTCCTGGAATTCCTAAAGCAATTTTCAGTTGTATGATTAGTTAATCCACAAATAGAACATGAGTTGGAGTCTTAGGATCTCCCCCTGCCTTGTCTACCTCCTCTTCCTCTACCTGTGCCATGTCTTTCTCTACCTGCATAGTCAAGTTTCCTTACACTTATATAGTTGAGTTACCGAAAACATAGAAAAGAGTTTCAACGCATACCTATAATCACACTGTGGGTGACAATTACAAAACATACTTCTCCCAAAATGATGCCTCAAAAGGCATCTATTTTCTTGGGAGGGTTAATTCAAAGAGATCCTTTCAATCCATATCCTATCAACCTAATTGGACCTTAAATATCAAAGTACCCCATGTTTATGGTATAACCCAAAAGATAGAACAGGGGTTCAATAAGTACCTATTCTCACACCATGGGTGACAATTACAAAACATACTTCTCCCAAAATGATGCCTTTCAAAGTTGGCTATTTTTTTGGGAGGGGTTATATCAAAGAGTTCCTTTCAACCCATATCCCATTAGCACTGTCTAAATGCTTTTTTATATGCATCCTCCAGATTCACAATTTATTGATTCCCTATCAAACAAAATGATACAGTAATTTTACTAGTACTATCTATGTATGCATGTATGTTTGTGTGTATGTTGAGAATCAGTTCTCCTATGCGCAATGGAAGTGTGTAGTGAGCCCTTGTATGTCCAGCACTTGGACAAACATCTGCACTTTAGATAGCTTGCTGAGCTCAAATCTCAGTGCATATGTAACCATTTTGTGCGTCTAAACATTCATTGGAAAGCTTATCTTGTGTAATTTCTGCATATCAAATATCTCTTTGAAATCTTATGTAGTTTGTGAGATATCAGTGAAAGAGTGAAGTCCAGTTTTTCAGTATACCTGTGTAGATAGGTAGTCTATTTTGGTCGGTTAGGTTTCCCAACCAAAACATATCCAAATTGCATGATTTTTGTTTTGTTGGAAAGCTCTTAGCATCTACTTTTACAGTGTACTTATATATTTGTCAGATAGTAAAGTCTAGTTTTACAGTGTACTTATGTGTGTAGGTGGTCTATCTTGGTGAGTTGACTTTCCTGATCAAAACTCATCCAAATTACTTGTTTTTTATCTTGTTGGAAAGATATTTCTGTCTAATTTCTCTATACCAAATATATTTCTCAAAAGATATATATTCAAAGAGTTACTTGTCCGAGAGTGAAGCTCAGTTCTTTAGCATATCTGTGTGGACAAGTAGTTCATCTTTGACAGTTGTGTTTCCTAATCACAACTTGTCCAAATTAAGTCATTTATAGCCTGTTAGAAAGCTCTCTTTGTTTACTTTGATTGACTAAAGTCTCAAGTCCATTTGAGTTTTAACAGAGCTGTGTACAAACTGATGTGCGGCTGGAAGGAGTCTAAGGGAAGCCAAAATGACAAAATGGCCAGATCCGACTACTGGGAGCTCTTGCCTCTTTCTATCCTTGTTTTGAATGTGCTCCCACTTCACTTTTATAACCAATGAGCATGTGAAGAAGTTTGTGCCTTCTTCTTAACTCATCACTTTCTCCACTACATGCTACTAACTATAAGGCAAGATATTGTATCTCTTACTCATCATGAATTTTGACTAGACTTTTTCTTTTATTATTTTTTCCTTTTTTCCTCCACTTTTTCTTTATCTTTATATTTGGTAAATTTATCCAAGCATGGCTCATATGAAAATGAGCTTGTACATTTATCTTCAACACTCCCCCTCAAGCTCATTTGGGAGTTAACTTCATCCATGTCCTTCAAATTTATCGCATCCTTGAAACCTTTGAGTTTAGAAGCATCCAAGAACTTTGTAAACATATCTGCAACCTGCTCTTTGGTTCTGATGAACTTTACCTCCACATCTTTGCTCAACACCTTCTCCCTTACATAGTGGTAGTGGACCTCTATGTGCTTGCTCCTTGCATGAAACATAGGATTGCTTGCCAAGTAGATACTTGACATGTTATCACCATATATAGGGATGGTTCCAACTTGCACTCCAAGATCAGCCAAAAGCTTTTTAATCCACATTGCTTCACATGTGGCAAATGCTAATCCTCTATATTCAGCCTCCATAGATGAAAGTGCAACAGTAGGTTGTTTCTTTGAGATCCATGTGATAGGTTTGCTTCCTATCATGAACACATAACCTGAGGTTGATCTTCTATCTTCCTTTGAGCCTGCCCAATCAGCATCACTAAAGCCTTTGACATGCAGTTCTTCATCAAACTTGTAAAACAAAGCATGATTAACTGTATGCTTTATGTATCTCAACACTCTTTTGGCTGAATTTAAGTGTTCACTTGTCGGGGCTTGCATAAACTGAGAAAGTACACCAACAACATAAGACAAATCAGGTCTTGTAATGTTTGCATAAATCAATGATCCTACAATGCTTCTGTATGTCGTTACATCTTCCAATGGTTCTCCATCATTTGAACAAATCTTTGTATTGTGTCCATGGGTGGAGTGAGTGGTTTGCATTCACTCATTCCAAATATGAAAAGAACATCCAACAAGTACTTCCTTTGCATCAAGTAGATGCCACTCTTTCCATAAACAACTTCAATTCCTAAAAAATATTTCAGCTCTCTAAGATCTGAAATTTTAAACTCCTTACCAAGCTTCCTTTTGATATCTTTAATTCATGTAACATCATTTCCTGTTATGATGAGGTCATCGACGTATATGCGAATATATACCTCTTTATTTTCTTCCTTCTTCATGTACAACGAAGGATCTGCACTACTTGGGTTGTATCCACACTTAGTTAGATACTCTACCAATATCTGACTCCATGCTCTTGGTGCTTGCTTCAAGCCATAAAGTGCCTTCTTCAACCTGCAAACAAAATCTGGATGGTTTTCATCTTCAAATCCAACCGGTTGACTCATGTATACCTCTTCTTGTAGTTCTCCATTAAGAAAAGCATTTTTGATGTCGAGTTGATATAATGGCCATCTCCTTGAAGCACCAATTGCGATTAATGTTCTGATAGTTCCCATCTTTGCAACAGGGCTGAAAACTTCATCATAATCTATGCCTTGTGTTTGTTTAAATCCTTTGGCAACTAATCTAGCTTTATATCTAGCTAGTGAACCATCAGCATTCCTCTTTACTTTAAACACCCATTTGTTTGGAACAATCTTCATACCTTCTTTCTTTGGCACTAGCTCCCATGTGTGATTATCTTTGAGAGCTTTGATCTCCTCTTTCATAGCTTGCTTCCATTCCTTTTGTGTGCAAGCTTCTTCATATGTCTCAGGCTCTTTGTCTTTGATAACCTGCATCATGTATGCAAAATGTGTCGCCATAAAACTACCATAACTCAACCTTTGAGTTGGATACCTTGTCCTTGAAGATCTTCTTTCATTGCCTTTAGAAAGCTGCTTCTTTAACCTATTTAGCTTTACCATCAGAGTGATTACCTCTTCATATTCTTCTTCACTTGCATCTACCTCACTGTTTGGAGTAGCACTTGCTTCTTCGACTCTACTATGAGCTGAATTTGGAGACAAGGAATGACTCCCCCTCCATGTTGAACATTCTTCATTTGATGTAGATGCCTCTGGACCTGAAGCCTTTGTGCTTGATTGTTGAACTTCTCTTTGATTTGTTCTCGCATAATCATCACAATCTTCTTCAAGAATCTTTTCCTTTCTTTTATCTTCATACCATGGTCTTAGTTCATCAAAGACCACATCTCGTGAGACTCTTAATTCCTTTGTTCTAGGGTTGTAACACTTGTATCCTTTTTTCCTCGTTGAGTAGCCGATGAAAATGCATTTTTCTGATCTTGGTTCCATCTTTGTTCTAACTTCTTGTGGAATGTGAACAAAGCAAACACATCCAAAAACTTTGAGGTGTGTAAGATCAGGTTTCTTATAGGAATATACCTCTTATGGAGTCAAGTGATGTATTCCCGATGTTGTGCACCTATTCATCAAGTAAATGGCGCTTGTGGTAGCTTCAGCCCAATAGTACAATGGTACCTTCATCTCGTTGAGCATGCATCTTGCAATTTTAGCAATTTGCCTATTTTTCCTCTCAGCTACTCCATTTTGTTGTGGTGTATACCTACAAGTGAATTGCCTTTTGATTCCATTCTCTTGTAGAAAATCTGAAAATTCTTTGGAGAAGTATTCTCCTCCACCATCGGACCTTAAGGTTTTGATAGACCTTTCTGTTTGCTTTTCAACTTCAACTTTGAATCTTTTGAATATAGAAAACACCTCTGATTTTTGCTTCATACAAAACAACCATACCTTTCTTGAGTGATCATCAATGAACGCAACAAAAAATCTATTACCAGCCATTGATGCCTCTTGGGTTGGTCCCCATACATCCGTATGTATCAAGTCCAAGACATTTGGAGCCACATAATTGCTCCTCTTGAATGGCTACCTCGTTTGCTTTCCTAGTTGACAAGCTTCACATAACTCATGTAGTCCAATGCTATTAAATTTTGGAAGACCTCTTACCACTTCATGTTTGCTCATGTCCTTCAGCTTTGGAATGTTGATGTGTCCTATTCTTTTGTGCCATAAGTCCAACTCTGAAATCTTCTTGTTCCCACATTGAATGTACATGACCTTTCCATGTGGATGTTGGACATCCAAAGTGAACATCCTTCCTTCTCTTCTACCTTGAGCAATGACCTTGAAGCCTTCTTTTGAATTCTTTATGAAGCACCCATTCTCATTGAATATGACATGATAACCCTTCTCTACCATTTTTCCTACTAAAATCAAGTTCTTTGAAATTGTAGGAATATGAAGAACATTAGATAGTACCTTTGCTCTGCTTGTATCTCCAAGCCTTATATCTCCAATATATTCAATCATGTGTTGAGTATCATCACCTATTTCAACACATCCTTTTCCACTTGGTACCTGTAGATTAGTGAACAAACTTCCTTGGCATGACATATGGTTACTACAACCTGAATCAATGTACCATTTTTTGTCATCTTCACAAGAGCTTCTATACTCATGTCTCATTGCAAGTAGTGTGTCCTTGCTTCCTTCACTTGAGGTGCTTGCATAGTTGCTTTGGTTCCTTTGATTGCCTCCATTTGGTCTTCCATTTTTCAACCAACAATCAGTAGCATAGTGTCCTACTTTACCACAATGATAGCATGTTATACCTTTACGAGAATTGTAGGAGCTTCGGCCTCTTCCTCTACTTCTACCTCGACCCCTTCCTTGTGTGTCGGCATTTGATGCATCCTTGTTGTCTTCCGAATTGTTTTGATTGTAGTTGGAGTGGTTGTGACCTCTTCCTTTTCCTCTTGAGCCTCCTCTTGAGTTTCTTCCTTTACCTCGACCTGCATATAACATTTGGTTGTGGCTGTCCTTTCCTTTGGGACCACCGAAGCTAAGCTGTTCTGTGACAAGATGAGGGATTAGTTGTTCAAAACCTGGATATACATCTTTCAAGTTAATGGAAGTTATAAAAGGCTTCCATCTTTCATCTTCTCTCAAGCCATTGAGAGTATAACACACAAGATCTTCGTCTTCAACCGTTGTGCCAATAGAAGCTAAAGCATCGCTTAGCTCCTTAATCTTCAAAGTATATTAAGCTATGGATTGACTTGAACTTTTCTTGATTGTGTTCAACTCATTCTTGAGTTGAAGTTTCCTAGCTTTGGTATTTGTTGAATACATCCTTTCAAGAGCTTTCCAAGCATCCTTAGCTTTCTCTAGATGTTGAATATGACCTACCATGGCATTAGTAATGACTTGCGAGATGAGGAACATGACTCTCCTATTCCTCTCTTCCCATTCTTTTGCTTTTCGCCTTTGGACTTCGGTGGCTATAGCTTGATTGATTTGAGGTTGAGCATCATCGCCACTCACAATAACCCATAAGACTTTGCCCATTAGGTAGTTGGTCATTCTAAACCTCCACACGGGATAGTTATCCTTGTCCAACTTCTCTACTTGTTGACCCAAGTCAGCCATTGAAGAGTATCAAAGACTTTGAGAGTTACCTCGAATACTTATAGTCCTTTGCTCTTTTATTTGCGAAGCTCCCTCTTGTTTTGTAGTTCCTCTTTTGCTTTGCTTCAACTCAAGCTCTGATGATGAACCTTCAGCACCAAGTTTGCTCTAATACCAACTGTGGAGAATGAGTTCTCCTATGCGCAACGGAAGTGTGTAGTGAGCCCTTGTATGTCCAGCACTTGGACAAACATCTGCACCTTAGATAGCTTGCTGATCTCAATACAAAACTCAAATGGACTTGAGACTTTAGTCAATCAAAGTAGACAAAGAGAGCTTTCTAACAAGCTATAAATGACTTAATTTGGACAAGTTTTGATTAGGAAACACAACTGTCAAAGGTGAACTACCTGTCCACACAGATATGCTAAAGAACTAAGCTTCACTCTCGGACTGATAACTCTCTGAATATATATTCTTTGAGAAATATATTTGATACAGAGAAATTATACAGAAATAGCTTTCCAACAAGATAAAAAAAAAGTAATTTGGATGAGTTTTGATCAGGAAACTCAACTCACCAAGATAGACCACGTGCACACATAAGTTTACACTGTAAAACTGGACTTTACTATCTGATAGATATCTCACAGAATATAAATGATCTCAATGAGATATTTGAGACAATGAAAATAGATGCCAAGATCTTTCCAACAAGACAAAAAAGCATGCAATTTGGATATGTTTTGGTCAGGAAACCTAACCGACAAAAATAGACTACCTATCTACACAGGTATACTGAAAAACTGGACTTCATTCTTTCACTGATATCTCACAAACTACATAGGCTTTCAAAGAGCAGAAAGTACACAAGATAAGCTTTCCAATGAATGTTTAAATGCACAAAATAGTTACATATGCACTGAGATATGAGCTCTGCAACAGAGCTGTGTACGAACTGATGTGCGGCTAGAAGGAGTCTAAGGGAAGCCAAAATGACAAAATGGCCAGATCCGACTACTGGGAGCTCTTGCCTCTTTCTCTCCTTGTTTTGAATGTGCTCCCACTTCACTTTTATAACCAATGAGCATGTGAAGAAGTTTGTGCCTTCTTCTTAACTCACCACTTTCTCCACTACATGCTACTAACTACAAGGCAAGATATTGTATCTCTTACTCATCATGAATTTTGACTAGACTTTTTCTTTTATTATTTTTTCCTTTTTTCCTCCACTTTTTCTTTATCTTTATATTTGGTAAATTTATCCAAGCATGGCTCATATGAAAATGAGCTTGTACATTTGTCTTCAACATATGTATGCATGTATGTATGTATGTATGTATGTATGTATATATGTATTTATGCATGCATGCATGCATGTATGTATGTATGTATGTATGTATGTATGTATGTATATATGTATGTATGTATGTATGTATGTATGCATGTATGTATGTATGTATGTACATATGTATGCATGTATGCATGTATGTATGTATGTATGTATGTATGAATGAATGAATGAATGAATGAATGTATGTATGTATGTATGTATGTATGTATGTATGTATGTATGTATATATGTATGTACGTATGTATGTATGTATGTATGTATGTATGTATGTATGTATGTATGTATGTATGTATGTATGTATGTATGTGTTGAGATATCAAGCTCAACATGTGATGATCCGAGATGACATGTATCACTTTTTCATTTCTCTGACATGTATAGTAGTCACACCAGTATATGTCAGGGATACTTCATTGAGTCTTACTAGATTTAGCTACCAAGAGTGATGGCACATTTGTTTCTTGCCAGTTCACTCATTCACGAACATTAGGATTTTCCTTATGTACTGTTCTTTATATCCATCAACATTACACCTAACTTGTAATCCCTGGTCAACCTTTTTTCCAATAGAAACTAGATTATTTGTTATATTTGGAACATGGAACACATCAACAAGATGTTTTACCTTCCCATACTCCATAGACAATGCTATGTTTCCTATATGCTCGATAGGGTATCGAGTGTGATGTGTCATCACCTGTTTCAACATATCCAAGGACTGGCAATTTTTGCAAACTAATAAACCATTCTCCATGACTCATCATGTGATTTGAAGCACCTAAATCAACATACCAGACATTACCATTCGATTTGGAAACATCAACATACATTGTATTCATCATATGATGTTGAACCATAAACAACTTCTCAAAATCATGTACAGTTGTGGATGCATAATTGTTTTGTTGTCTTCTATTATTTTGATTCTTCAACATGCAATCATGTTCAACGTATCCAGGTTTAGCACAATTCTAGCATCCTTTAGTGTCATTACCTGAATCATTTCTTTGGAAATTTCTGCAACCTCTTTGGCTCGCCCTGCCTCAAAATTATCCTCTACCTCCTGCATGATTCTGATGTTGACCTTGGTCTTGGTTACTATTTCCTCTTCCACTTTTGTAACCTCTACCTTTTCCTCTTCCTCTACCAGAGTAGAATACTTGCATAGAACTAGGTTTTCCTTGGGAGTTTGATTCCTCACCAAGATTTTTTTCTTCAATAATCAATGTGGACACCAAATGAGCTACATTTGAAATATTTTCCCTGGTTTTTATAGAAGTTATGAACTGCTTATATGCAGCTTCTAAACCATGAAGGCACACTTCTACCTTATCATCGTCATCTACATTCATGCCAATAGATGCAAGTGACTCACATATGCTTTTGATTTTTAGGGTGAAATCACTTACCAACACGCCCTTTTTCTCCAGTGTATGCAACTCGTTCTTGATTTTCAATTTTCGTTCCTTTGTATTGGTCTCATACAATGTGACCAAATTGTTCCAAGCCTCTTTCAGATTCTTGGCATCTTGTATGTGCCCAATCATGCTATCATGTATTCTAAGAGATAATCAATACATTACCTTTTGTGCTCTTTGCTTCCATTCCTCATATGCTCTTAACTGGTCCACAGTCCGATTCCTCTCTGGCATCTACAGAGCATTTTCATTCATTCCTTCAATGTACTTCCAGTAGCCTTTTCCCATCAAGAAATTCATCATTTTGAAGCTCCAAGCATGGAAGTTGTTATTATCCAGATTATCACTCATAAATTGACTCATTCCATCGATGTTTGCCATTTTCAGAACACTGCAAAAACATTACAAGCAATGCTTTTGCCTGAACACTGTCACACTAGACATGACAATTTGATCTCAGAAAAACACAATTTTCATGTATGAACAGTACATGGAATTGCTTGAAATTTTGGATCTTGAATATGTGAGTGTTGTAAAACAAGACGTAAGTTATAGTTTACAAACTGACCTAGTTTTTTGTGGGCCCCACCTTGTGGGCTTGAAATGGAGGTTGAAATGGCTCCAAAATAGAAGATATTGTGATGCCTTTTACCTTCATGCCAATTTTCATAGCAATCTGATGTTGTTTGTGAATTGTGCTTTCTCCATGCCTTTTCGCGTACTCTTCACTATTGGCCTTCTTTGTGAGCTCTCTACAACCACACTGGCTCTCATACCATGTCAGGAAGAAGGAGATAAGGAAGAGAGCTCCTACCTATTTTCTTGATCCTATCATTTGTGCATCATCTTCCAAGCAACATATATGATCATTTATGCTTATTACCTAGCTAAGGAGGCCCAAAACACTCTCCAGCCATCACTTATAGTAGGTGTGAAGCAGGTTCTAGCTACACCAACTCATGTCCTATGACTATCCACCATCTCCTCAACACTTCAATCATTGGTTGTAAGGTATACTCTTGAAATAATTCTTCTATAAAAATCAACATGAAGGGTAGAATTTATATGCTTCATTTTTTTAATAGAAATAGATACTCCAAAAAGAACATGCATTCCCACTTTGCACACATGGTGTCTCTAAATAATTCTCAAGGAATGAGGTATCCTACAAAAAGAATTTATCCATGTGATGACTACCAATTCAAGTATTGTATACCACATGAGTGACATCACAACTGAAAGAACTTGGAGAAGCTTGTAGAGGGTAGAAAAGTGCGTTTCGAAGCGATGAAGTTTGGCCACGCCAACCGGCATAAGACCAGCCCTTGAGATTATGGAGACTCAAATAGACCTTATAGGCATGCAATAAGTGCAAAGAAATGCACTATGTACTTTGGAGCATCAAGGAGAATGAGTCGATACAAAACAGATAGGTTCGCAGGTCGACTAGCTCAAAAAAACTTACTATCTATGGAAGAGACAATGAACTTCAAATGCCCATAGCGACCAGCGTGATTACAATTAGAAAAACTCCTTTTATGGGAGTGATACACATAGGGTTCAGTGTATGGAATGCACAAAATTATAAGGAATAAGAAAAATATGCTATAGGAATGAATGCGACATTCACCGGTGGTACTTCCTATTTTTCAGGAATACGTAGAGATTGACCCTGAGAAACAAAAACTCAGATTTGTCCCAATTTATTGAACCAAATGCTATGAAAAATTTATAGGCATACACTAGACACTTATACCTTTCCAATGAGTCATCTTGGACTCAATTTGGAGCTCTGGAGAGAGAGCAGCAGCCTCTGCAAGATTACTGTTGGCGAAGAAGATGATGCAGAAAATTGAAGGAGCAAGACAATGATGGTCACAAGTGTATGTATATTGCTTCCTTGTAATGTACAAGGGATTTAAAGTCCTTATATAGCCTCTAGGAGTGTTCCACGACTTTTACAAGTTGAATTTGAATTCAAATGAAGGTGGGAATGGTTGTTGGAGGGAATCAATTCACTTTCCTACAATCTAGGAAAAGTGAAGATCTAGTTTGATCTACTTTTAGGTGATTGATATCTTGATTGAATGCAACCTCAACCACCACAAACTCGTGGGATTTGGGCTCTATCTTTCTACCTTTACATGTGTAAAGCTCAAGGCTTTTAGAACGGTAAATGAACCATCAAAATTTCTCAAAAAAAATACAATAAAAGAGCATATGAAAAAGAACTCTCCAACGGATATTCTTTCGACGCGATAGCCTTTGATGTAGATCAAATCCACCTCAAGCATAGTGTAAAATTGATGTTCCAACAACTCCCCCTCAAGCTAAAGTATGCTTGAGTCTTCATTCTCTGATAGGTTGAATACCTGCCATAGCTTTGAATCTACAAAGCTTTATTCCATCAATTCCCTTCGTCATCATTCTCTGATAGGTTGAATACCTGCCATAGCTTTGAATCTACAAAGCTTTATTCCATCAATTCCCTTCGTCATCATATCTGCTACTTGCTTTTCAGTTGGAACAAAAGAAATGTCAATCTCCTTTGCCATGAGCTTCTCCATGATGAAGTGGTAATGGACTTCTATGTGCTTGGTTCTGGCATGGAAAATAGGATTTGCCGCTAGATGCATGGAACTTACATTATCTCCAAATATGTGAGGTTTGGAACTCACAAGTCCCAAATTTGTATACAATGATTTTAACCATATTGCCTCTTGAGTTGCTATGGTCAAGCCTCTGTCCTCTGCTTCAGTTGAAGATAAAGCAACTGTTGGTTGCTTCTTTGAACTCCATGACACTAGCTTCGAACCTGCAAATGCTAAGTAACCAGATGTACTTTTTCTATCATCCTTAGCTCTTGCCCAATCTGCATCTGAGTAGATTTTGATATCCAAATCTGAAGAGTAAGGATAGAATATACCTTCATTGATTGTACCTTTGAGATACTTAAGTACTCTCTTAGCCGCATCCATGTGTGGTCTTCTCGGTGAGTGCATGAACTGACTAAGCACTCCCACACTATATGAGATGTTTGCCCTTGTATGAGTAGCATATATCAAGCTACCTACCAAGCTTTGATACTCTTTAATGTCTTCAATTTTCTCACCTTCATAAAGACTAAGTTTATGATTCATCTCCAAAGGTGTACCTGAAGGTTTAGTGTTCTCCATTTTGAACTTGAGAAGAAGATCCTGAATGTATCTTCTTTGAGTCAAATACATTCCTTCATCTGTATATATCACCTGCATACCTAGGAAATATGTGAGCTCACCTAGGTCACTGATTTTGAACTCCTCTTGCATGTGTCTCTTCATCCTTTGAATGCCATTTAGATCATCACCTCTCACAATAATATCATCTACATATACACATAGATAGATAACTTCATTGTGATCCCTTTTGATGAATAGACAAGGATTTGAGCTGCTAGCTTTGAACCCTTGATCTTGAAGATATGTAACCAACCTCTAATTCCAAGCTCTAGGAGCTTGTTTCAATCCATACAATGCTTTCTTAAGTCTGCAAACATAAGATGGATGATTAGGGTTTTCAAAACCTGGTGGTTGTGACATGTATACCTCTTCACTTATCCAACCATTTAAGAATGCATTTTTCACATCAAGTTGGAGGAGTCTCCAATTCCTTGCAGCAGCTACACTTATCAATGTCCTGATTGTAGTCATCTTTGCAACTGGTGAGAATGTTTCCTCATAGTCTATACCATGAGTTTGTGAGCATCCTTTGGCAACTAATCTTGCCTTGTACTTGCAGACTGATCCATCTGAATTTCTTTTAACTTTATATACCCATCTACAACCAATTACCTTTTGATTCGACGACATTGGAACCAAATCCCAAGTGTCCATCTCCTTCAATGCATCTATCTCTTCGTTCATGGCCTTTTCCCAATTAGGGTTTCCCTTTGCCTCTTCATAGGTTGAGGGTTCCTCTGAAATAGAGTCTTTTGCCAAGTATATAGAATGCTTCGTAACAAATGTGGAATCATACCCATACCTTTCTGGTTGTTTCTTCTCTCTTGCTGATCTTCTAGGTGCTTGTTTGGAGCATTCTCCAACCTCTTGCATCTTTGCTTTGCCTCTTGACTTCCATAGCTTGTAATCCCTTTCTCTTTCATCTTGGTCATCGTCTGTATCACTTCTTGGATCCTGGACCTGTGTATCATGCTTGCTTCCTAATTGATGAGAGTCAGAATCAAGATCATATGGTAGTGTTACCTTTTGTTTGTCTTCATCATACCAAGACCTGTGTTCTTCAAACACACCATCTCTACTTGTAGTGAATTGCTTGGTTGAAGGATTGAAGAACCTGTAACCCATCTGAGTTGAATCATATCCAATAAACACTGCCTTTGTTGCCCTTTCATCTAGCTTACCTCTTATTTGTGATGGTACATGAACATAAACTAAACAACCAAAAACCTTGCAATGTCCAAGACTAGGTTTTCTTCCATGCCATGCTTCATAAGGAGTCATACCTTGAAGTGATTTGGATAGTAGTCGATTGACAAGGTACACAGCAGTTGAAATAGCTTCTGCCCATAGATAATGTGGCAACTTCTTCTCTTCAAGCATTGTTCGGGCTGATCCAACCAATGTCTTGTTTCTCCTCTCTGCAATTCCATTTAGTTGAGGAGAATACCTAGTAGTCACTTCCCTTTTGATACCTTTTTCCTGCAAGAACTCATCAAACTCTTTGGAGAAGTATTCTCCCCCTCCATCAGATCTGAGCTTCTTTAGTGATCTACCTATATGATTCTCCACATGTGCAAGATACTTCTTGAAGCAATCAAACACTTCATTCTTACTCTTGATAAAGTATAGAACAATCCATCTACTATGGTTGTCAATAAATGATACATAATACCTTGATCCTTCCAATTATTGGAGCAAGTCTATGACAAGCCTAAGTATTGGCTTGAGTACCACAAAGTCATAGAAAAAGCCTTAAAATGAAGACTATGTAAAGTTCACTTGTGAACTACCTCTTGTAACTTTTGAAGAGTTTACTTAATGTAAAAGTGAAAGAATCTTAAGTGGTTGAGTCCACTTGATCAAGAATGGAAAGAGGAGCCACGAATTCTTGATTTGTGGTAGGTAGAGAATCAAATCAATAATTGATTGATTGGAGAGTGATTGAGGGAAGTTAGCCTCCCAAACTCAACTATAAATAGATGGCAGTTTTAGTCGTGGTTAGAGAGACCTATGTGAAGACCTCCAAGAGCTGAGCTTTATGCCATATCAAGGTGTGATTACAAGGCACACATATGTATCAGTAAGTCATTGTATTGTACAAGCAATATACTTTCATTTTCATGATTATTTGAGTTCATCTTTCCATGTTCTTGTGAAGTGTACTACTCACTGCCATTACTCTCAGTTTTTCTCAGTCAGCTTGCAGAGATGTTTTCTCCGAGCTTGGTGCATCATTTTCAGTGATTTAACTTGGTAAAGTTAGCTCTATAAGTCTACTATATGCTCACAAATTTTCATGTCATTTGGATGTTGCAATCTTCAGTTATGTTTAGTTGAAGTCAACAGTGTCTGTGCATTTTCACTTCTCTATCAGGTACCCGACTTTTTTACTCATCTTGTCAGAGGTGTTTCTCAGTGGTTACTTATCCAAATTCAGTGATTTAAAGCTTGTTGAATTCAGCTTACTGTCTAGTATACCCATACAAATTTTCATAATCATTGAATTCCTAAATTTTGAGTTATGCTGATTTTGCTGCTCATTGATCTCAAACTGTAGCAACCCGTGAAAATCGGGATGATGTCATCAGTTGCTAAAACTCATTCTCAGTGTGTGGTTCATTATTTTTGATGAGATTACTCTTGAAAGTTAGCTCTTGAAGTTACCTAGACTTCCCTAGGAGGAATTAAGCTAATTGCTGCTGTGCTCAGAGAATTATGTAAAACACTGGACAGATGTATGAACCAAGAATAGCAAGTTTTCACCTCTGAGCTAACTCCAACTTATCTGTTTTGATCTATCTTTTTGAGAGTGATCTTCCAAGGTACATAGGGTGTCTAATACATCCATTGGGAAGCTAAAAGGGCCCACCATATACTTCTGGAGTTCATTTGGCTGGTGTAGATCAAGGATTTTGCAACACCTCTTCATCTTCAAGCACATACCTATCCATCTCTTCAGAGTGGTATCAGAGCAAGGTTGGACAACATGGCAGATGGATTTCCTTCATCAATTGACAAATTGGACAGAGGTAACTACTCAGCTTGGTCATTAAGAATGGAAGCTTATCTCCAAGGTAGAAGTTTATATGGTTATGTGGCTGGAGATGAAGTTATGCCAAGTTTCAGGAACAAAAGTCAACCAACACAAGAAGAGCAAGAAAGATTGAGCACATGGTGCTCCAAGGATGCACTTGCAAGGCTTTATCTCCTCAACTCTATCTCAAATTTTTTGTTGCCTCACATTAGAAGTTGTAAGACATCTCAGGAAGTGTGGGATGCACTTGAAGCTTTCTTTTCTTCAAGTACTAAAGCTAGGAAGCATCAGCTATGGCTGGATTTCACAACTCTCAAGAAGGCTCCCAAACAAAATGTGACTGATTTTGTCACAAAGCTCAAGGACATAGCGGATCAGTTGGGAAGCACTCGAGAGGTAATAGATGAAGAGCAAATTGTAAGGCAGGTGATCAATGGCTTGAAGGTAGATGACAAGTGGGAAGCATTCACCACAGCTATGGATTTGTACATGGACATGCATGTACCTGATTTCAACACACTCATTGGACAACTACTTACTCAAGAGGCAAAGCTTATCAAAAATGGAGAAAGCTCTAAAGGTAATCAATCTTCAGCTTTATACACGGATAAAAGCAAGTCTAAAGATAACAAAGGAAAGGCAAAGAAAGTGGATGATGAAGCATGTACATATCAAGCTAACTATGCAGGTAGAGGAAGACATGGCAGAGGTTGAGGAAGAGGAGGTAGATAAGGCAGGGGGAGATCCCAAGTCTCCAACTCATGTTCTATTTGTGGATTAACTAATCATACAACTGAAAATTGCTTTAGGAATTCCAGGAATCAAAGAGGCAGAGGATACAATAGAGGAAGTTATGGATACTCAAGAGGAAGGTTCAACAACTACCATGGCAACTACAACAACTACAATCATTCAAACTATCAAGGAGGCTACAAAGGAAGGAGAGACTACAATAACTACACAGAAGACTCAAACAAAGAGGATTCATTATTGATCATGAACATGGCTATGCCACAAGGTAAATCTGATGAGCATGTTTTCTACATAGATTCAGGTTGTTCAAATCATGTGGCAGGAAATGTGGCACTCCTATCAGATTTAGAAGATCCAAGGAATAAGCATGAGGTACAAACAAGAGATGATACAAAACATCCTGTGGAGAAAATAGGCAATGTCAAAGCACGTGATGGAAACATCAACCTACTCAGTAAGGTACTCTATGTCCCTACCATTACAAAGAATTTGATAAGTGTTGGGCAGATAGTAGAGAAAGGGTTGCAAGTCAGGTTCACAAAGGCAGGAGCATTTCTTGAAGATCCAAGTCAAGGATTCAGAAAAATTGCAAAAGGTGAAAAGACAGGTAGATTGTTCAATTGAATTACAGGACACTAGAAACATTGCTCTCTTTAATTATGGTAGTCAGACACTCACAGAATTGGAAGTATGGCACAAAAGGTTAGCACATATTGGTGAAAGTTCATTAAAGAAAATTTGTAGGGACCAAAGTGTACTTGGACTCCCTAACTTGTCAAAAGAACATATGATTTATAAGTGTAGTGCATGTCAATTTGGAAAGTCTCACAGGTTACCATTCATGAAGAAAGGTTATATGCATGGAGATCTCTTGGAGTTGGTTCATACAGATGTATGGGGACCTAGCAAGGAAGCTTCAATATCTGGATCAATGTATTATGTCTCCTTTATTGATGATTGCAGCAGATGGACTATCCTATTCTTTATGAAACACAAAGATGAAGTTTTTTCATGTTTCAAAAGATATTTGGCTCTTGTGGAGAATCAAACAGGTAAATCACTAAAAAGGCTAAGGTCAGATGGAGGGGGAGAATACTTCTCCCATGAGTTTGATTCTTTTCTTCAAGAAAGAGGAATCAAAAGAGAGGTAACTACAAGGTACACTCCTGAGCAAAATGGAGTGGCAGAAAGGAGGAATAGGACAATTGTTGAAGCTGCAAGGTCTATGTTAAATGAAAAGCATTTACCTAATTATTTATGGGATGAGGCTGTATCTATAGCCACTTACTTGATTAACAGGTTGCCTTCAAAATCCCTTGATGGGATGACTCCATATGAGGCTTGGAATGGAAGAAGACCAAGCTTAGATCATTGTAAAATTTTTGGATGTATTGCTTTTGCTCATGTTCCTTCATAGGTTAGAGGCAAGATGGATCCAAAGGCAGAAAGATGTGTATTTATTGGATATGACAATAATCAAAAGGGCTACAGGTTATACAACCCTACCAACAAAGGATTCTTGGTAAGCAGAGAAGTAGTTTTTGATGAGAACAATTCATGGTATGAAGATTCATGCAGGAAGATCAATTTACCATATGATCTTGAAGAAGATTTTCCAAATCTTGGTAGAGAACAATCAAAGATTGAAGAACAAGACACCTCAGAGGATGATGAAGAATCTCACATGGAAAAGATCAAAGCATGGAAGTCTAAAGGTAAAGCAAAATTGCAGGAACTTGGACATGAGGCAGAATCATCACATCATGGCCTAAGAAGATCTATGAGGGAAAAGAAAAAACCAGAAAGGTATGGGTTTGACACCTCATTAGTAACTAAACATTCTATCTACATAGCACAAGACATAAACCAAGAGGAGCCATCATCATTTGAAGAGGCCAAAGCAAAAATAGAATGGAAGCATGCAATGAAGGAAGAGATTGAAGCACTTGAGGAAAACAACACTTGGGATTTGGTGCCCAAGACTTCATCCATGAAGGTAATAGGCTCAAGATGGGTCTATAAACTCAAGAAGATTTTTGATGGTTCAATTAACAGGTATAAGGCAAGGCTTGTAGCAAAAGGCTTTGCACAAACTCAGGGAATTGATTATGAGGAGACCTTCTCTCCTGTGGCAAAGATGCCTACTATTAGGGTTTTGCTTGGTATTGCCTCTTCCAAGAATTGGAAGATACTTCAACTAGATGTAAAGAATGCATTCTTGAATGGTTGGATAACAGAAGAGGTATATATGGCACAACCACCTGGTTGATTATGTGTGTAAACTTAACAAAGCATTGTATGGTCTCAAGCAAGCTCCAAGAGCTTGGAATTTCAGGCTTGTTTCATTCTAACAGGACAAAGGCTTTCAACCAAGCAAGGCAGATCCTTCACTCTTTATTAAAAAGAGTAATTCCGAGGTCATCTACCTATGTGTATATGTAGATGATATTATATTGACAGGAAATGATGTAGATGGTATGAAGAAGATCAAAGATCACATGAGAGAAGAGTTCAAGATAAGTGATTTGGGTTCACTTACCTACTTCCTAGGTTTGGAAGTTGTCTACAAAGATCATGGTTTGTTTCTCACTCAAAGGAAGTACATTAAGGACATGTTGGCAAAATTCAAGATGCAAGATTGTAAGATTGCAGGTACTCCAATGGAGGTCAATCACAAATTGAGCTCACATGAAGGTGAACTCATAGAGGACATCACATCATATCAAAGTCTAGTGGGTAGTCTCAACTATGCCACATTGACAAGAGTAGATATATGTTACAGTGTTAGTGTGCTAAGTCAATTTATGCACACACCAAGGAAACCACATATGGATGCTGCCAAAAGGATTCTCAAGTATCTCAAAGGAACCATAAATGAAGGACTTTATTATCCTTATGTATCTGATTTAGGTTTGAAGCTATTTTCTGATGCAGATTGGGCTAGCTCCAAGGAAGATAGAAGGAGCACTTCAGGTTATCTTACCTTTGCAGGTTCAAAGCTTATTTCATGGTCATCCAAGAAGCAACCCACAATTGCTCTCTCTTCTACTGAAGCTGAATACAGAGGTCTTGCCATAGCTACACAAGAAGCTATGTGGATGAAGACATTATTCAAAGATCTTGGATTGGAGTTTGGAACTCCAACTATTTTTGGTGACAATATGAGTTCTATTCATTTGGCTGCTAATCCTATTTTTCATGCAGGGACTAAACATATTGAAGTTCATTATCACTATGTACGAGAGAAGGTTCTAAGCAAAGACATTCAAATATCATATGTGTCCACTCATCAACAATGTGCATATATTCTAACCAAAGCATTGGATGGTACAAAGCTTTGCAAATTCAAGGCTAGGATTGGTTTGCAAGTAATCTTGGAAGATTGAAGACCTCAAGCATACTTGGCGTGAGGGGGAGCCGTTGGAGCAAGTCTATGACAAGCCTAAGTATTGGCTTGAGTCCCACAAAGTCATAGAAAAAGCCTTAAAATGAAGACTATGTAAAGCTCACTTGTGAACTACCTCTTGTAACTTTTGAAGAGTTTACTTAATGTAAAAGTGAAAGAATCTTAAGTGGTTGAGTCCACTTGATCAAGAATGGAAAGAGGAGCCACGAATTTGTGATTTGTGGTAGGTAGAGAATCAAATCAATAATTGATTGATTGGAGAGTGATTGAGGGAAGTTAGCCTCCCAAACTCAACTATAAATAGATGGCAGTTTTAGTCGTGGTTAGAGAGACCTATGTGAAGACCTCCAAGAGCTGAGCTTTATGCCATATCAAGGTGTGATTACAAGGCACACATATGTATCAGTAAGTCATTGTATTGTACAAGCAATATACTTTCATTTTCATGATTATTTGAGTTCATCTTTCCATGTTCTTGTGAAGTGTACTACTCACTGCCATTACTCTCAATTTTTCTCAATCAGCTTGCAGAGATGTTTTCTCTGAGCTTGGTGCATCATTTTCAGTGATTTAACTTGATAAAGTTAGCTCTATAAGTCTAATATATGCTCACAAATTTTCATGTCATTTGGATGTTGCAATCTTCAGTTATGATCAGTTGAAGTCAACAGTGTCTGTGCATTTTCACTTCTCTGTCAGGTACCCGACTTTTTCACTCATCTTGTCAGAGGTGTTTCTCAGTGGTTACGTATTCAAATTCAGTGATTTAAAGCTTGTTGAATTCAGCTTACTGTCTTGTATAACCATACAAAGTTTCATAATCATTGGATTCTTACATTTTGAGGTATGTTGATTTTTCTGCTCACTGGTCTCAAACTGTAACAACCCGTGAAAATCGGGATGATGTCATCAGTTGTTAAAACTCATTCTCAATGTGTGGTTCATTATTTTTTATGAGATTACTCTTGAAAGTTAGCTCTTTAAGTTACCTAGACTTCCCCAGGAGGAATTAAGCTAACTACTGCTATGCTCAGAGAATTATGTAAAACTATGGACAGATGTATGAACCAAGAATAGCAAGTTTTCACCTCTGAGCTAACTCCAACTTATCTGTTTTGATCTATCTTTTTGAGAGTGATCTTCCAAGGTACATAGGGTGTCTAATACATCCATTGGAAAGATAAAAGGGCCCACCATATACTTCTGGAGTTCATTTGGCTGGTGTAGATCAAGGATTTTGCAACACCTCTTCATCTTCAAGCACATACCTATCCATCTCTTCACACCAATGAAGGTTCTCGACTTGGTCCCCATACATCTGTAGGTACTAAGTCCAATAAGTTGTTGTGGATGTAGCCTTTGTGGTTGAATGGTTGTCTTTGTGCCTTCCCAATTTGACATGCATCACACCTGTTGATCATGTGTTGCTTTGATATGTTTGGCAGTCCTAAAACACTTTGATCCCTGCATATATCCTTCAAGGTTCTTTCATTCACATGAGCAAGTCTCTTATTCCACACTTCAAGCTCACTTAGGGTTTGAGACCCAAAGTTGAATAGAGCTATGTTCCTGGTTTCTCCTACTTCAAAAGTAAAGAGCCTACCATGCTTCTCACCTCGGGCTATCTTCTTGAAGCCTTGACATGGATCTTCCACAAAAGCTCCATGTTGGGTGAACCTAACTTGCAAGCCTTTTTCAACTATTTGGCCTACACTTATTAGGTTTTTAGTGATAGTGGGTACATAGAGAACCTTACTCAGAATGTTTGTCCTTCCATTGGAAGCTTTGACATTACCAATCTTCTCGACATTGTGCTTTGTGTCATCCCCTGTTTGCACTTCATGTCTATGCTTTGGACTTTCCAAATCAGATAGAAGAGCAATGTTGCCTGCAACATGATTCGAACATCTTGAATCTATGTAGAACAAATGATCATCTTCTTTACCTTCTTTGTGGCTTAGATTCATGAGAAGCAATGATTCTTGATGTGGTTGATCTTCTGAATAATTGTTGTAGTCCCTTCTATTATAGCTTCTATTGTTATTGTTGATGTTGTATCCACCTCTGCCTCTATTGCTGCCATATCCACCTCTTCCACTTCCTTTATAGGTCTTCCCATTGAACCAACAATTCTGAGTGGTGTGGTTGGTCTTATCGCATATGGCACAAGGTTGAACATTCTGACCTTTGGCTTTGTCTTGCTTTGGTCCTTTCTTCTTCCCTTTCCACTTGCTCTTGCTTGCAAAGTTGGCTTGAGAAGTCTCTTCTTCATCTTCTTCCTTCTTCTTGCGTTTTTGATTCTTATCCTTCTTATCTGCATATAGAGCACTAGATGAATTTCCATGATAAGAGTTACCTTCCTTTATGCTATTGTTGGCTTCTTGATTGAAGAGTTCTCCAAGAAAGATGTTGAAGTGTGGAGTCTGCACATCCATGATGAGAACATAAGCCGTCGTGAAGGATTGCCATTGCTTATCACTTCAAATGCCGTTGAGAATTTGCCTCATGATGACCTCTTCTTCAATCAGCTCTCCAATGGATGCTAACTGATCCACAACCTCTTTGACCTTGGTAACAAACTCTGTGATGGTTTGTTTAGGCATCTTCTTCATTTGGTTGAACTCGTTCCAAAGATAATTCTTTCGTGCTTTGGTACTAGCAGAAAAGAAAGTCTCAAGGGCATCGCAAGTCTCTTGAGATGTCTTGCATCCTCTAATATGTGGTAATAGAAAGTCATAGATAGAGTTTAATATGTACAACCTTGCTTGAGCATCCCTTGCGCACCAAAGTGTGAGCTTATCTGTCTCCTCTTGTGTAGGTCCTCCTTTGGATCTTGGAATAGGCATAGCTTCATCACCTGCTACAATTCCATAAAGATTTCTACCTTGCAAATAGGCCTCCATTCTGATTTGCCAAGTCACGTAGTTGTGTCGATCAAGCTTCTCGATCATTGAGGTAAAGCCGTCACCCATCTTGATCTAGCTCTGATACCATTGAAAGAACTTGGAGAAGCTTGTAGAAGGTAGAAAAGTGCGTTTCGAAGCGACGAAGTTTGGTCAAGCCAACCGGCACAAGACCAGCCCTTCAACTTATGGAGACTCAAATAGACCTTATAGGCATGCAATAACTGCAAAGAAATGCACTATGTACTTTGGAGCATCAAGGAGAATGAGTCGTTACAAAACAGATAGGTTCGCGGATCGACTAGCTCAAAAAAACTTACTATCTATGGAAGAGACAATGAACTTCAAATGCCCATAGCAACCGGCGTGATTACAATTAGAAAACATCCTTTTATGGGAGTGATACACATAGGGTTGAGTGTATGGAATGCACAAAATTATAAGGAATAAGCAAAATATGCTATAGGAATGAATGCGACATTCACCGGTGGTACTTCCTATTTTTCCGGAATACGTAGAGATTGACCCCGAGACAGAAAAACTCATATTTCTCCCAATTTACTTAACCAAATGCTATGAAAATATCATAGCCATAAACTAGACACTTATACCTTTCCAATGAGTCATCCTTCACTCAATTTGAAGCTCCAGAGAGAGAGCAGCAGCCTCTGCAAGATTACTGTTGGCGAAGAAGATGATGCAGAAAATTGAAGGAGCAAGACAATGATGGTCACAAGTGTATGTATATTGCTTCCTTGTAATGTACAAGTGATTTCAAGTCCTTATATAGCCTCTTGGAGTGTTCCATGACTTTTACAAGTTTATTTTGAATTCAAATGAAGGTGGGAATGGTTGTTGGAGGGAATCAATTCACTTTCCTACAATCTAGGAAAAGTGAAGATCTAGTTTGATCTACTTTTAGGTGATTGATTGCTTGATTGAATGCAACTTCAACCACCACAAACTCATGGGATTTGGGATCTATATTTCTACCTTTACATGTGTAAAGCTCAAGGCTTTTACAACAGTAAATGAACCATTAGAAATTTCTCAAAAAAAATACAATAAAAGAGCATATGAAAATGAACTCTCCAACGGATATTCTTTCAACACGATAGCCTTTGATGTAGATCAAATCCACCTCAAGCATAGTGTAAGCTTGATGTTCCAACAGACAACTTATGTCAAATGACACTGATTTATTGTGAAGACAATGCAAAAGAAAGCTCATGTTCCATCTTTAATGAGATGTATCATACGAGAGACAATCTTGATGCTAAAATCCCTTGCCATTCTTTTATGAAGGAGATTTCTCTTCGTCTTTCTCTATGCTATTCATCCATCTCCCTTACTTAGAAATGGGTCTGCACTACTATTATCCATTGTTTGCTAGACTTGGTGAGTGAGAATGTCTTTCTTCATGACTGTGTGGAGTAGGTGATCTGCTGTGGCTTATAGCATGTCACTTTCGTTCAGGGCATGGTGACACTTTTCTCTCTTTATTGTGCATCATTAGCATCCCGAGAATCAAAGAAATCAACAAAAGTGAATTCCTGGTTCATATCCACATCTTGGACTCTATGTCAAGTAGGTAACCAAATTATCTATCACATTCCTTCTCAACCATCTTGAAGAATCCTTTTGCAATTGTATTAGCATTTTTTTTTGAGTGGGTTGGAGAACATGGCAGAGATTTTTCATCACTTCATTTTCCTCTTTAGGATTCTCTCAAACGAAGGTGTATTATGGAAGCTTATGATGCATATACAATAGATGTGATGGCAGAAAGAAGCAACATCTTTTGAGTTACAAATCCATATAATGCACACTATGGAGAAATATCATAGAGGCATACGTTGATATGTTCATGGTTGATGTAGATGTCATGATAGGCTATTGCATGTTTTCTTTCTTAGTATTCGACTAAGATATTTGAACCCAACTTTCTCACTTCTTCACTTCTAGTGTGTAGTACCTTTGAGGTGTGCAGTTTTAGTCTCTTCTTGACTTGATCTTCCTCTCTCGCAGTGCATACGAGAACATGTTGAGCTATGATCAAAGAGTGTTTGTGCATAACACCCAAATCAGCCATAACGCATATGAGCCACACACACTCAATAGTCACTGTTATATGTATGTGTATGTGTATGTGTTTGTGAATGTGAATGTGTATGTGTATATGTATGTGTATATGTATGTGTATGTGTATGCATATGGGTATGTGTATGTGTATGGGTATTGATGGGGGAAGATTCCAACATCCCAATGTAGCTATAAAAGTTGACTGCCTTGCATTAGGCCGAAACATATGGAATATATGCTCATTGTTTGGATGACTCTCTCCAATTATGTAGGGAATCAAAAATGAAAATTTCTAGAAATAAAATAGAGTTTGAAAGCTATCAACAAGCTTTGAATCAAAGAAACTGGAGATTCCAGCTATGAGAAGCATCTAGTTCAAGATAGGCTATCTGTCTGCAACACTCTCTACCTTTGTGAAGAGATATAGGTTCAAAAACTTGTAAATGTTTGCACAATTCACCTAGTAGAAAAACTTGAGAGTTTGATGAACTTTGGGGAACTATACAAGAGGCCAAATGATGCTTGAAATTAGCACAAATGATGAGAATGAGAGAACAATCATAGCTCTACAATTTAGTACATATAGAATTGTGAAAGCCTAACTACACCTCTAGATAGAGAAGCAAAAAATCTTGAGAAAATGATATAAGCAAGCAAAGAGAATGCTTTTTGGAGTTTAGTATTTCACTAAACTAAGAGGGAAACTCATCGAACTCATACAGGACAAGAAACAAAGGTGAAATGATATTTATATAGAATTTTTACTATTTGTAGAATCTAGCTAACCACCCACTAACTAGACCTTTTTGTGGGTAATTGAAAAGATTTGAATTTGATTGATTTTGTTGGACCTCCTAACTTATTCCATGACTTTTTCTCCTCCATTTTTATTTTTCCACTTTCAAAAATCATGAATGAGCCCTTATATATGTTTGAGACCTGATTTTCAACACTCCCCATCAAGTCTCAATACTTAGCTCTGTCATTCAAATGCATGCCTTGAAGAGTTGTAGCTTTACTCTATCCAATGATTTGGTAAAAGTATCTACATATTAGTCCTCCACCTTCACATCCTTTGGCATGATCTTCTCTCTAATAAGGTGGTAAATGCACTTCTATATGTTTGAATCTTGCATGGAACACCGGGTTTGAGCCAAGCATATTGCAAAGCTTTGGGCTTACTTCCTTTTGTGGATTGATTCCACATAGCTTGCCACTTCCTTATACATGAGCACTAGATCCTTGTTCACTGCATCACTTCCAGGGGGGATTTGTTGATATATTTAGGTAGTGATGCGTGTGAACACACTAGGACCACCGGGGCACTTTTTTCCCTCTTTAGGAGGTTTTTTTCCCCCGGCTTGTATATACGCCTATTGCCCTAATGGGCTACTAATCTTTGTACATTCTAGTGGTAATACATTTAGTACTGTGTGTTGTGCTCCAAGCTTCTTCTTCTCCCTTGTGTTGTTCACGTGCTTCCACAGACGTCTAAATCCAACAGTCAGAAAGGAAGGGATGCAAATGGACAGCTAGTTGGATCAGGCCTATCGTCCATCGAGTGAGTGACGATGCACGTTGGGTGCCTTTAGGGATAGTTGATACACCCTCACTTTTGCTTCAAGGGAACCAATGAAGTATATGGTTGTGGCAGGAGGATCTTAAGGATGAAGGATGTCAGAGGGTATGGAGTGCTTTATGGTTGAGGTAAGAGAATATTGCATAAGAAATATGTATTTAAATATGTGCTAGCTATAAGAGTTGATGTGGAAGGTAGGGAAGAAACATCTGACATAACATAACATAACATAATCAGTGGAGGAAAGTACATGATCACTATCCATGTGTGTAATGAAATGTACAAAGGTATGGGTAAAAACCCATAATAAAAAGATGCTAATAAAATTATGTCAACTATCTGAATAGATACAAGGATTCCTAGATAGGTATGAATCCCAACGTGAGATGAACAATAGGTTCTTCTGCATGCCCAGTTCGCTTTGCCACTTGCTACATGCAAGTCAAATCTTTGATGTTCCAGCTTCACGTGTGCTGCTACAAGTAGAAGTAGCTTTACTTGAATTTACTTTGCTAGTATGGCTCTCACAAATCATTTGAAAAAAAAGAGTCCCATTAGCACATTTAGAATTAATAAAGAACACTCATGGGAAAAACTATGCCTTACCTTGATCAATTTCCTTCATTTGTTTCTCTTTTTATTTTGATTTGTTTTTCTTTTATTATATATTTTTTCTTTTATATTTCTTTTTATTTCTTTTTCTTTTTATTTTTATTATTTACACATTTTCTTTTTAAGTTTCTATATCTAAATTCTTTTTATTTACATTTTTATATCTTTATTATTTTCTTTTATATATAGTTGCACTTTAATTACTTTAATTTTATTATATTATATATTTATTATCTATGAATTGATTTTTAATAATTAATTCCTAATATTTTTATTTACACCTTTATTTTTCCTTTAAATTGTATTATTAATTTAATTTAGTTAACTTTATTCCATTCATTCCGTTGTTTATCTTAGAATTTTTTTTTACACCTTTATTATTTTTCTTTTTAATTTAGTATAATTACTTAATTTTATTTTATATACTTATTTATTTAGATATTAATAAATTCCAAAAAATCAATTTTGTTAATTATTAATTTTTACTCATGTAATTATTTATCTAAATTTATTTACATTTTATTATAATAAATGTTTACATAGTTCTTATTTATACTCTTTTTTTTTTTTTAATATAAAGGAAGTTCGGCATTAGCCTACTCTCCCGGACTTGAATTAAATAAAGAAAAGTACAAGAGGAGGGACTAGTGCCCACGGGACCCCCCAAATCCCACAAAGCAGGGGAAGCCTTAACAGAGCTTAGATGGCATTACAAAGAAGGTTAATCACCCTCTCATCACCCTCATGAGGGGCCCACTTGGGTTTAAGCTTGTTATTGATCAAAAGGAGAACCTGATGATGCTTGAAGGGGGGGGGATTTCTTAGAGTTAACAATCCTTTTTCCAAGCAGGAACAACGATTTCTCAATTGACCACTCCTTGGGGGAGTCACCGAAGTTGAAAGCGCATCTTTCCCACCAGATTTTCCAAAGGACCTCCCCTCTGATGGTGTTCCAGAGAGTCACGGAGCAGCCGATCGCTTCTCCCAGTAGGGCCTGCTGCCAACTGAGATGTTTTTGAAGTTTAATTTTCTTTCCAACCGTCTGCCAGAGTCTGTTGGAGTTGGGGTAGGTAAAGAAGATATGTGGAACATCTTCGATAGACCGGTAGCAGCGTTTGCACCAGGGAGGAATCCCACAAAGTTTGCTAGCCTTATGGTTGGTCCATATTCCAGGATGAAGAATCTGCCATAAGAGGACAGACTTTTTGATTTCTATGAGGGGGTGCCAGATAGCCATGAACTTCATGTCCCACCAAAGCCGTGTCCATGGCAGGCACCACTTCTTGTTGAGGTTAACCTGATAGTCAATTGTTTCTTTGATGTTCGGGATTTTGGATAGGCTATTCCCATTGTGCCATTTGAGACCAAGTGAGCTCGATGTGTTGTGTCCCATGAGAAAGCGAGTTTTGTGTCGATCCCAGGCGAGACATCTGCTTTGCAAAGTGTTCCATTCTTCGTACGAAATGTTGACGCAAGGGTCAATATCCTCGAAGTGGATCCAACGGTTGGAGTCTTGTTTCCAGAGATGTTTCCATTTTTTGAAGCTTTTGTTCCATAACTTCTTGGCATTTTGAATGTTCCAAGGTTCCAGACTCCGGATGCCATGGATCGGAAACCAGATAGAGTCATTTTGTCTGACACCGGCAGCCCACTTCCAGTCTTCACGAATTCTTGTGTAGCTTTTGACTTTATTCCAACTCTTCCATAAGGAGCACACGAGACTAGAGCCTTTCGGGAAGACAGGGATCCGGGAGAACAGCAAGGTCAAGATGTTGAGATTCTTCCAATTTGGGAAACCCGTGAGAGCCAACTCGTTCTTGTTTCTAAAGATCAGCTTGGCCCACGAGGCCTTCCCATTGCACCAAGCCTTAATCATCCATTTGGCTGCCAGTTTGTTAGCCATGCACCCAATGTCCAGGATACCAAGTCCCCCACTATCTCTATGGCTAGTGCGATGGACCATCTGATTTTAGGCACCCCCCTTCTATTGTGGTCGCCCGTCCAAAGGAAGTTTCTACAAATACTATCCAGTTTGGACAGATCTTGCTCTTTCGGTCTCCAACAAGAAAGGAAGTAAATGGTAGATGAAAGGAGGAAGTTGATAACCATATCACGACCAGCAAGATTGATTTGCATACCTCTCCAATAGTTAAGCTTGTTTTCGAGTTTGACCAGCACCCAGTTCCACCGTTGTTCCATAGAGACGCCAAACCCCAAGGGGATCCCAAGAAGCCGAAAAATTTGGCCTTGCGGAATGATTTGACAACCATGATCAATGAGAAGGTTGGGCTGTGACCCAACAATAGCTCTAAAGGCGGTCTTAGAGTGGTTGATTGTGGAACCACAGGCTTCACAAAAGGTAGCTAGACACCTCCAGAACGTCTCCAGGCTGGTACTATCATTGTGAACAAACGCGTTCATATCATCGGCAAAAAGTCTCATGGTGATCTGGCTGTGGTCATGAGGCAAACGGAGGCCTTTGATATTACTAGCTTCCACCTGATGCTCCCACCCCCCATCAAGTAAAACTCCTTCTCCCATCAGCTTCCCCACCAGCTTGATAGGAGGGGGAGAAGGAGAGATGGGAGAGGAGAAGTCCCTTTAATTAATAAGTAAACAATATAACTAAATCATCAAAACAACAAAAAAGATAAAAAAATAAAAAAAATCAAATTCTTCCCCCCCCCTCTCTCCATTTCTCTCCCCTTTGCTTTGATCTCCATTGTCATAGCCCCGAATCCCTTCTCTCTTTCTCTCTTTATTTCTCTTTGCATGCCATCTACTTCGCACATCTCAAAAGGTCCAATCAGTCTTTCTCTCTCTCTCTCTCTGTGCCTCTGCATAGTAGAGTCAAAGCCCCTCCTCTCTCTCTCTCTATGTCTCTATGGAGCACTGTTGAATTCCCCCCTTGCTCTCTCTCTCTCTCTCCCCTATATATGCAACAGATTCAAATCCCTATCTCTCTTTCTCTCTCTATTTCTCTGTGCATGATGTTTGCTCTACCCATCTCGAAGGTCCTCTCTCTCTCTCTCTCTCTCTCTCTTTCTTTTTGCCTCCCTAGAGTAGAGTTGAAGCCTCCCCATCTCTCCTTCTCCCTCTGTCCCTCTCTCTCTATGGAGTAGCACTCAATCCCCCCCCCCTCTCTCTCCCCTTGTCTCTCTATCGTATGCACAATAGAGTCAAAGCTCCCCCCTATCTCTACCATATGCATAGCAGAGTCAAAGCCCTCTCTCTGTCTCTCTACTATGTGCACAGTAGAGTCGAAGCCTTCTCTCTCTCTCTCTCTCTCTCTCTCTCCCTCCCTCTCTATCATATGCACAATAGAGTTGAAGCCTCCCTTTGTCTCTCTCTCTCTCTCTCTCTCTCTCTTTCTCTCTGTGTGTGTGCAAAATAGCACCGGATTCCCCTCCCTCTCTCTCTCTCCACTACATGCCAGTCAAAGCTTGCTCTCTTTCTCTCTCCTCAGATGTGCCACATGCCTGTCAGTATGGAGTAGAGAGGAGAACAAAAAGTTGGAATACTCTCTTTCTTTATCTCTCTCTCTCTCTTTGAACTTTAAATCTAAAAAACATCAACAATAGAATCAACTTGAAATGGAGATGCATGGAGGAAAGAGAGATAATATTTACTCTCTCTCTACCTGATTCTCTCTCTTAGCTCTCTCAAAGAACAAAGATGTGGAAAAGTCGTACCTACATAATGATTTAGAAAAAATCTAATTGTGATAACAACTCATACTTATAGGCCTTTGAATTTTTCTTCATGAAGGTCCTATTTTCAGCTTACTTAAATGGTGAGATCTTCCACTTTTGCACATATACACATAGAAATTCTCTTTTTTCCTTCCATTCTAGAATTGGATAATCTATTTATTTCCTTGTATTTTTCATTTCTTCTTTTTTTCTTTATTTTTTATTTTCTTTTCCCCTTTTAATTTTTCTTTTTCTCATTTTCCATTTTTATTTTAAACTATGGGTCAATGGATATATTAATTTAGATTCATGCATATACAAGGGGTTTTCATACACACAAAAGGTTCTTAGGGTTAGCAAATGGTTTTCTAGGGTTCCAACATAGGGTTTTTAATAAAATCTTTTAGGATTTTTCAAAACTAAGGTTACCAAAAGACATATACATAGGGTATGTATAGACATTTAAGGGTTTGAAACACACATGGGGTTTAGGGTTAAAACATTTACATGGGGTATCATTCACACTCTCTCATCTTGAGTTCATATAAATACATACTAGTGTTTTGTGTGGCTAGGGTTTGTTACACTCAAGGGTTTTAGAATATTTAGATAGATTTTTTAGGGTTTCTATATAGGGCATACATAGACATGGGGTTTAAAGGTTTTTAGATATCCACCGAGGATTTAAGGTAGTTAAAGTTTATAGTAAAATCGAGGTACTAAGGTTAATGTTCATAAGGAATTTGGTTAATTAGTGCTTTGGGGTCATTCAAAATACTTAGGGTTTTGAGGACATACTTAGGTTTTGAAGGCTTAATGAACATAGGGTTTGAAGGATCAAAGGATCAATGTTTTTCTTTAAAAATTCAAAACATGACTTTCATATGCAAATGCACGTTCTTAGAAAATAAAGAACGTGCATTTTGAAAACTCGTTCGATTTGCATATTACTATACAAAATAAGTAAAATTACTCATATAGAAATCATTTAGAGTTTCTTCAAAAAATCTTTCTTATCAATTTGTTTCAAAGTCATTTATCATCTTATATACATGTTCTTATGCTTTGCTCCTATCAACTATCATAAAATACTACTAGCTCCACTATTGCTTAGCTCTATCTCATGTAGACCACATATAATTCCTAGAAGTGGTTTTGATACCGCATCTAAGTCATGAGTACTATTTTTTATCTTTTTTTTTTAATTTTATTTACTTTGCAACAACCCTTAATGTACTGCATCTTTATTTTTTCTTTATTTCTTCTTTTTTGGGATGGAAGAAAGCACAAACTTCCTAAAATTTGGTACAATATAGGATCATCATAATTTTTTTTGTTTGAGAGAAAAGTCATAATCCCTAATCAAAGTTGAGGATCTAGAGATATGCACTAGAAGGAGTTAGGATTTCACTTCCTAATTTTTTCAAAAACCTCACATAACCTATCTATATAAAACAAGACCTTCTTTATACTAAGAGCGTCAAGTGAGAGTGTTCTATCTAGGTCTTCATAATGGCTATAGGATATCTCAACCTACTCTCTCAAGTGCTGTAATTTAAAATCATGTTTTACTCGCTTAGAACATCTATGAAATATAATATATGATATGGATAAAATCCGAAAATAGAATAAAAACTGAATTTGAATAGAATAAGAAGAATACATTCATCCGATCTCCACATAGCCAAATCATGAAATCACTTCTTTGAAAAGAAATTTGCATACATTATAAGTAGTCTCAGTACAAAGAGCTGAATCTTCCACATGGTTAGTCAATTCTTCTCTAGTAAGTACTGTGTATCTCATTTTATCAAGTCCTTTGGGTATGGTTACAAGGTCAACTACCCACTTGTAATGAATACAAGGAGGGTAAGTTGGATGCAATGGGTCTCTATACCTAACTGAGGAATGAACTTGACATGTGGCACATGTGTATACAAAGTCTCGAGCATTTACATGAATACATGGCCACCTCCGTAATTTTCTCATACATAAGAACAAATCCTTTGTGACTTGCCCATATGTTCTCATGCATTTCTCTCATAATCTTGCTTTGAAGACTCTTATTACTCAACATGCATTGTGGATTCTTCACCTTACCTTTAGCGTGTTGGCAAAAGAAGTTGTAAGAGCTTTTCCTCATGGATCTAAACTTATTTGTGGACCAACCTAAGGAAGATGTAGTGAACTCAGATAGCTTTCTATAGCTTTCCATAAAACTAGTGGATCATATCTCAACATATCGATTTCTCTTTCTATCTCATCATCATCCAAATCATCATCAAATTTTGCTCATGAGAGCATGTTTCCAACAACATTTAACTTTCCAACTATATGCACAAAAGCTAGATTAATAAGCTTGACATATGAAATCCACCTAAGCATTGCAATATCTAGAGAACCACAATTTGCAATCATATCTATTAGAGGAAAACAATCAATCTCAACACCAACATTTGCTCTTATGAGATATTCTTTATCTCATTTTAATGTAGGCACTGGTCCCCATAATTCTCTTTTAATCTATGGATATTTTTTCTGAGTTTCATGTAACATTTTCACACCAAATTGAATTGTGTGTCTCTTCCCCTCATCATCATCTTAACCTATGACCCAACCTATACCAATAGGAATGGTATCAAAAATCAAAATAATAGGATTTTGTCCTGAATTATCAACACATTTCAGAATTAGAGCTTCAATTAGCAGTTCCTTTAGTTTACACATGGCTTTCGATTGGTTCTCGATCCAAAGAAACTTCTTTTTCTTTCTCAATAGATCATATAAAGGGTTCACAAAATGATCGAAGTAAGGGGCCCATAGTATATAGAAGACACAAGCTCCTAAGAATATCCTTATTTCATTGACATTATGACACATTTCAGAAATTCTACTAATCCCTTGAACTTTTTGGGGGTATGGATTTCAACCATAATGTCGACATAGATGCCTTATAATGAGAACCTCCTCGACTCCAAAAATAGATTTCTCTAGAGAAAACATTAGACGTAGCTTTTCAAATCTTTCAAAAATTCTTTCGCAATCAGAGATATGGTCATTGATGAATTTCATACATCAGAAGTATCTAAAGTATCTTCTTTCACTCTTTCCTCACAACCCTTCTGCTACCACCATCTTCATTGATAGTCAGAGCACATTGGTAGTTGCGAGGAACCCTATGTTCCATGCTCGTACTAAGCCCATTGAGATGCATTATCATTATGCCAGGGAGAGGTTCTCTACTAGAGAGATCAACTTGGCATATGTGCCCATGCAAGAGAACATTGCAAACCTTTTCATCAAGGCTCTACCTAGGGAGAAGTTTGAAGCTTTTTGCAAAGCTTTGGTCTTACTTCCTTTTGTGGATTGATTCCACATAGCTTGACACTTCCTTATACATGAGTGCCAACTCCTTGTTCACTGCATCACTCCCAAGGGGGATTTGTTGATATATTTAGGTAGTGATGTGTGTGAACACACTAGGACTACCAAGGCACTTTTTTCCCTCTTTAGGATGTTTTTTTTCCCTTGGCTTGTATATACACCTATAGCCCTAACGGGTTACTTATGTTTGTATATTATAGTGGCAATACATTTAGTATTGTGTGTTGTGCTCCAAGATTCTTCTTCTTCCTTGTGTTGTTCGCGTGCTTCCACACACCTCAAACTCCAACAATGTGTGTGAACACACTAGGATCACCGGGGCACGTTTTTCCCTCTTTAGGAGGGTTTTTCTCTTGGCTTGTATATACACCTATTTCCCTAACGGGTTACTTAACTTTGTACATTCTAATGGTAATACATTTAGTATTGTGTGTTTTGCTCTTAACTTCTTCTCCTTCCTTGTGCTATTCAGATGCTTTTGTAGACCTCGAACTCCAATAATTGGTATCAAAGAAGGTCACTGCTTCATCTAGGATGTTGTTGAAACCCCTCCAATCATAGTGTCATAATCACATGAATTTTAGTGGGCATACTTAGGCTGATCAGGAAATCAAAATAGATTCACTATGTCATGCCGAAATCGCGATCTGAGCTTGTTTCAACATCTGAATGCACTATCAAAGTGCTTGTGCAGGTAGTTTTTTCTTTTTTTTGCCAAAGATATATATAGGTTTTGGTTTACCAATATAAGCGTCTCGAAGTCTGCTACAGGTTAAGTAGAACTCAATAGGGTAGTTCTGTTCAACTTTTTGAGATACAATTAATTTTTTGCATCAGGGTATTTTAGTAAGTGGCCATGGCTGAAAGCAGTGATGTAGTCTGTATGTTGGCTGTTGAGGATACATTGGATGGTATTAATTACCCATTATGGTCTTATATGAAGCGTCATATATGGGTTGCAAAAGGACTGTGGAATATTGTGCAGGTTATTGAAAAACATCCTATTACACTTGCAAACATAGTTGCTGAAAGTGATGGAGATGGTGTTGAAGATGATGATATTCTTCATGTTCCTATTCATGCTACGGTTCTTGTTGCGCCTATTGTAGAGCAAATTTGTTGGGATGGTAGAGATGCTGCCTTGTCTATCAAATGTGCCATTATTCCTCACATTCGCTCTTGCAGAGCAGCTAAGGATGCTCGAGATACACTTACCACTTTATACCAGGCAAGGAATGAGGCTCATGTTACTTACCTCCGAAAACAAGTGGAGAGTGAGCACATGAATAAAGGTGATTCCATGGACAGTTTTCTGACAAAGATCAAAGATTTGAAAGAACAATTGATTTCTTCTGATGAAGTCTTACGTGACAGTTCACTTGTGCAGACTATTATGAATGGTCTTCGTGATTCATATCAGAGTTTTGCTTCTACCCTTCGTTTGATGATGAAAGGAAATCCAAATCCCTTAACATTTGAGGAGTTAGTCTTTGTGCTGTTGAAGGAAGATCAGTCTAGGCAGAAGAGGTCCATTATGTGTGTTGCAGATTAAGCTTTCTTGGCTAGTCAGAAGGGCAAAGGTAAATGGAGTTCTTCTATTAGTAAGCTTTCTCCAAGGCTTACGACCAAGGCGGCGACCAAGGCATAGACCTTGGCATACCTTGTCATCCGAGTCACCGAAGTCACTGTTGGCGCCGTTGGCTGCACGCGAGGGAGGACCTCAACGATCAAGGAATATAGAGGTTCCGGGTACTTCCCGGGAGGTCACCCATCCCAGTATTGTTCCCCCTAGAGCTCGCTTAACCGTGGCAATCTCTTGCCACTAAGATACACTCTTGTGGTGTCTGAAGAAGGGGAAAGACTAAGGTTGATATTACCTTGAACAAGTTTTGGTCCCTCAAAGCTTCATTCTTTGCTTTCAAAGCCTATTTTTGAAGCATTTTTGGGGTGTTTTTTGGAGCCATTTTGGAGTACTTTTGCACATAGTTCTCTTCACACAGGTCCATGAACATCAAGAAGAGTGTTCTTTGTACTTCTCAAACAATAAATATCAACCTTTGGGGCTGTATTTTCAGCCACACTCGTAAAACTATAGGTTTCTTGAGAGGCTTTCAGTTTTGGTGGGAGCAGCTGCTGCAAATTTATGTAGGTTTTTTAAGTCTAAAACATCAAAGTTGACAGACACTTGTAGGTGTTATTGGCTAGTTTTTGGGCTGTGTATTCAGCCTTTTTAGTGTCATTTTACTGCATATATTGAGCACATACACACCATGTACGCTTCTGTGGATACCGCTTTTGTACGTCCATGTGGTCATTGATATAACGGTTACATTATTTGCATAAAGCCTTTTACGTTTGATAAAGAGGGTCGTGGTGAGGTTTTCTTAACTGGGAGACACCCAGATGTCGGGGTCTCTTCAGTGATGCAGGTGGAAGACTTACCCAGCCTCGCCATAGGAGATGTACGATAGTTGTTCATAGGTGCTCGATAAGCCTAGTTGGCTTCTATTGGGTAACTGATTATATGTAGTGGAGTCAGTGATTCACTATGCAGGTAGACATGTAAGTACTTGTACTTTTACTCCTTGATATACTTATTTATTGGTGTTTGGACTCTTCTAGCTCCATTATCATTCTATTCAGTTCTCTACCATCATGGCATCAGAGATCTCAGGCACATCCGGTGGATCAGGGTCTAGTGCTAGTGTTCCAAGGAGGAGCTATAAGTTGCAAGGCAAATACCATTTTGAGATCCGAAAATTTGATGGCACAAACTTTGCTCTATGGAAGAATCAGATTAAAGATGTTCTGATTCAAAGGAGGCAATGGAAGCCAGTAAATGGGATTTCAAAGAAGCCTGCTGACATGGATGAAGATGATTGGGATGAGTTAGATGAAATGGCCAGGTCTACCATTTGCTTGCACCTGGAAGATAATGTTTACTTTACAGTACTAGACTATGAAAGTGCAAAGGAGCTTTGGAAGAAGTTATGCAATACATATGAAAAAGAGACGGCATCAAATAAAGTGTATCTAATGAGAAAATTATATGACCTTCATATGAAGGACACAGATAGTGTTGCTGCTCATCTAAATGAGTTTGATGCTATATTCTCCCAGTTACAGGCTCAAAAAATGGATATGGATAAAGAAATGATAGCAGTATTGTTGTTATGCACCCTACCATCATCATGGGATACATTTTGCATAGCTATTAGCAACAGTGCACCTGGTGGTAAACTCGTCTATGATGACATATGTGGAGCACTCTTGAGTGAGGAGATTCATAGAAAATCTATGGTTGGCACTCAGAGTGGAGATGCATATAATGTTCGTGGTTCTTACCAAGGAAAGAATCAGCAACGTGGCAAGAGCAAGAACAAGGAAAAGAATGGTCAACGGAATAAGAGTAGAAGTAAATCAAGGAAGAGGGATATCGAATTATTGTCATAAGAAAGGACACATGAAGAAAGACTGTTATGCATTCAAGAATGCTAAAGGTAAAGGATAGAATGTTGATGGGCATGTTAAACAGTTACCTACACCATCTACTTCGACTGTGAAGATTGAAGATATTAATGCTATTTCTAATGATGTTGATGTGTTGACACTTGATAGTACTGTGCCATCTGAGGCACTTATGGCTGATTCTCTTTCCCACACTTGGCTACTAGATTCTGGTGCCTCTTTCCATGTGACACCACATAGAGAATGGTTCTCTAATTATGCAGCAAAGTCTCTTGGTACCGTGAGACTTGGTGACTCTTGCCAGTGTGATGTTGTGGGGATTGGAGATGTGGTTGTGCAGTTCATTGATGGTTCAAAATTTACTATGCATAATGTACGCCATGTACCTCAGTTATCACGAAGTTTGATGTCAGTTGGTCAACTTGATGACCTTGGTTACAAGGTGGTCTTCTATGCTCAGTCCTTTCGTATATCAAAGGGTAATATGGTTATTGCAAAAGGAAGCAAAGTTGGTTCACTTTATCCTTTATTTGTGTCACAGAAAGAACACTTGTTAGCTGTTACTGAATAGCCTATGGCTTGTATTTGGCATGGTCGTTTGGGCCATATATCTCGTAGTGGAATGGAAAATATTTCTCGTTTTGGCTACTTACCTGTGTTATCTTTCTCTGATTTTTCATTTTGTGAGCATTGTCAATATGGAAAGAAAACTAGAAATGTGCATAGAACGCACATTGACTCTTCAATTCAGCCTTTAGATCTCGTTCATACAGATGTGTGTGGTCCTATGCCCACTAGGTCCTTAGGTGGTTCTCTTTACTTTGTCACTTTCATAGATGATGCTACTAGAAAAGTCTAGGTATATCCTATCATATCAAAGGATGATGTATTCCCTACTTTTAGAAAATGGCTTGCTTCAGTTGAGACTGAAATAGGAACTAAGCTTAAGGCTTTACGTTCAGATAATGGGGGTGAGTATACCTCACATGAATTCAGCCTTTTCTGTCAGTCTAGAGGGATTTGTAGAGAGTTTACAGCTCCTTATACCCCAGTACAGAATGGTATAGCTGAGAGGATGAATAGAACTATTCAAGATAGAGTAGTCTCTATGTTGCATCATGCAAACCTCTCACAAGGTTTTTGGGTAGAAGCAGTATTGACTGCAGTTCATGTGATTAACCTTTCACCTAGTACTACCAAAGGTCTGAAAGTGGCACAAGAGTTATGGACAGGGAAACCACCATATTATGATCATCTTCGAGTTTTTGGGTGTGAAGCATATGTTCATATACCCAAGAATCTTAGACAAAAGTTCGACCATAAGTCAAAGAAATGCATTTTTCTTGGATATGGTCAAGAAGGAAAATTTGGATATCGCTTATGGGATCTTGAAACACGGTCAGTGGTCAGAAGTAGTGATGTCATTTTTAATGAGTATAAGATTCATAAACAACCCATTAAGGAGGTTGAAGTGAGAAGAGTGGTGTTTGAGGATACTAGTCCTCCGGTTAGCATGCATAAAAATGTTGCACATAGGGATGTTCCAGAGAATGTCCATTCAGATCAATCTACACATGTTCCTGTTCAGCAACCATTGAGACGTTCTGCACGTGTCGCATATCCACTTGATAGATATGTTCCAGGTTTAGATTTTGTTATGCTAACAGATACCGGTGAGCCTTCTTGCTACAAAGAGGCTATGCAGACAGAGGATCATGTCAAGTGGGCATCATGCCATGAAGAGTGAGTTGGATTCTATTCTATTCACAAGAATGGTACTTGGGACTTAGTACCTTTGCCAAAGGGCATGAAAGCTTTACCATGTAAATGGGTATATAAGCTGAAATTCACATCAGATAGTGCTTCTCCAAAATATAAAGCACGACTTGTTGCAAAGGGTTTTAGCAACAACATGGTGTTGATTTTGAGGAAATATTCTCTCCAGTGGTCAAGATGACTACTTTGCACATGTTGCTTGGATTCGTTGCAATGGAGGACTTAGAGCTAGTCCAAATGGATGTGAAAATAGCTTTCTTGCATGGAGATCTTATAGATGAGATCTATATGGAACAACCAGAGGGTTATGTAGTTCCTAGCAAGGAAAGTCTAGTTTGTAAGCTCAAGAAGAGCTTGTATGGACTTAAACAGTCTCCTAGACAATGGTACCAAAAGTTTGATGCTTTTATGAAGTCCCAAGGCTATTCTCAGAGCAATGAGGATCACTGTCTCTACACAAAGAGATGCTCTCATGGCAGCTTGATATGCTTGATACTTTACGTCGATGATATGTTGATTGCTGGGAAGTCCTCTTATGATTTGTCAATTATCAAAAAGAAGTTGAGTTAGACATTTGATATGAAGGATTTGGGGGATGCCAAACATATTCTTGGCATGTGCATTACTCGTGATAGGAGTAAAGATGCATATATGTGTCTCAAAGTGGGTACATATCCAAAGTACTTCACCGGTTCAATATGCAGGGTGGAAAGGCATTGAGTACACCTTTACCCACATATGTGAAATTGACGAAGGATGACTGCCCCAAATTAGATGAGGAAAAGGAATTCGTGACCAAAATTCCCTATCAGTCTGTTGTTGGTAGTCTCATGTACGCTATGGTAGCTACGAGACCAGACATTGCATTTGCAGTGGGAGTTGTGAGCAGATATATGTCTAATCCTGGCAAGAAACATTGGGAAGCAGTCAAGATGATTTTGAGATATCTGAGTGGCACTAAGGACAAAACAGCGAGTCGTAACAAACGAGAACTATGTCATAAAAAGAGAACACTCTCGTCAAAAATCAAGCAAATGGCAGCTTATGTTTGAGATTCCTTTATACCAATATACATATATTACAAAAATGAAGTGAAAACATGTGATTTTTTTGGACATTTTTTGTCATTTTCTCATAAAAAAAGAGCTCAAAATGTAGTCCAAATTTCACTATATAAGGCATTGACATGTCCAAAATCTATATGATATGACATTGACATGTCCAAAATCTTCCAAAATCTATATGATAAGACATTGACATGTCTAAAATCTATATAAAGAATGTAGAACTGAATAATTCTTATACAAAAATAACATTTTGGACATATTTTTAATGGGTGGATATCTGATTGTTATTCAAAATTGCTACAAAACATGGTTTCATTAACCAAACTACTTCGAGGCATTTACATAAGCACTAAAAATGTTAGAGAGCTTCAATGCAACTCACAACTATGTCGATCTATGTCTACACCCTCATCATCTGATGCACTTGATTCAGTCTCATACTGTTGAGAGCTCTCTTCTTCTTCCTCTATATCCACAAGAGCTCTATCTTCATCCACGTACATACCAAATTCTGTAGGACCATGCACAACTCTTCTTGTTTGCCTATGATTTCCTGTACCACATACATCTGGAAGCTTTTGTTTTATCATGTTGATGGTTGCTTTCCTCAAGTGACCTGTTTTTGTCAAGGAAAAATCATAAACAAGAATATCTACATCATCCATTTTAAGAGTGGATGTGCTTCGAATATTCTTTTCCTTTTTTAAACCTGTTTGTTTAGTATCACACACCATTTCTAAGTTATATTTACCTATGAATGCATTACTACTTTTAGTGTAATACCAATGCACCATCAAAGCCTCTATTCTTCTCTGATCAATATCTTTAGTTATCTCTAAAACCTTTGCAATCCAAAATGGTCTAGTAGCCTCATCACCATCAGCAAGTACTGCAATAAGTGTTCCAACATTTATCTCTATTAAATTTCCTTGCCATCTTGCTTCTGCCTGTTTTGTCATCCTTGGGCCTACATTAATATTTCTTTCTGGTGGATGTATAAAACTTTGAAGTGCATCTGCATTACATGCTTGGGCCACATTCACGGATCTTTGTGTACACAAATCCCATGTGAATGGAACATCAACTGGCCAGTGACCTGCAATTGTATACTGTATAATCTCTTCTTGATGATTGAAAAAGTCCTCCCACCAAGATACATCTTGATCTCCATCATATTTTTTTGCACGCTCAATATGTCTCTTCTTTTGAATGAGTGCATGCATCCAACTTTTACTTTGATCAACCATATTTCCACATCTTTCTGTATTGTTTTTATCTTCATATGGTGATTGTTCTGCACCATACACTGTAGACAAATTAGGCACCTGCAATAAGAATCTGCATCCCTCTTTAGGCTCCCACCCAAGAGAAGATGAATACTGCTTTGCAAATAAAAGGGTTATTTCATCAACCCTCCTCATCAAGAATACATGGTTGAAACTAATATTGTGCAATGGAGCCAAAACCTTAGCACAATTATCAAGGCCCATTGAGCAAAACTGCTTAAAGTTATAAATCTATGTGAGGTGTTGAACTTCTGGTTTTGGAGTATATGCTTCTGAAATCAGCTCAGATAAAATCGGAAGAGTAAAAGCATTGTTACGTGCCAACTTCTTAGAGAAAGTATTGAACATTTGATCAATGTGATCATGAGTGTGGCCAACCAGAAGGAAATTTACCTTAACCTTATGAAATACCTGTTTTTCAACAAGCATGCTTAAATATCCAAAGACTGTGAATTTTTATTCTCTCTTGCAGTATTATCAAGTTGCAAATATAGAGTTGGTGGTAAAAGACCCTTCCATGATTGCAAAACACGATGAATGAGAGTAACTGCAAGGTTTAGATCATTATGCACATTCGGATATGTGAAGAAAACCTTGGACATTACAGTTCCATTGTATACCAAAGCACCAACCAAATGCATTTGCACAAGGACTTCATCTCCAATGTCCTTAGGGATGTGATAAAAATATGGCAAACAAGTTTTTTTTTTTTATCCATACCATCGATCAACAAACACATATAATGCTCCAGATTTCTGAGTGCTTTACTTCGATGATGGATTGCTTTCTTTCTCTTTAAAGCTTGACTCTCATGATGGTTGTTAAGAAGGTTTTTAAAATTATTCTTTTCCTGTGGTGTTGTAGCCCCTTTTGCCATGTTTTTCAAAGTGGCGCAAACTGAACATTCACCCATTCTAACTTTACAAGGAATAGACACATTGTTAAACTCTTCCTTCCATAATCGAGTAAAGTGACGATACAACACATACTTCTCATTTCTATTTTCCATGTCTTCTCTATATATTTGAAATACCTCTCGACGAGTAAAGTTATCTAACAAGTGTAACCTTCCAGTTGTAGGCATAACCTCACAATGCAAGCTAAAATAGTTCATCATCCAATTCATTGCATGACGTCCAACAGATCCTTTGGTCCCAACATGGAACATATCCAGAATGAGATCCCCATTCAAAAGCCCTTGTTGAACCCTATGTATTCTAAAATTTCCCACACCCATTGCAATTTTAAATGCAGCCCTACAGCATCGCATCCCTTGACTAAAGAAATATTCAAAAGCAACACGTGTTATTGACATGTTATCCTCAATCATTTGCATGCGAGAAACAAGGTATATATCCTGCCTTTCACTATCTAAATGGAGGAATTTTTCTCTTAGGTGCTTTAGTTTCTTCATTCCTAAATTGTACAAACATTTCAAACCACAACAATGCTTCACAATATCCAATGCAATCTGTCTATTTGAAGTAGGAAATTTAAATCTTTTTTGACTTACTTCACGAGGCCTTCTTTTAAATCGTAGATTGAGCTTGCTTTGCTTTTCCGTTGCTCCACATGCACTTGAGTCAGAAGGGAGATCAATGGTTGGATCAGATGGGAGATCAAGAAGTGCATTTGGTTGAGCAGCATTGCACTGTGAATTGGATAACTTAAATGACTCAACAAAAAACATAGAATCATCAGCACGTTCTAAACCATAGGGATCATCACTTTTGTGGAAAGGGTCAACAGAGAACAATGAATCCGAAACTGTATCAATATGAGCAGAGGAAGCTGATGCCCAAGCATCCACTGAAAAGATTGAGCTCATCTTCACTGAGTTCACAGAAGACCGAAGATGAATGACCTTTTTAAATAAGTAGAAATTCGAGATCAAGTGAAGATGTCACATCAAATGTCACATCAAGAAGATATGAAATCAAAAGTTCATTAAAGTACATTAAATAACATTAAACATCAAATTACATCAAATCACTTAATTACTCAAATATACACTAATAAGGGAACCAAAGATTTGATTCACTTTTGAAAGATGAGATACACAGTTGATTTCTAACTAGATATGAGTCATTGAGTCTTAGCATTGTGAGTGAATCAAAATATATCCAAGTTGAGTTCCAACTGGATTAGATATTAAAATTGTTTGGAGTAGTGCCATTGAAGACTGTACAAGAAGAAATTTTACCTTTGGTTAAGATTTCAAGGATTAGGTTTTATTGTGGTCTTGGCTAGATCTCAAAGAGGTAGATGAAAGTATATTAAAAAAGAATTATGTGTAAAAGAGGTACACGGAAATGTATATGTAAGAAGTATATGGAAAAGTATATGTAAGAATTATATGTAAGAATTAAGTATATGCTTGTTACAAAAGATTTTCAAATGAATTTTGAATCTACAATATTTCTGAACGTTGGATGCAAAGACAATGAGTGACATTTGAAATTACCAAGCTATTTTGTTCAAATTACCAACATATTTTGTCGAAATTACCCTAGAGCTCTTTACTTGAACGTTTATTCATACATTGATTTTCCATTTCAACAATGTGTTACAAGATGAATGTGAATATGAACTGAAGTGACAAGGATAACACTATAAAGATGTCATTAATCTCCCATATTCAACACAACTTAGACTTGATTTTTTCCCAAGCAAGAGATTCTAAGAAACAATTTATACATGAGATTAGACATCCTCATGTACATACCATACTCTTGCCATTGAAGTGTAATTTCCATGCAAATGTATATAAATAGTTGCAAGGTTCTATGAATATTTCATTAAAGTCAAGGTGAAACAGCCTATTTGTGTGAGTGGTATTTCTTGGTTAGATAAGTTGACAGATATAGTTAGCAACTGGACTCATTCAATTAGATCCAGTTAGTCTCTAGTTCAAGTTACCCAATTGCCTATAAATAGCAGAGGAGGAGATCATTCTCATTTTCAAAATCCACGAGCAAGAGAGAGCAACAGAGCACAGACAGCCATGGAGCACAGAGCTCAGCATACCAGCAAGGCAACTCTGATGGAGAAGAAGAATGTTGGCAAGAGTACCAAGAGGTAGACAAAATCATACCAAAAAAAAAGATTCCGAAAAGATTCCTTTTGTATGTTTGAGTAAATAGTCTGCTTTCTAGGTTTTTATTTTTCTTAGCTCCTAAAATATAGATCCAATGAGGGTACAGCTCGATGCCTGGCATCGACTTGCACCCTCAAGTTGATGCCAGGCATCGACTTTTAGGTGCAAGTCGATGTCAGGCATCGACTTTTAGGTGCAAGTCGATGCCAGGCATCGACTTTTCGATGCAAGTCGATGCCAGGCATCGACTTGAGGGTGTAAGTCGATGCCTGGCATCGAGTTGTACCCTCAAGTCGATGCCTGGCATTGACTTGCACCTAAAAGTCGATGCCTGGCATCGACTTGCACCCTCAAGTCGATGTCTAGCATCAACTTGCACCTAAAAGTCGATGCCAGGCATCGACTTTTAGGTGCAAGTCGATGCCGGGCATCGACTTTTAGGTGCAAGTCGATGCCAGGCATCGACTTGGACCTTTGAAAAACACAATAACGTATGAGCTGATATTTCCAAGCGCCTTCAGGGATGCGGAGTCCAAGAGTGAGAGGCCCTTCAAGAAGTTGAGAGTGACCATGAGCTGTGGTGATCAGCAATGTGACAAAGGCATTGGTCACCAAGCAAAACCAAATAAAATTATTGCATCCTTATGCTTTGAGAAGGCGAGAAACCTGGTTGGAATATCCTCTGGTGGACAGAGTAGCATCAAAATTCCTGAGGATGATACAACTATGAAGGATAGGTCGAGGGACGCAGAGGTCTTAAGGACAGATCGTCCAGTGTGAGACATGACAAATCTGGAGTGGTGGCTTTAGTATGTTGAAGAAGAGAATGCAGTCCTTCTTGTGTTCGCAGGGGCATATGGGAGAGGAAGGATCACGACAACACAAGGTTTTCAGTATGGCCTTGTGTACAAACTGGATTATGAAGATGAGGATTCTGACAACCTCCTTTTCTTGGTAGAGACATCGAAAGGTTTAAGAAATGTTATATGCAAGATGGATTTCTTGTGCCCATAGTGCTGTGTTTCAGATGGGCTTGCTGAGATATGCAAGGACTCAATGAATCTTATCAAGGACTTGATGCCATGGATCCAGGGCAACATCATGCCAACACAACAGAAGATGACAACCCCTGTAAAGGCAAGGGGTAAGCAGAGCGTGCAGAAGAAGTTCCAGAAGAAAAAGAAGAGGATTGCAGAAGAGGAGTCACCTGACTCAAGCTCTAGCTCTGAGGATATAATAGTTGCACCTGGTGGAGAGCTTGCCTCGGGTGTTCTTGGTACTGAGCAGAACAAGATGAGGGAGGACATAGCTAGAAGAAAAGTTGTGAAGAAGGGGCAGTTGTTCCACCTGCCAATCAATATCATCCATCAGAGGGAGGAGGCCCCTTGAGATCAGGGAGCCACACAATCTGCACGTGCAAAATCTTAAGAAGAAAATGAAAATAAATCCTCATGCTACTGTTGTGCCATTCCTTGTCATGGTGGATCCGAATGAGTGAAGCTCTGTGGAGGAGTTCAATGAGGGTTTGTTTGAGGATTATGCTTATTATGTGATTGGAGGTTCACACTCTGCAGAGGCCTGTAGACAGCTAGTGAAGGAGCACCCTACCACATTCTTCTTTAGGTATGCAGAGTGCAAGATATATGCTGGTCTTACAACTGAGGAAGCCAAGCTTCTTGCTTGGGATCACAACAATGACAATGACTACAGTCAAAAAATGTCCTCCATAGAGAGAATTCGGTTCTTCCACCATGAATATGAAGATTGTCTCGTGAAGGAAGCTGGAAGAATACATCCCAATCTACGAAAGCAATGCCTTATTGAGGTTGGAATTGCACTGGATGAGAATAGAAAGTCTGATGCTTTGAGGAAATATGATCCATGGTTTCAACTAGCATTCAGATCAGGTGAGATCTGGGATCTGCAGGATAAAATTTTCACAATGTGGGAGAACAAGGAGGTCAAGGGCCAGAAGCAACGGAAGTCGAGGCCAGACCCACAGGTTGATCTGAAGGGAAAGGGAAGGAAAGTTGACCTCTCAATTGAAGAGGCTCCTGAGGACATGAAGCTGACACCATGGAGGGCCCTTCAAGGAATCAAGGATGATACATTGATTATATCAACTTTGTCAAGGGTAATCTCCAAGGAGTGAAGCCTGGAGGAGATGGTGACTGAGCTCAATAAGTATGTATGTTATTCTCAGATCCTTTTTCCCTCCTCCCATGTTTCTGGTCTAACCTAGTCTCTTTTTGATTTCTGTGACTATAGAAAATCGTAAGTCTACATCAGGGTACATTTTTCATTTTGCTGGAGGTGCTATCTCTTGGAGATCTCGTCTTCAAGAATGTACAGCTATTTCCACCACATAAGAAGAGTATGTTGCAGCAAGTGAGGCATGTAAGGAAGCATTGTGGCTTTTTGGTCTTGCTTATGATATGGGTTTACCTCAGCATGTACCTCGCTTGCTCAGTGATAGTCAGATTGCCATTGCTTTGGCTAAGAATCCAGTCTATCATGCAAAGACCAAGCACATTGAGGTGAGGTATCACTTCATTAGAGATTGCTTAGCCACTGAGAGCATTATTCTTGAGAAGGTTCACACTCGAGATAATGTTGTAGATGCTTTGACTAAAGCTCTACCACAGGATAGCTTTCGACACTGTTGTCACTTGATGGGGGTTACTTGATTCTTGATCTTACGCAGTCACTTGTATACTGTGTAACATGCCCATTAGGTGGGAGGTATAGTTTGTATACTTACACTCGGGTATTCTTTATCATTCTTTATTTTTCTCCCATAGTTACTCTGGCCATATTGGCCTTTAGTGGGAGATTGGTACCGTTAGTGTCCATGTGAAAGGCCAAATGGCCACCGGACACTTCTTTGTATATGTTCTTTAATAAAACATATAGTGGCTTGGTCAGTCACAGACTGTAAGTTCGACCGCATTGTAAGACCTAAGAATTCTGTCTTCGTGCTCCCTCTGTACTGTGTTTTTCTACGTATTCTACAGCCTCTGTGCGGAGTACTGCGTGCCACCTTTAGGAACTCGGTTTTGTACTCCGAGCATATCGTCATGGAGCTCTCAAGAAGGAGAGCGCACTGTGGCATCGCCATCGAAATACTTCATCTTTGGCAAAAAAAGAAAAAATTGCCTGCACAAGCACTTTGATAGTGCATTCACATGTTGAAACAAGCTCAGATCACGATTTCGGCATGACATAGTGAATCTATTTTGATTTCTTCATCAGCCTAAGTACGCCCACCAAAATTCATGTGATTATGACACTATGATCGGAGGGGTGTCAACAACATCCTAGATGAAACAGTGACCTTCTTTGATACCAATTAATGGAGTTCAAGGTCTACAAAAGCATCTGAAAAGCACAAGGAAGGAGAAGAAGTTAAGAGCAAAACACACAATAATAAATGTGTACAAAGTTAAGTAACCCGTTAGGGCAATAGGTGTATATACAAGCCAGGGGAAAAAAACCCTCCTAAAGAGCGAAAAAAGTGCCGTGGTGGTCCTAGTGTGTTCACACACATTGTTGGAGTTTGAGGTCTGTGGAAACACGCGAACAACACAAGGAAGAAGAAGAAGCTTGGAGCACAACACACAATACTAAATGTATTGCCACTATAATATACAAAGGTAAGTAAACCTTTAGGGATATAGGCGTATGTACAAGCCAAGGAAAAAAAAAAAACATCCTAAAGAGGGAAAAAAGTGCCTTGGTAGTCCTAGTGTGTTCACACACATCACTACCTAAATATATCAACAAATCCCCCTTGGGAGTGATGCAGTGAACAAGAAGCTGACACTCATGTATAAGGAAGTGTCAAGCTATGTGGAATCAATCCACAAAAGGAAGTAAGCCCAAAGCTTTGCAAAAGGCTTCAAACTTCTCCCTAGGCAGAGCCTTCATGAAAAGGTTTGCAATGTTATCTTGCATGGGCACATATGCCAAGCTGATCTCTCTAGTAGAGAACCTCTCCCTGACATAATGATAATGTATCTCAATGGGCTTAGTACGAGCATGGAACATAGGGTTCCTCGCAACTGCCAATGTGCTCTGACTATCAGTGAAGATGGTGGTGGCAGAAGGGTTGTGAGGAAAGAGTGAAAGAAGATACTTTAGATACTTTTGATGTATGAAATTCATCAATTACCATATCTCTGATTGCGAAAGAATTTTTGAAAGATTTAAAAAGCTACGTCTAATGTTTTCTCTAGAGAAATCTATTTTTGGAGTCGAGGAGGTTCTCATTATAAGACATCTGTGTCGACATTATGGTTGAAATCCATACCCCCAAAAAGTTTGGGGGATTAGTAGAATTTCTGAAATGTGTCATAATGTCAATGAAATAAGGATATTGCTTTTGTGCATATAGTTGGAAAGTTAAATGTTTTTGGAAACATGCTCTCATGAGCAAAATTTGATGATGATTTGGACGATGATGAGATAGAAAGAGAAACCAATATGTTGAGATATGATCCACTAGCTTTATGGAAAGCTATAGAATGCTATCTGAGTTCACTACATCTTCCTTAGGTTGGTTCACAAATAAGTTTAGATCCATGAGGAAAAGCTCTTACAACTTCTTTTGCCGACATGCTAAAGGTAAGGTGAAGAATCCACAATGCATGTTGAGTAATAAGAACCTTCAAAGCAAGATTATGAGAGAAATGCATGAGAACGTATGGGCAGGTCACAAAGGATTTGTTCTAATGTATGAGAAAATTACGAAGGTGTCCATGTATTCATGTAAATGTTCGAGACTTTGTATACACATGTGCCACATGTCAAGTTCATTCCTTAGTTAGGCATAGAGACCCATTGCATCCAACTTACCCTCCTTGTATTCATTACAAGTGGGTAGTTGACCTTGTAACCATACCCAAAGGACTTGATAAAATGAGATACACAGTACTTGCTAGAGAAGAATTGACTAACCATGTGGAAGATTCAGCTCTTCGTACTAAGACTATTTATAATGTATGCAAATTTCTTTTCAAAGAAGTGATTTCATGATTTGGCTATGTGGAGATCGGATGAATGTATTCTTCTGATTCTATTCAAATTCAGTTTTTATTCTATTTTCAGATTTTATCCATATCATATATTATATTTCATGGAGCTCTTCTATTAGTAAGCAGAAATACTGTATAGAAGAGCTCCATTTACCTTTGCCCTTCTAACTAGCCAAGAAAGCTTAATCTGCAACACACATAACGGACCTCTTCTGCCTAGACTGGTCTTCCTTCAATAGCACAAAGACTAACTCCTCAAATGTTAAGGCGCGCATTTGGATTTCCTTTCATCATCAAACGAAGGGTAGAAGCAAAACTCTGATATGAATCAGGAAGACCGTTCATAATAGTCTACACAAGTGAACTGTCACGTAAGAATTCATCAGTAGAAATCAATTGTTCTTTCAAATCTTTGATCTTTGTCAGAAAACTGTCCATGGAATCACCTTCATTCATGTGCTCACTCTCCAATTGTTTTCGGAGGTAAGTAACATGAGCCTTATTCCTTGCCTGGTATAAAGTGGTAAGTGTATCTCGAGTGTCCTTAGCTATTCTGCAAGAGCGAATGTGAGGAATAATGGCACATTTGATAGACAAGGCAGCATCTCTACCATCCCAATAAATTTTCTCTACAGTAGGTGCAACAAGAACCGTAGCATGAATAGGAACGTGAAGAATATCATCATCTTCAACACCATCTCCATCACCTTCAGCAACTATGTTTGCAGGTGTAATAGGATGTTTTTCAATAACCTGCACAATATTCCACAGTCCTTTTGCAACCCATATATGACGCTTCATATAAGCCCATAATGGGTAATTAATACCATCCAATGTATCCTCAACAGCCAACATACATAATACATCACTGCTTTCAGCCATGGCCACTGACTAAAATACCCTGATGGGAAAAATTGATTGTATCTCAAAAAGTTGAACAGAACTACCCTATTGAGTTTTGCTTAACCTGTAGCAGACTTCGAGATGCTTATATTGGTAAACCAAAACCTATATATATCTTTGGCAAAAAAAGAAAAAATTGCCTGCACAAGCACTTTGATAGTGCATTCAGATGTTGAAACAAGCTCAAATCGCGATTTCGGCATGACATAGTGAATCTATTTTGATTTCCTGATCAGCCTAAGTACACCCACCAAAATTCATGTGATTATGACACTATGATCGGAGGGGTGTCAACAACATCCTAGATGAAGCAATGACCTTCTTTGATACCAATACTGTAAAGGAAATGATCATGTCATAAAAAGCTATCCAAGAAGAAGAAGAAGAAGAAGAAAAAGAAGAAAAAGAAGAAGAAGAAGAAGATAATGACGGTGATGATGATGATTTATACATCGATCTTTGTGTGCTTCCCTCTTTTTGTACATGTATTTCTATGCTCGTAAATGCTCAATCTCTCCCTTATCCTTGTATGTGAATTCCTACTCTTGTAAGAGCTCAATCTTTCTTCCTTGAACTCTTTGACAGATTTTCCCATCGCACATTGTTTTTTTTTATTTTTTCGAATCCTTTACATGCATAAAGTAAAATACTTTCTTTCTTGAAAAATGTGTAATAATTTAAGAGATTCCAAGAAAGACATTTCATTTTAACAAGAACAATGTCAAGATTACACTAAAGAAAGACATTTCATTTGAACAAGAATAATGTCAAGATTACACTAAAGAAGAAGAAGAGATACAAGAGAATTCAAGCAGAATAATAAAGCAGGTTTACAAACATGTCATCCCCATGCAGCAAGACCCATAGTTGTTTTTTATCTTTTTTTGTTTTATACTACTTTTGACTTGCTTGCCATGGATGCCAAATGCCGTGGATTGATGGAAGGGAGAGTGTGAGTGTCCCTTTACAAGAACAAGAATTCTGTTTGCAGGAGAAGTTCTGGTTGATATCATACACATATAATGCAAGAACGAAGACCAGCTAGTCTTTAATGAACTGCATGTTACGAAGCCTCAAGCACAGGCTGTAGCTATACATATTGGATGTCATTGAGTGGCTTCATTCCAAATTCCAAGTACACCATAAAGTTGCAGTAGCTGCCTCTTCAGAAGTATCAAATCTCTCGTTCTGATTCTTATGTAATAGTCCTTAAAGGATTGCAGGTTACAAAGCGTTGAGCGTCAGCTTAAAAGACATTCATCGACTATGCTTATAGCTACATACTATGGTCTGGACTCTGGATGCCATTCAATGGCTGCTTTCGAGTTCCAGTACACTAGAAAGTAGATGTCGTAGCTGCCATCTCCAAAGCTATTAACTACCCTCGTGCCATTCTTTGATTGCATTTCACCTTTTCTTTCAGCTGGCAATGTGCAGCATCATTATACTCGCTTGTCGGCATGTCCTTCGTGACGTATTTTTACGTCCTTGTTTCTGTTTGAGCAGAAAAGTGCGAATCCATGTTGTGGGGCATGCATTAGCTACTAAATGATGAGAGGTCCATTCCAAGGGCCAAGGCTCCAAGCTCCAGCCCATCTCGTTGTCGAAGCTGCATCCATTGCAGAAATCTCTCTCATACGGAGTTATCAGATTGCATCAATACACGTGAAAGTCGAAAAGCTCTCCTGGATCTGTCAGAACACATTTGTTAGACGGAGAGGTCCCATGTGCGGCTGACGCACATGTTCTGAGTTACTTCCTCTCTCGAAGACATTTCTTTAGATAGCCATGGTAGTTTGTCTCCTTCCGGAATTAATGGAAACCAGGAAATAATCATTCACAAAAGAACATTTAAGGTACAAAGTTAATCTAAGACTTAATCCTGAATGGGAACTCATCCGGAGCATAGAAAGACATTTATATAGACCATGAAGAGCCAGCTAAACGGGTGATGCAGCACACTTATATGACATATACGTGGATGACATATCTGCAGTATACTGAGGTCACCCAGCTGAAGAGAATTCTGTAGGTGGCTAAGTTGAGCTTATCTTCTCCAGTTTATGGAAACCACGAATTAATCATTGGCAGAATAGCATTTTGATGTACGAATCTCAGGGCTCTACATCACAAAAAACAAATCTCTGCACATAGCAGAGAGACATTCATGCACACTATGACGAAACTGATGACCGCGATGTCCCAACTGCGGACGACGCATTTACAGTATGAAACAATGGATATGTCAGGGATGAGAATTCTGTAGACCCTAAATAATCCACAGAAGAACTTCTGAATGCACATAACAGAGAGATATTCATGCATTTCATGATGGACATGTTGCAGAGAGGAGAACCAGGAATGCCAGCTTACAAAAAGCAAAGAAAGAGGGGGAGAGTGGGAAGAATTAATCTGATACACAAAGAAAACAGCAGTAATAAGATGAAGATTTCTAATCTGCAAGAGATTATATGAAATTCTATTGTTTGACATAATCCGCAGGAAAAACTCAACGAGTGAATGCAGTGTTCATCAGGCAAGTCACCGTTTGCTTTGGCAAAACCAAACATTTGTAATAAACAGACAAATGTAAAGTACAATGTACATACAAGACTTGTTATGATTCAGCACCAAAAATACTGTATTTGGTAGGGTCTTCTGAGAGGACAAAAGAATTCAAGGTTCTGTCAGATGCAGAAGAAACAAAAGGACCAACTTTATCTTTTAAGCAAGTTCGGCCTTATGGTTCAGATCAGACTGGAGTCGAATTGAAAGTACAAGTCAAGGACATAGCGTCCATATGCCACAAAGGAATACTTCATTAAGATTGTCTCTAATACTGAATTAGAAGTGTGCCTTTAGGGAGTGTGCTAGCTTATTAAAGGGCCAAGTTTAAATAGGCTGTGAACATCTGACCATTGAAAATCTCTTACGGACATATCACGTCATAACCTGGTCCGCCATTGCAGCTGAAGTAATGGCAACTTGTGAAGCCTTTAAAGTGCTGTATGGCTTTAGCATTGTAAGCTGTAACCGTTTCTGACATATGTCAAAACTGAATAGTCACACTCACACTTATCAGTGTCTGTATTCACTATTGAGCTTTACATGAACAAGATCCGGAAAACAAAAACTGTTGCGGTCATAGTTGGACCGAGAGATTTAAATCGCAAGATTTAAATCGAGATTTAATCGTTTAAATCGTTTAAATCGTTCAGACCCAAAATAAAAATCGAGGTTTTTATCCACTCAGAGAGATTTTTATTCTTTTCATAAAAACTATAGATATATATAGATATTTGCATGAATAAAGATAATATATGATATATCACATTATTTCACATCATAAATTGTATCAAATGTAAAACATTGATCATGAGGAGGTAGATGCACTATCACTATAAAAATCAAATTTTGTGTGTTGGCAATTGATGTTTTTAAAATCTGTCCATTAAAAAAAAAATCGTCCAAGTTGTATAAAAATTGTTGGCAACGATTTAGATCGTTGAACGATTTTTACGATTTTTATAAATAGCAAAAAATCGCGATCTGGTCCAACTATGGTTGCGGTCCCACAAGTCACACATTCTTCATGCTTCAAACTTGCCATGGTAACGTAATATCACGGCAAACATTGCTTGAAGTGTACACATCTGAAAGCTAACTTACATGGCTACCAACAATACGAAGCTCTGGAGACAACTGTATGAATCTTTTATTCTTGTACAGTATTCCTTATGCATACTCAGAGTTCATGTTTTCAAGGAGGAGAAGAAGCAAAAGGCGGGTAGGAAAATAATTATCAGGTCAAGCTACATATACGAAATAAGGAGATAACCTTATTTCTTGTATAGTATTCCTCATGCATACTCAGAGTTCATGTTTCCAAGGAGGAGAAGAAGAAAACGGCGGATGGGAAAATAAACATCAGGTCAAGCTCGATACAAGAAATAAGGAGATGGGGAGGAGTCAACTTTACAGTTGACCTCCCAGAACTTCCTCAGCAGATGATTAGACATGTAGCACCTATCAAGCCTAACAGCAAGGGAGTTGGTAGAGTTAGGATTTTGCTTCCAAGTGAAGCCAGTGTCAGTCGAGATATCCATTAGATCTTTTTCTTGACAAAGATTATACCACTTGGCTTTTTCATGGCCACTAATGATGTTATGTCTAGAGCCAAATCTATCAGAGACATCAATAACCATAGAAATGATTCTGAAGCATCATACCTGAAATCTTGATTTCCTGGACACTTATGATGTCAGGCTTATTAGAATTCATGACAAACCAAGGAGAGAAGAGGCACAAAGTTACTTCTTGTTAGCCTTTTGAGGCTTAGAAATAGTCCTTAGAGCTCGGAGGTCATCTTTTATCTTGGATTAATTAAGATGAGCCTGAGACTTGCTGCCCTTTTCTTTGGAAATCTGGATGTCCTCTTCATCCTGTTTGGACACTTGCTTGGAGAACATAGTCAACTGTTGAGCATCATGCATATCCAATTCTTTGGAGAACCGTGTGTCTTGGTCAAAAAGTACAAGAGTCAAAAGATTGAATTTGAACTATTTCTTCTTAGTGACTAAGGTCCATTCTTGCATATTTTGTGAGTCATTGGTCACAGTAACATTCCCAACAGATTGTTCGTGGCCTATATTGGGGGAAACATTTTCCTTATTACTTGAATCAGCATACTCATGCTTATCCTAAGAATCTTCAAAGGGATTATACACCTCTTCTAAGAGAACATCAAAAGCATTATTCATCTTACCAGTTTTCCTCTTTACAGTTTTGTGTATCGTTTTCTTACTGTTTGTCACGACAAGAGCCGGGGAAGAAGGGCTATTCTTGACTGAGTTGTCCTTGGCAGCAGGAAGGGCCACATTGGAGCCAATTTTTAACAAAGGGTAGTCCTTGATCAAATGTCCCTACTGATAACACTTAAAACAATGGCTAGGTAGGTTCCTATATAACACTTTCTGCTCATGTAGTTTCTTGCTCTCAGAATCCTTAATCACCATATAGGGTTCAATCGGTTTAACCAAATCTATTTCAGCTAATATCTGAGGATCCCACTTGGGGTTTATTCCATTACCCCTAGCCTTTTGCCCAAGGACCTTACCTAGTATACTTCCAAGGCATTCAACCCAAGGGTAAAACTCCACAGGAAGGTCTAGGAAGTCAAACCATATCGGGATCTTAGTAGGCTTGGCACCCCTACGGTTGAGTCCTAGGTGCCATTTGAAAAATGAGATAGGCACACTTTTAATTAACCAATGACCCTTAGAGATCACCTGGAACACACTGTTGGCATCGTCAAGAAAACAAGAAATAATTATTCAGGAGATACTGAATATGCTTAACAATAAGACCTTTGGTTTCCTAGTTGGAGCATATCCACTGCTTTAGGACCTCTTGGGGGGGACGGGGGCCATGGCATAAGCCTATTACTACATGTTCGATGAGTTGCATCTGCCATTGATCGCAACTATTTTTGTGAGTAATCAAAGCATCCGCGTCTTTATCTGGTGCTATGTCATCTACGTTTAGTTGATGAGCGTATTCATCCCGTTCTTTCCCCAAACATCAGATACACAGGAGCTGATATGAGCTTACCTGGTTGCATAAGGCCTATAATGAGGGGGATGAAGGCACCACCAGTGAGAGTGTGTGCATAAGACTACTTCGATGAGCAACACCCTTTCAGAACTGTTCCATTTCCATGCATGCAGAGAATGGACATACCTGGAGACTTAATCATTTGGTTCGAAGCATCAATATTCTAAGACAAAGGGCTACTCGAAGATGTATGTACTTGGTGCAACCCCTGGGGGGCACTGAAGCATGCAAGCTGTCAGTATCTAGTCTGGAGGTGGAGGACTCCATGCACAACACAAAAAATCCGTTGGCGAGTGCATCATGTAGATCCATCCCTCCCCTAGTTAGGGGAGAGGAGGAAGGGCCGGTTCCTTGTGGGGGAAGTAGACACAAGCACCACAAGGCCTCAACAGGGGGGGTTCATGACCCACAACCTGAGCATCGACCTGTAGGGGGCAACGAAACCCAAAACCTAATCCTCCCACATCAAAACCCAAAACCTAATCCAACGAACCTCTTTGACCACAAGCCTGTTGTGATAACCCTCAAGAAAGGTTCTCCCTCCTTTATGGATGGGTGGCCTCATTTAGACCCTAGCCTCCTTAAGCTTCCCCGCATCAAATAGAAAATCATGGCTGTTATTTCCAAATCACTTCTCCTCGGGACCCCCCCCCCCCCCTTACTAGATGTTGGGAGCACCCTATCCTTGATATTTAGAAGCTTTTTACCCATTACAAGCAATTAGCCAAGAACATTAGAGCCATGAGGAGACATAAGATTATTGAACAACTTGCCAAAATTGATCAAATGAGGAGCCCTAAATCAGCCTCTGAACTCCATTATCAATTGAAGTGTAAAGAGTACCTTGAGGCTAGTATGTCTTTATCCCACTCAGATAATTTTGGGATGAGAAGTTGAATGAACCTAAATGTTTTCCCTCCTTAAGAATAAAAAAGCTAGGGATTACATCCCTTTATTAAAGAAGAGGGATGGAGGGTATGCCATCAACATTGAGGACAATTTGCAGGAGGCCCAATGCTTTGTTATGGATGTTTTCTCTAGTTCTCCCAAGTGGGGGGAGGATATCCAGAGAGCCAGAGCCTCTATTGCTTTAAAGAGACAAAAAATGGTCTCGCCTAGCTTGGCTTCTATCCTAGACCTGCGCCTTACTACTGATGATATTAAAGAAACCATCGATAAATTGAAACCCTACAAGTCTCCTCGTATTGATGGGATTCCTAACAAGTTCTTCATGACTTTTAAAGACTTCTTGTCCCCATTTATTCTCTTAATTTGGAAAGAGGTGTGTAGTAAAGGTGATCTCCCTGCTTGCATTAATACTAGAGTGATAAGACTAATTTATAAAAAAGTTAACAAGGAGGATCTTAACAATTGGAGACCTATAACTTGCCTCAACACTATCTACAAGATCTTTGCCTCTACCCTAGCTAGAAGACTTAGCCCATTAATGGACCAAATCATCATGCATGAGCAAAAGGGCTTCACTAAGGGCAGATTCATTCTTGATGCCATAATATCCCTATGGGAAGGCATGGAAGTGGCCAATGAGCTTAACCAAGACTTCTTTTTTTTTTTCAAAGTGTATTTCGATAAAGCTTATGGCAGAATTGAGTGGGATTTTATCTTGCAATCCCTGCATGATATTGGGTTGGACAAGAAATTCATTAGGTAGGTTAGCACCCTATTTGGGAATGCCTACTCTAGAATTTCCATGAATGGTAATTTTAGCAATCCTTTCAAGCTTTGTAGATCTATTAGGCAAGGTTGCCCCCTCACCTCCCTTTTGTTTGCCATAGCTAGCGATGGCTTAGGGTGGCTGGTTAAAGATGCTATGAATAAAGGTACCTTAAAAGGTATTGAGATCCGTGGTTCTCACTCCCAACTTGGCCTTCAAATGTTTGCTGATGATACAAATATGTGTAGTGCTGACTTGACCTTCGCTTCCTCTTTTTTGGACTATTTGAATGTAATCTGCCTTGCTAGTGGTTCCAAAATTAATCATAAGAAAACTAGTCTTAAGTCTTCTAACAATGTAATTCCTTCTTGTATTACTCATCTTGGCTACGAATTTTGCATGATGGCTCCATTTTTAGGTTTCTTGGAATCCCAATGGGGTTTAAAGTCTCTTTTCAACAAAGGTGGGATTGGGTTCTCCAACAATTCAAGAATAAGTTCACAAGTTGATATAATTTCTATTACTCTCTTGCTCACAGGATCTTTGTTCTAAACCACTATATTATGCCTTGCATCATATATTTTTTGTCGTGTTGGTTACCCACTAATAAACAATTGGCTCAGGTTATTGCTTTGGCTAGGAGATTCCTCTCGGGAGGCAATGGTCAATCCAGCAAATCAAGAAGGTTTCTTGGACTACATGCTATCTTCCTAAGGATGCGGGTGGGTTGGGGCTTCTATGCCCAATCAGAATGGCTGACACACTTTTTGCCAAGTGGATTGTTAGGTGTTTACACTCAAAGGACATTTGGGTAGTGCTCATTAAAAGAAGAATTGAGGAGTTTAGTTTAAAAGGATATTAAGCTTGGTTCAGTAACTCCTTATGGGATATTATTGTGTCTCCTCATCAGTATTGCACTGTTGGCAGCCCTTTGGTTATCAGATTTTGGTCTGCCTGGATGAAATTGAAGGATAACTACATTCCCAATGATGAGTTTCTTTTCAACATTAACTTCTACTTGTAGGAATCTCCCTGGAATGTTTGGCTTGCCCACTTGAACAATAGCCACCCTCGCATTAAAGAACATAAATGCTTCAAACACGGATTCATGTCTTGGAACTCCTTCCTCTAGAATGGAGAGATAATAAATGATGAGATTATAGGTACCAATACTAACTTATCTAATGCTTGTGTGTAGGTTCTTATTACCTATAAGAGACTATTGAACACCAGATTAGACATGATTCAACAGGCCCCTGCGATTGCAAGATGTGGTTGCTGACATGTTCATCCAGTTCAAGAAGAATAGAGGCTCTATTGCTTTGATTGTCCACAAGTTGAACAAGAGATTTTAAAGTCCAATGGTCTTGTTCTCAATGGAAATATAGATTTAAGTGTATATGGGCCTTCCCTAGCTAGATCAAAGTGTCCATTCTCCAATGGCTCATAATCTACAATGGTCTATGGATAGGTGAAAGGGCCAAGAAAAGTGGTATTAGTGATGGAATCTATACCTTCGTGGCAGGGAGGAGAACTTACAACACTTGTTTATAAGCTGCAATCACGCTAAGAAGTTTTGGCAGCACCTCAGTCCCTACATGCTTCTTAAGGGCACTCGGACTCTGAATTATAAGGAATTGTTGTTGGGTCAAGTCAAGGATTTGGACATTGCCCTCTGGAATACTTGAAGATGGATCTTTCTTTGGTATATGTGGAAAAACAAAAACCAGAAAACTTTCTCTGATGGAGGCAAGAACTTTCTATTCCAGATGTTTAAATCCCTTGCCAAAACTGGATGGCAATCTTTATGTAAAATGAGTAATGTCCTTGAACCTAGTTAGTACTTTACCGATATCATGTATTCCCAACCCTCTAGTAGATGGAAAAAGGTGCTTTATTCTTACTATCCCGCTGATAGACTTCTAATGTATACCCAAGCTGGATTTAAGATTCCCCCTTGAGACATCTCTATCCTAGGTGGTATGGGGCTCAATGCTTCCCCTCTTGTATTGTTCAGGTGCTGTGTGGGCTCTTGTCCCTGACTGATTATACAAACTAGTTCTAATATAGTTTTCTGTTTTCTCAAAAAAAAAAGGAGATAACCGATTGATCTTGTCAGAGCTTTTTACTTGTAAAAGAAACACACACGTATGTATGTATTTGTCTCTATGTATCTATCTCACTCTGTGTTGTGTATCATGGAAGAAAAGACTGAAGCACAAAGATTTAATGAGGGCAAGAAGGGATAAAAGCAACGGACGTGGTTATAGACTCCTTGATCACTTGAGAGGCCATTCAGAGCGATCGTTGAGTCTCTTTCTCATGGAATACTATCCTTTGTGTTCTCTATCATTGTTCTCATAAGCTTGTTCTTACATCAATACATCCAACATGCGATTAATCTTTTGAAAGAAGAATGAGTATGACAATGAAGCTAAATGTAAAGTTTCTCAAATACAAATAGAGTAACACAAAAATGGAGATGCACTCATGTAAATAAAATGGTAGAATAGAAAATACAATGGAAATTTTTCAAATACAGATAGAGTAATACAAACATGGAGATGCACTCATGTAAATAAAATGGCAAAATAGAAAATAAAATGGAAACTTAAGTGTAAATCATCATTTATATAACAACTGCCTTTGTAGCTACAATTTGGAGATGTTGAATATTGCAAAGGTCGATCAAATATTGCAATGCTAAAAATCTAGGGACCTTGGTAAAGATGTCTTCTATGCTCTCCTTCTAGATACTATAATCCAATAATATCTTACAAGACAAGATCTTCCATTGAGGAAAATGATACTTGATCTTAGTATGCTTTGTTAGGAGCACAAAAAACTAGATTGCTAGCAATTGTTAGGGCTCATTGATTGTTTGTGTAAATGTAGGTAGGAGACACTTGTATGAATCTAATATCTCAAAGTAATCGGCAAATCTAGAGAGCTTCACATGCTACAAGACATGAAGCTTGGTACTAATCCTTTGTGAAAGAGCTACTACCGGTTGCTTGTTAAGTACCTAAGATATAGGTTCTTACGAAGCAAGAAGATGTAGACAAATGTAGAATGGAAGGAGCTAGATTTGTAAGCCAATAAAAAACAGAGTATCCAACATGATCAATGCCTCCTTTGTACGAAAGAACATGATGTCAAATGAGGTCAAGATATCATAGCAATTATTGAGAAACCTACCATGAGTGTGTCAAAGCTCATGGGAGAGTTCAATTCATTGAGCACAATGATTTTAATAAGAGATATTAGGAGATGTTGACGAGATAGAATAGAGAGCCAACCAATTGTTTGTATGCCTATACATCTTGACATGAGATGTAACTTTAGGTGTAAGGTTTGTATTTAAAGAATAGTGCTCAAAGGCACTTTCATTTTTTTGTTAGTTAGGTAAAACAATCAACGGGCATATCAACAACCAGGATGATACCAAAATCAATACAAAAAAGAACTATATTATAGGCCGCCACCACCCTATCAGCCATAGTACCAAGCTTAGTAGAGGGCTCAATGTGTGTAAGGACAAAAACCACCACCCCCTGCTAATGTTATTCTAGTGAAATACTCTGTGGTAGAGGATAAATCAATATAACTTTAGTGCCTGCATCCCCAATGATCTCAAAAAATGACCCCAATGCTCACAACTTTGACTCAACCCACATAGATAGCCCATCGGCTTACTACATGGATTCACATGAGCATAATGAGATATATCCATATAAAACATCAATAGAACCAAATTGAGAGCCAAAGTACTCCAATGTGATGTATAAAAATCCCAATCCAAGGCCCCAAGTAAGGTACTTGAGACCCCAAGCATCTAGAGGACCTTGCTATAGATGCCAAGGAGATCACTTTATGTGTGGTTGTCCACTTCCTCCACAAGAGCAACCACAACCTATGGTCATTCAAGGATTTTGTCCTAACTATGGAAAATAACATCTTTTGAGAGATTGTCCTAAGAATCCAACCAATACATAGAAAATTACCTCGACCAATGTTATTGGTCTGGTTGTAGAATCTAATGGAAGTGTGAGAACTACTACCCCTAAGTAAGTAGTAACTATGAACCAAGCACTACAAAAGGCCAAAAGCATAGATCAAGAGAATAATTTAGAGGCCTGTGAGTCAAAGAGCGTAGGTAGGAAAAGAACTAGAGCTTGGAAGGATAGCCCTGAAACAATGAAGAGACAATGGGTGAGAAAGATGATTGAAATAGAAATCCTAAAGGAAACGAAAAAAAACTAATAGAGATCGCATCCCAAACACACTCTCAAACATCACCTCCCTCATCTCATCAAAACCACCCATTTGTACTACCACCACGCAGAGCAGGATCAATCCTAGTAGATCATACTCTCAAAGATCTAGACATGATTTCCAAGGCATACTAGGCTAAACTTCAAGAAGGCATGAACCTAACTGAGTTAGATAAATGTTAACTTCGATCAGATCTAGAGATTGAAAGGACCAAGCTTTGTGAAAAAATGATAGAATTAGCTCAAGCTATGTTGATGCAAGCTGCCTTTTCAATCAAATGGACACAATAAAGCCACAATTACATTTTGAAGAACTTCTGGAGAGGTTAGAGCAATTGCTAGCCAAACCTAGAACTTTGGCTACACCAGAGGCTCAAACTAGTGGAAGTGAAAGAATAAGCTTACCACCCTACGTAGCTTATGTGCCTAGTTCTACGGATGATGGAACTCCTTGCTCTATAAATTATTACTCCTAGGAATTCTTGGGAGAAATACAAGAGGAGAAATGGGCCAAGGAGAGCGAGAACCCTCCAGCCATTGAGATAGTGGATGATCATCATGATCAATTTCTGAAGAACATTCCCTCTATTTATGGGGAGCAAGAGGATTTGCACTTGATTGAATGATTAGGCTTTGAATCCAATTCCTTGCAGGAATTGCCTCAATTTATAGGCCCTTGGGAATCTAAGTCTATTCACATGAGAGCCCCCACATTTCTGGTTAAGAAGGATGAATCAGTTTTACCAAGAAACGTAGAAGTGGTGAAGAACATTAAAGTGTAGTGTCACCTCACTTTAGAGGAGCTACTCAAGATTAAAACTGAATTGTGGAAAGACATAGCCAACCAAGTGTCAGAAGTAGCTAAGTCCCAATATCAAGCACAATCTCATAACACAATGCCAAAGATACCCTTAGATAAGATAGGAGACATCCGGAAGGTGAAAAATTAAATACCTATCTTCCTATCACTTATCAAGGCTATGCAGCAAAGGCAATTCTAGATTCTGGAGCAAGAGTTGCAATTGCTACCACTTCCTTATGGAAACAATGGGGCAAGCCAACTCTCACATCGACTAGAATGCAATTGCAAATGGCAGATGGACATATTGAGAAACCTTTAGAGAAGGCATAACTCTCACCACTTGTGGTGTGGCCTTTGAACACACATTTTCCATATGTAATTTTGGTAAGAATCATGTTTATGAGATGATTTTAGGAAGAACCTTCATGAGATAGTTCTAGATAGTGCAAGATTAGAGAACCAACTCTCTATACTTACAACATTTAGGTCTAATCATTAAAGTCAATCTCTAAGATTATTCCTATAGAGATGTGCCCCCTGTCAATGGTACCCATTCCATAGAACCTTAGATGAGACAAAGTTGGTGCATTCCATAGGATCAGAATCTTCATGGATGCATGAGGACATGCATTTGTGGATGTTTAAAGTTGCAATAAACAAAGAAAAGAGACTAAATGCAAGAAATGAAGGTGTTAACAAAAGCCCAAAACCCATTCAAGACCCAACTTATGCACCTATAATATTTCCTAATGAGGAATTTGAACCCCATGATTGGGAAAAAATCCTTGCGACAATGGACGTAGCTGTCAATGATGAGCAATGGACACCCTATTGTGATGAGGATGGCTATGAAATCTCCATATTCATGATAAAAGCCCTCATGCCTAACCCAATTATATAAGAGTGTGAGCCTAGTACATCTATGATAATTGAAGCTAGTGATAAAGATGATGAATCCATCACCATGGAACCCTTTTGTGCTTCAGAGGAAGAGTACCTTTACTTAGTAGATGCTAGGACTCAACAACAAGATGCATGTACACTTGAGAAGAAATTAACTATGCAAGAAGATGATAAGAGTGTGAAGAAGAAAATAAAGAAGAAATTACTCCACATAAGAAGAGACAAAGATACACGAAGAAGTGCATGCACAAGCCTTGGGATGAATTCAAAGAATGAAGTTGAGAAGACAAGGCATGGGTGAGCCTAGGCATGAAAATAGTCATTCCTACTTTGAACCCAATCCTATCACATGGCTATGTGCGAGGCTAAGAGAAATTTTTCCCTTAGCATTATTGATCAACATCCCTTTATGTAAATAGAACTAGGACAAAGCATGACTGCTAAGGCCATCAGGGCATTGATTGATTCAAGTGCAGAAAGTGTGGAAACCCCTTGCATGGATGAGGTGAAACTTCTCTTCTCCGTTCAAGACGTCCCTATGAAAATCAAAGTGCTAGTTTGCTATGATGAAGACCTCACTGATTCTTTCATTCTCGGTCAAGATTGGATCTATGATCATGCAGTGAATGTAAACCTAAGAAGTCAACCTCTTCAAGTTTGGGTACATGAACAACACATTGCAATAGAATTAGAGAATTGAACGATCACTAGTTTAAGTATAACACATGATCTTAGTTCTTCTAAGACTAAACTTGAAGACAAAAAAGTTGCATATGTCCAAAGCTTTGTGATGCAAAAGGACCCAGCCATGGAAGAAGAGGTTCATAGGCCAACGGATCTCCCTTCTTTTCCAAATATGAACACGACAGAAGTGTTTCAACCAAAGAGGTTGATTAGGCCACACAAAAAGTCTAGTGCATCTAAAAGACCAACAAGAGTGTGGAGAAAGTTAGTTCCCACATAATGAAAATTTGGGACCAAAAGGGTGAGCACCCTAGTGCTCCCTCAGTATCTCCACCACTCTCTAATGAAGTAGATAAGAAAGCCAAGGCAAAAAGTAGCTGAACAACAAAGATCTCCACCACAAAGAATACTCAATAGTTGGGTACCAAAGAGGTCCATGAAGGCTAACCATTATATTGAACAAATTTGGGTGCCTAAGACCTGCTTGAGGGCTCAAATCTTGTCACACAAACTCTTAGGTCCTAGCCAAGCATGTTCCATCACAACCCCTCAGACACTTAGTAAAAAATCTGTTGCATGGAACACATCACGTAATCTTGTTTCTAAAACAACTTGGAAATGGTTACCTAAAGAGTACCAACACCACACCTAAAAATATAATCGTGAAAAGAAATGGTTTGAGCAAAGTTCTCACTGTTAAGGTGATGATGAGGCATCCTTCCAAGCAATCTACTCCAAATTATTCTCCTCATCAACAAATGTAAGGGTTGTTGCCTTTATCCAACATCCTATAAACAAAAGATTAAAACAAAAAGAAATTTTGTACATTGTATTTATATGTGCTCTCTTGGTGCATGGGTTTTGAAACTTGGGATGCCTAATGCATGACCTTTAGATGAGGCCCTAGTATTAAGCATACTTGATGTGCAATACAAATGTATGCTCTGCCTTAGGCAAGGTTGGTCTTGGAACCCATTGTTACTGCATGAAGAGGTTTTCATTTTTGTGTCTTGAATTGTCTTTAGGATTAGAATTATTTTGAGATTCCAATTCAAATTATTTAGGAATTTTAGGCCTCCATATCAACTTTTCCTTATTACTCTTATTACTCTTTTGATTTTGCTTTGTTATTTTGAATCCTTGTTTTCCATGTCCTTTTGGATGCATGAGGCTTTATTCTGCTAGGGGGCGATTGTATTTGAGGGTTTTTTAGTTTCCTTTGAAATTAAGATAAATGTGCCCAACAATGAAATGGAGTACATTTGAGTGAATCATAGTCAGACCCTTTCCAACATGAAAGAACATCTAGTAATAATGAGTTTTGAGGATCTACACCAATCCAAGTTCAAAATACAAGGGAATAAGGTAAAAAATGCATGGTACTTTTTCTTTATTATATACAAATTATTATATTCAAATATGATATTTGAAGTTCTTTATTTGTCTACAAATCAGTAAGAGGTTGGAGGATAATATTAAAGTCCTTAGTGAGTGGAGTGTAGATGGAACTCCACTTTCATTGTCATATCTCATGAATATCTGAGTGTTGGAGTGTACACATAAACTATTTTCCATTCATAATCCTTCCTCTACCACAAGGTTATGCACATGCAAAAAATGAAACTTTTAAAACTCTCTGATCTCAATATGATGTACAAATTTTCCAATCATTGATTTTTTCCTTGGGAGTATTACAATTTTAGAATTTCAAGATTTCTATTTTCTCTATTTTAAATATGTGGTATTTCTTATCATGTTAAATGATTATTTGACAATCATTTCTATGAGCCTTTTTTTGTTTTGTGCATGACTTTTTTATTTACATCTATTATTTTTACCTTTCAATGGGTCCCATTCCATTGGAAAAATTGAAACTACTATAAAAGCAAGTCATATACTCTCATTTCTTACTTTTATCACCAAGAAGAGCTAGACGCACTCCTAGAACAAGCACACCATAGCAATCACACTGCCTTTATGCGCAAAGGCTGCCTCCACCTCTACTACCCTCCCCCCCCCCCCCCAATCCAAAGGTCCTTAAGAACCCTTCAATGAGTTCTTGGAATCAAATCAGTGCAAATGTCAAACACACTTGTATGACCTTGTATCTAGAGTCCCAGATCTGGATAGAACAATCAAACTTAATTATGATGTGCTTGAGGAAATCATAGAGTTCTTTGAGTACTACATCTTGTGATATTCTATAGATGTTCCACCTTATGAGGGTAAGCGGGTCTCATGTGACCTTTTGTGCTACATTCATAAAGGTGATGAAGCTTTTATGAGGCATCTTAAGTGCTTGATTGCTAACAATGCAGGGCGCTTGTTGGATGAAATAGTTCCTTCAATAAAACGCCTTAACAAAAAAAGAGGATGGGTACTAGGTACCTTTCATATATTGCCACAAATTTTTTTATTATCAATGAGGAGTTGGAGCTTGCACCCATGGATCTCCCCAAACTTTTCATAGGGGGATTTGTTCATGAAAGAAATGAGCCTCAAGTAGAGGTCATTAACTTAGCCAAAAAGAGTGGCATAGTGCATTGACATTTCCCTTGTGGTGTGGAGGAAAAATTGTGCAAGAAATCAAGCATGGAAGAGCCCCCACCATCGAATCTCAACCCCCTCCAAGCCTACATTACTAGAGGTTGAAATTGAATATCTCTCCATCATCCTTCTGGATGGAGAGGAGTTTACTTTTCATCATGATATTGAGAAGGCATTTGGACTCCGTCTTGATGAATGGCTAAGTCTTTTCTACACAATGTCAGATGTTCCACTTGATAATACATCCGATCTTCTGGAAAAGAAATCCATCCCATTAGGTAATTTTGTGGCAGACCCCATAGCGATGGTGTGTGAAGAAATTTTTAAAGATGATAATAATTACACTATAGAAGAAGGGTACATGGCGGCGCGAGAGAGAATAATGAAGAATAAAGTATCTACATCCCTAGTAGCAGAGGAGTGTGGGATGGCCCACTCTAGCATAGAACTTGATGCCCTTGGAAGAGGAAAAGAAGAAGACATGTTTCATGATGTAACTGGTATTAAGGAATTGAATAATTTAATTTAATAAGATTGAAACTTGAATTATAATTTTCTTCTCTAATAAGAAGCCATTGAAGTAGACAAGTTAGCTACAAGATCCGGTGGGAATCGTTCTTGCGGTAGTGGCTCATCCCTTGCAAACTACATTAGAAAGTCTCCAAATGATGATTTTGTCATAATTCATAAAGATTACAGTCATGATGGGCACTTCATGACCTGGTGCTTGAAGGCCTTGAGCAAATTTTTGTGTTTGTCTACAATTACCTAAGCCATTGATTTGTGTCATTTTTATTAGAAAATCTCTAGTTGTAACTACTCTCTGAGTTCACTTTAGAGGGAAAGTACTAGAAAAACTAGGTACTGCCATGGGTCTTGGATTGTTAGTACATGAGTTCTGCAAAGGTGCACAGGTGTACATGCAACCCTATGGTGTTGGCCCTCATCTTGTAAGAGATCATGGAAACTTGGATCTTCATTGGAAAGGGAAGTTATTGGGCTGCAAAAATCTCAAAAATAGTGGATTGTTTCCATTGTACAACACGTTTTTAAAATGTCAAGCATGAAATGAGAGAACTTAAACAAAGTGAGATATCCTATCAATTATAAGTATTAATCTTTAGTATTGATTGATTCCCGTTCTAATTTCTTTATATACCCTATTAAGATGTGTTTTTTTTAATGCAAACATATTTCCTTCTACCTTGGTAGAGGAGCAACCGTTTCATAGTCTTATAGGTACTTTCAAAGCATTGTATGTAGATGTTGGGTCATTAGTCTTTCCACAAGCCCCTCTTGCTCAGGTTTCATGTGAGAGAGTTTTCTTTTACACACATACATATGTTGTACCCTCTTCATCAGATGATTTTGGCAAGTTAGAGATGATTAAGGTAGATTCTCTTTTCAAGCTCCGGTGGCTACAACTTGATATATGGTCCTTGACATCTTTGAAGCATAAGATGGTGATGGATGTACATAACTCTTTGAAATTCACAAGAGTTTCTAGATATGTAGATGCACGAAAGGGGACAGATACCTTTGTAAAATTGGTGCAATCAAACTATATGGAAGAGATGTTTAATTGGTTTTAATATTGCACTAAATTTTGAAGAAATTTTGTTGTGGAATAAGCTAGGGAGTCACATTTGGAAAAAGTTGCAAAATGAATACAACACAACATTGCTAGTGAGAAATGGAAGTCATCATAAGGACCTCTACATCATGCTCAGTGGCATGCTAAAAGACTATGAGAGGGTTCATCTTGGCACTAAAAGGAATTCATTATATTCCATTTGTGGAAAGCTTCAAACTTCTCCCTAGGCAGAGCCTTCGTGAAAAGGTCTGCAATGTTCTCCTACATGGGCACATATGCCAAGCTGATCTGTCTAGCAGAGAACCTCTCCCTGACATAATGATAATGCACCTCAATGTGCTTAGTGTGAGCATGGAACACAGGGTTCCTCACAACTGGCAACATGCTCTGACTGTTAGTGAAGATGATGGTGGCAAAAGATTGACCAACACCCAAATCATCCATAAGGCATCTGAGCCACACACACTCAACAATCGTTGTGAAAGCTGCCCTATACTCAGCCTCACAACTGGAGGTGGCCAGAGTAGGCTGCTTCTTGCTCAACCAAGATATACATGAGCTACCAAGCATGAAACAAAAGCCATTAGTGGACACGTAAGTGTCATAGCAACTAGCCCAGGTAGAGTCAGAAAAAGCATGTTAATCTGGCGAAAGTGATCCCCCCTTTGGGATAATATAATCCAAGTAGCCGGTTACCACTCAAGTAGCGAAAGACGTGCTTAACCGCATGCCAATGCTTGACACTTGGGCAATGCATAAACCTGCTCATCTATGAGATAGCAAATTGAATATTGAGCCGAGTAATGCATAAGTAAAGCAACCATCTAGCAGCTTGCTGATAGAGAATGGCATCAAATGCATCTCAAACATTTTAAGACTCAATCGTAAACATGTCTCCATAGAATTGGCAATAGGTTTACAGTCTTCAAGTCCAAAATGTTGCAATAATGTGTCAATATATATAATTTGGCACAAAGCCATTCCACCATCAAGTTGCATAAATTTAATTCCCAAATAATGATGCAAATGCCCCAAATCAGACATCTCAAATGAGGCATGCAAATCAGCCTTAAAGTCAGCGATATACTTCTCATGAGGTCCAGTGAGCAGCATGTCATCAACCTACACAACAATGATCAGGCCCTTTCTGCACAAAGCATCAAGGCTGAAAAACAAACACTTCGTCATGCAAGTCACCATTCAGAAATGTATTTTTAATGTCCACATGATGTACATTCCAACCATGATGAGCTGCAAGTGCACAAATGCTACAAAAAGTAGTCATTCGGCATGTAGGTGCAAAGGTTTCATCAAAATCAATGCCTCTTTCATGCACATAACCCTTTGCAACAAGCCTATCCTTATACATGTCAACTATTCCATCAGGTTTAAACTTTAGCTTGTATACCCACTTAGTGCCAATGGCCTTCTTGCCAAGAGGCAATTCACATAAAGCACATGTACCATTTTTCATGATAGCATCATATTCAGATTACATTGCAACCATCCAATGTTCAGAATTTTGCGCTTCATCAAATGAAACAGGCTCAGTCTCATCACGAAGATTAGGGGCAGCCATAGCATAGCAATTTGATGCAAAAGAGGCACTATGAGAGCTTGAACGAGTATGGTATGACAGAGGTGCATCTAATTTGCTGTGATGCAAAGTTTGGACTAGCCATTTTGGCATAATTTTTTCCTGCTCAATATCAGCTCTCTCATCAACAAGTGCATCATGTAAATCTACATCAGAAATAGAATGATCTGCATCATCACATGAAACATGTAAAGGCTGAGAAGTTGCCTCATTAAGACCAGCACTAGACTGTCCACCTATAAAAAGAGGCAGCAAAGTATCATACATGTCTTTGGAGCTAACGGATGTCTCTTTTGTACATGAAAGTAAAGGCTAAATAGCAACGAAAAAAACATAAGAGCTAACCAAAATGCATTTAGAGTGTGGATGATACAGATATTATATGTACCCGATATAAATGAGAACTTAATTTCAATCTCGTTGATTACCAAAGCTGGATTTCATGTACACTTTGTTCATGATAAGTGTATGGTTCATGATTTCAGCAATGGTGATATTATTGTGATGTCGGGTACATTATGTAATGGTTTGTATCGCATGGACACATACAAGAGGGCTGCCTCGAATGCCTTGGTTACTCATACTTCTTCCATGGCTGAAATGGAGCTTTGGCATGCTCGTTTTGGTCACATCAACTTCAATAGTTTGCTTTACTTGCAAAATAAGGACATGTTTATTCGTTTGCCTACACTTGAGTCCATTGAAAAGCATGCATGTGAAGGTTGCATCCTTGGAGAAATGCATCATGCTTCTTTTCCAAAAGATAGTCATACACACACTACAAGAAAATTGCAGCTTGTTCGTAGTGATGTATGTGGTCCCGTCAAGACTCCATTTTTGGGAAGCATGTATATTTTGTTACCTTCATTGATGATGCTACTCGCCATACATGGGTGTATCCTATGAAAGCAAAGAATGAGGTATTTTCTTTCTTCAAAGCATTTTTAGCTATGGCTGAAAAGTTTTCCTCACAAAAGCTTTTGACTCTACGCACGAATTGTGGTGGTGAATACATATCACATGAGTTTAATGCTTTTCTTAGTGAAAGAGTTATTTCACACCAATGTACAGTGCCATATACACCTCATCAAAATGGTGTTGCTAAACATTTCTCACACTTCTACACACACCCAACATTTCCACGGTTGGGGCTTTTTTGGCATTGTGAAGATTATCTAAGGGTTCTAGAATCATTAAGAGTCCATATATTAAGAGAATAAGGCTAATAAGTACTCATATAAACCATAGGTAGTATATATGTAAACCCTTAGTACTAATGTAGGCTTAGAATTGTTGAAATCTTGGTTTAAATTTATACAAGCCACCACACTTTGTATCTAAAGGAGCTTTCTTAAGTCCATTTCAATGGCTATACAAGGCCCATATGTGTTAAAATAGCCCCAACCATAGAAATGCAGTGTTCATGCCTGCAAACATTTCATAGGATTGAATTTTGTGTTTCTATGGCTATGGCTTTTTTGGCATTGTGAAGACTATCCAAGAGCTCTATGCTCATTAATAGTCCATATCTAAAGAGAATGAAGCCAACAGTTACTCAGATAAACCCTATGCAGTCTATATCTAAACCCTTATTAGTAAGGTGAGCTTAAACTTGATGAAATCATGGTTTAACTTCATTTAACTACAAATCTAGGCTTTCCTAGACTTACAAAAGCTAAAAAAACCCTGCCATAGAAATCGAGGATTCATACCTACAAACCTTTTGCAAAGCCAATACCCATGTTTCTGTGGTTGGGGGTTTCTTAGATTTTGTAAGCTTAGGAAAGGATTGAATGCTCATTAATTGACCATACCCAAATGTAATGAAGTCAAAAGTACTGTATAAACCCTAATCACTCTATATGTAGAGCTTGAGCACTTATGGAAGCCTATAATTGTCAAACGCATGATAAGGTACCTATAACTACATATCTTGCCTTTCCTTGGCTTACAAAAGTTTTATTAAGCTATGGAGAGGCTTATTAGAACATACATTAACAAACTTGAAAGATAATATGTAAAGAAAAAGACAAATTAGCTTCTCTTTTCAAAGCTGAGGTACAAGGTAATTAGGAAAGAGAGTCAAAGAGAGAGAGAAACAAATAGACAATATAGGTTAAGACAAAACATTTCATTCATCATTGTTTTAAATTGTTGTTATTCTCCATATTCTCATGCACACGCTCTTCATACCTCTTAGGCACACAATCCCTTGTATCTAGTTCCTATTTCTGCCTAGATACATATATTTTTAGTTTGCATCATATATACACATTGTAATTTGACATTCATGTATAAGTTAGTGCAGGTGAGCCTCATAGCTTACCATTACACTCGAAATCTCCTCTATTATGTCTCTATCTTTCACCCATCATCATTTTGAGTATTGAGGTGTGTATGTTAAGGTTTATCTATTGGAAGATCCTATAAACATGTGATTTATTATTATTGTGGCCTATTACCACTTCCAATAGTTGGTATTCAGACCTAAGAATACCAACATTTGGTATCGGTGCATATTTGACATATGCCCTTAACAAGATGAGTGAATATAGACTTGAGAATGAAGACAAGCTTGAGGGCATGTCTAACTATCCAATGTGGAGTTTTATGATGATGAATTTGTTAGTATCAAAGGACTTATGGAATATTGTCAATGGCACTCATCCAAGGCCAAGACAAGTCGGAGAAGAGGTTCATAGCAGAAAACCCTGCTAGAAAAGTTCATCTAAGGAGACAACTAGTCAAAACAAGGATGAAAGTTGGTGAATCAGTTTAAACACATATTTTGAAGCTTAAAGATTTACGAGATCAATTACTCAATGTTGGAGTCAACATTTCAACTTGAGAGATGGCCTGGTGGTTGGGCCTCTCGCCTCTTGAGGCGGGGGCAAGGGTTCAACCCCTAGCAGCAACATGTAGGGACATATAAGTCCTAGGAATTGATGTATGTGGCTGTTGGCCATCATTTGATCATCCCTGTGGTAGTTGTGACCGCCGTTTAACCTGTAAACCCTTGTTCTTGTGGGATAAGGGGGGTCCCATGGGTACTATGCCCTTCCTTGTACAGTTGTAATTTCAAAGTTAAAGTCCGGGGGAGTAGGCCTCCGCCGAACCTCCATTTAACAACTTGAGAGATGGTATATACACTTCTAAAATCACTTCCATCTACATATCATGCTTTTCTTACTTCTTTATCTCTCTCTATAAGAGATAGAGAACTTTCATTTGAAGAGCTACAGTTCCTATTACTTCAAGATGAAGACTGAAAAAAGAGTATGGAAGAGAATGATGAAGCTACGTTATCATCATCGAAGGGAAAGAAGAAGAAGGAGAAAAAGAAGGAGCAAAAGAGTTAGCAATCCAAGAAGGAAAGTAAGTCTTCTCATCCAAAGTCTTCCAATCATTTTCCTAATGCTTCATCTTCACCCAAAGAAAAGTCTTTGACTACATCTAATTCAAAGAAAGGAGTATGTCATTACTGTAAGAAACTAGGTCATTTCATATCAGAATGCAAAACAAGGATCTTCAATGAGAAGAAGAAAGCATCAGTTAATAGTGTTGAAGATGATCCAAAAACTAAATCTTCAAGGTAGATTCATATACATGTGTTCCTATTGAAGAAGTTTCTTTTGATCAAGGAGCATTAAATGCAATCTCAGGTAATCATTGGATTTTTTATTCTGGAGCTACTAAGCAAATGAGAGGTTGGAGCAAGGTATTTTCTTCCCTTTCTAACTCTTCACGTAGAAGAGTGACCATTGCAGATGGTCATGATTAGGATGTTGGAGAAGTGAACCTAAAGTCAAGAGAAGGTGGAAATTTCATAATTTCTAATGTACTTTATGTTCTAGACATGAAGAATAATTTTGTCTCAATCTCTACTTTCTTGTTAGATGGTTATAAAGATGTGTTTAAGAAAGATTCATGCCAGATCCTTGTTAGAGTTAGACGTTTGCGGAAGCACGGGAACAACACAAGGAAGAAGAAGAAGCTTGGAGCACAACACACAATACTAAATATATTACCACTAGAATGTACAAAGATAAGTAGCCCATTAGGGCAATAGACGTATATACAAGTCAGGGAAAAAAAACCTCCTAAAGAGGAAGAAAAGTGCCCTGACGGTCCTAGAGTGTTCACACACATCACTACCTAAATATATCAACAAATCCCCCTTGGGAGTGATGCGGTGAACAAGTAGCTGGCACTCATGTATAAGGAAGTGCCAAGCTATGTGGAAATCACTCCACAAAAGGAAGTAAGCCCAAAGCTTTCCCAAAAGCTTCAAACCTCTCCCTAGGCAGAGCCTTCCTGAAAAGGTCTGCAATGTTCTCCTGCGTGGGCACATATGCCAAGATGATCTCCCCAACAGAGAACCTCTCCTTGACATAATGATAATGCACCTCAATGTGCTTAGTGCAAGCATGGAACACAGGGTTCCTCGCAACCGCCAATGCGCTCTGATTGTCAGTGAAGATGGTGGTGGCAGAAGACTGACAAACACCCAAATCAGCCATAAGGCATTTGAGAGCCACACACTCAACAGTCGTTGTGAAAGCTGCCCTATACTCAACCTCACAACTAGAAGTGTGCACAGTAGGCTGCTTCTTGCTCAACCAAAATATACATTAGCTACCAAGCATGAAGGAAAAGCCACTAGTGGACACACGAGTGTCATAGCAATCAACCCAGTCTGAGTAAGAAAAATCATGCAAATCTGGCAGTATTGATTCCCCCTTGGGATAAAACAACCCAAGTAGTTGAGTACCCCTCAAGTAGCAAAAGATGCGCTTAACCGCCTACCAATGCTTGACACCTGGGCAATGCATAAACTTGCTCATCTGTGAGACATCAAAGTGAATATCTAGCCAAGTAATGCATAAGTAAATCAGGCATCCAATAGCCTACTGATAGAGGACAACATCAAATGCATCTCCAGCATCATGAAGACTCAATTGTAAACCTATCTCCATAGGCGTGGAAATAGGCTTATAGTCTTCAAGGCCAAAATGCTTCAATAGTTTCAATATATTTTGTTTGACACAAAGCCATTCCACCATCAACTTGCATAAACTGAATGCCCAAATAGTGATGCAAATGCCCCAAATCAGACATCTCAAATGAGGCATGCAAATCAGCCTTAAAATCAGCAATATGCTTCTCAATAGGACCAGTGAACAACATGTGGTCAACATAGACAATAATGATCAGAAGGACATCACTAGCACGCTTAACATATAAGGTGCTTTCAGTTGGATTGTTCTCAAAACCATGTGCAATTAGATAGGCATGTATCTTCTCATACCAAGCACGTGGTGCTTGCTTTAAACCATATAATGCCTTCTTTAATCTGCACACCTTGTTTTCATGCCCTTTCTCCACAAAGCCACACGGCTAAAAAACATACACTTCTTCATGCAAGTCACCATTCGGAAATGCAGTTTTAATGTCCAGCTGATGTACATTCCAACCATGATGGGCTGCAAGTGCACAGATGCTCTGAACAGTAGTCATACAACATGTAGGTGCAAAGGTCTCATCAAAATCAATGCCTCTTTCCTGTGCATAACTGTTGCTCTAGCACAATGGTGAGAACCACATTAAGAAGCTCCACCTCCTTAATATCAATCCGCGGAAGAGATAGGAGTGATATGAAGATCGTGAATGTGAGATGAAGGAGAGTGAAGGTGAGAAGCATAGAGATGCACACACACATACACACACACTATGAAGAGACAAGCAAGACACAATGGAAGGTAGGAATTCAACTCTATTACTCAAGAACACTCTTACAAGCTCAAGCTCACTCTAGCTCATACAAGTATACACTAGCTAACCTCAAAAATGAGCTCTCAAGCTCTTTTTATAGATTCTAGACTAGTTTTGACCGGTTTCACATCTAGTGACCGGCATAGTTAAAAAATAGGTTCTAGGTGCTATTTGAAAGGGTAAACGGTGTCTAAAAATAACCAAAATTGGTACACTCATTCTACCTAAGCTCCTCAAACTTGAGGACTCCTCGGCTTGCACAAAATGGAGCTATAAATTAGAAAAAGGGTTTTTCTATGTTACATATGGTACAAAAGTGATGAAAATCACTATTGAACATATTTGTTTGAAAAATTGATTCTACTGACTCCCGGCTTCTTCCTTATGCTCTATCTTCACATGCTTCCACGTCTTCTATGCCTCTGGCTATTGCCAACATCCCCCTCCCTCTCGCTTCTGTCGTCCTCGACAGAACCTTGTTGTGAGGTCTGTCGGATATAATTCTGGAGTAGTTCCTGAGCGAGGGTGTGTTTTGATATGCGAATTCCTCGGGCCAGATCTACCTCGAGTTTCTCCCAATCAATGGGTTGCGGTTCATTGGATGGTGGGAGTTGATAATGCATGGAATATACCATCTGTTCATAGGCAAATAATTGCAAGAGGTGTGTAGGCCTGTTGATGAACACTTCTGAATGATATTCCTAGAAACTGGTTGTGAACATCTCTTCGAAGGTCTGCTTATAGCACGTCGGTAAGTATTTAATTCTGCAATGCCAAGCATAACACACCCGGAGCGATGGCGTTGTACTCATATCATATGCAAGATCTAGATTGCCATGCTCAAAACCCGAGGTGTTCACATGGGGTGCCTTGACGTGACGGAAGACTTTGAAAACCATCTGCATCATGTCAAATATCTTGACAGTCATGTGCGCTGCTATATCGTCCATATTTTTTAAGCGAGGGAGCCAGTGACGAATCGTGGCCATCATGTATCCGACTGTAGGTAGTTCCGTGGGTGGATTGAAGTACGGGTAATTTATCCAATCCTGGTATTGCTTGTTGTTTTGTACTTTAATAGCAAATGCCTTCCAAGAGCGGCGACGTGGCATTGGTCCCCAACATGGGTTATACTTTAAGTGTAGAGGTGCCTTAACCCAAGTACTCATCATCTTTGGATAATTTTGTAAGAGATCCTTGTGCCAATCTGGTTGATAGATTTCTCCTTGCTACGCATCCGTTGGCAAATCGTCAAAGCTCAAACTGCGTAGCATGAGGGCTTCTTGCCTGTTTCTTTTTCTATGGCCAGCTGATATTCTGCCATTGACATAAAATAAGTTTTTTATTGTAGCTCATGCCTTGATATGTATCTACGAGGGGCCAAATGAGCAAAATAAGGAGACTGTAAAATTCTTTCTTCAATCATGGCCATGGCGTGTAACTGCGTCTCTACCCTTGCTGAGTGGGTTATTCCAAGTTCTTCAATTGTCTTCATTCATGCCGGAGTTGGAAGCTCGAAAGTCGTCTGGCCTTCGGTCGTGACGCGTCCGCCTGGATGCGTTGAGGTTCATATGCTTCTTCAAAAGTTTCCTCCACCGGAATAGTGACTGTTTCTTCCTCTGCTCGTAGTTCCGGTGGGGAGTCTGGCCTGGGGGGTGCTTCATATATTGCGATCCGTGATTGAAGAGTTGATACCTGGGCCCGTAATGCGTTGAGTTCCTCTAGGATGTCAGGAGATGGGTCCGCAGGGGCTGGTAGTCCTTGTGGTATTGGTGCTCTTAGTTGTAATAACTTATGTTCATCTTTGAGTTTCTGGAACTCCTCGTTCATGTTGTCATACTCATCTAACAATCTGACATGATCATCTAGCAACATTTTCATAGATTCTGAGGGCACGGCCTTGAAGCAATTGAGGCTCAACGGTTGGTCTGGTTGATCTAGGGTAGCTTCTAAATTTTATTTGTTTTGTCCTTGTAAACACTAGTTCTCTTCTTTCGCTGCTGCCAAATGTCGTCTGAGTAAGCCCATGTTCCTGGTGAGCGTTGCATTGTGAATAGTCTGTGCCCTTAACAAGTTATCGATATCTGTGATGGCCTCTTTGGTTTTTTCTTCACTTTCTAGTTCGAGTTTATGATATTACTCTCATACCTCTTGGTAGCAGGTGTTCAGTGAGGCATTCTCGATGGTCAGTGAATTGAGCTGCGACTGTAAGTCGTTGGTTGTCTTCTGCAATGTCTGATAATTATTTCAAAGAGATGTAAACTCATCTCTTACTTGTGTCATACATGTGAACATCTGTCAAAATGTTGTGTCTATGGTGGGTGATAATATTAGTGACAGAGTGAATGCAGTTGCGGTGTGTGTGGGTGTCGATGCAAAGGGTAAGGGAAATGGGGATGGGAATGTGGATGCCGTGGTGACAGTGGAAAAACTTGAGGTGCCTAAATATGGTGGTGCCATGAATGAAGTGAGTGGTGGTGTGGTGGGCGGTGATATATCCATGTCATTGGATGTGGTATCAAGTGCGGTGACTGTGAATAAGGGCGTGAGAGTGGGTGCGTGCATGGGTGTAAATAGAGGGTTTACAAAGGTTGAAGAGTAATTTACAGAGGGGGTCTCTTGGACTGCTTGGTGGAGAGAACGAAGAGGAAAGGCAGTTGGGCAGGGAGGTGAGACTAGGGAGAAGGTTAATGGAGGTGGGAATGGGAAAAGGGGCCTTGGAGGTGTGGGAAAGGACGTGAAGGATGGAGGGAAAATTGAATTGGATAGAAAGGTGGATGTTCAAGGAGGAAAACTAGGTTGAGTGGGTGTGGGAATTGTTGGATGAATGGATGTAAGGAAGGCTTCTGCTACAACGCTATCCAAAGATGTGGATGGTCTAGGAGAGATCGGATGTACAGGGAAGATTGGAGATACGGGAGGTGAAAGAGGAGCGGTTGGGGTGGCGGGTACTTCGGTTACAGTGGTATGTATAGTAGTAGTGTGGGGTGGGGAGTCGACGAGGATAGCTTCTTCTGCCAATTATCCTTCAGGGACGAGACGTGCTTCCTTGGCCTGTTCTGAAGATTGTGCTCCTGTCGGTACACGAATGTATTCACCAGGTTTGGTTGGTAAGCGAACTCGCGAGGGTCATACTGCGGTAACAGTTTCCTCTGTAAATACCTTAAGGCTTCGGTGGATCCCACTGATTTGACAAGTTCCCTGAAGCCTCTGATGTATACTTCTTCAAAACAGCCTGAGACAAGTTCTTGCTCTATGAATGCTTGGCTCTCTTCCTCAGTTAACTTCTTACGTGCCCAAACTTTTTCCATAGTACGATATAACTTCTTGATGGCCAAGGTGTATGCCGCTGCTTCAAATGTTTTGTCTTCATGCGTACTGGTGTCACCTTGGGTGTCGGTTTGTTGTCCTTGTTCATTTGTCTGTACATTTTCTTGGGATTCATGAGTACCCTGGCTGGCTTCATCATCTCCGTCATCTTCATCGGTTTCTGTTCTTTCTTCCTCGGAACTAGACACTACTTGTCCTTGTGGTTGATCCGGGGGAGTGGTTGGGTAGCTTGGACATTCATATTCTTGGGAAAAAATCTGGCCTTCTGAAAACTGAAATTCACTTGAAAACACATCCTGCGTCTCGAAATCGAATGTTGTGTCCATTGGTTTTGCTTCCATGTTGGGTATCGGAAAAGAAAAAGCTTCCACACCAATAGTGGTGGGAACCTCTACTGCAGTGGTGGTAGGTTCCTGAACTGATGTTGCTTGTGAGGTAACTACACTGGTAGTCCCCTCCGTTAGAACTGGTCTTGATAATCGTATGCGAATGGGTTGAACAGTTGTAGGGGCCTCTGTCGGAGACTGTTCTGGCGAGGGTTGCGGTGACGGGGATTCTGGGACCTGTAGGCATGGAATGGTTCCTCTCATGCGCTTTCCTGCTCGTCCTTTGCTAGACTTCCTAGCTTTCTTTGATGTCCCCTTGTCTGCTTTCAGCTCCTCGCTTGTCATTGCACGCTCGATAGGTAAATCGTATGCTAAACACATATATACGATGCGCGTGAGAGCACAACATCCATTGATTACCTTCTTTCTTTCCCATCTATGTTGTGCTAAGTACAACTGATCAATTATCCAGTTGGCTAGGTCTACCGTTTGAGGTCCAGTACATGCTAAATATAAACCAAACCAGATACGCTTGTGGGGCATAGTGAATCGATCATGAGGGGGGAAAGCAAAATGCTGCATGCATATCCTTAATGGTTTAGAGAGCTCAGGTGTGATTGCTAAAATATCTTCCCACTTAGTAACATCCCCACATTTCATAGGCTCTGGAATTAGCCTTTCTCGTTCTGTCGGCGTATGCGTTCCATGTATCTTAATAGCAGCTCTAATCAAATCTTTAGACAGATAAAACTTCTTATATGGCAGATCATTTACCAAAGACGGCAAAATGAATGTTCGTGGCAAATCTTTGTTCTCTGAAGCTGTCAATGTGGTTATCAAATAGTAGCGTCGGTAGAAATCTAGTTTAGGCAAAGGATCATTGAAATATTCTGTGAAGCGTGCTCTTGCCCAAACATGTGTTAAGTCTTCTGTGTTCTGTAATCCTTTGAACTCTCTTGAGAAAAATTGGTACTTGCCCCAAGCACGGTTGTCAAAAGTCAAATTGGCCTCGAAGATAAAGTCTGCGTCTGCCAATGGTCCTGCTAGACCTTGAAACCAATGAGAGTTGCGATGAATCTTTTCAGTATATCCTCTAGGAGGATCGTCAATCGGCATGGGTCCTGGAAATCCTTGGAATTCTGGTGGTTGAGCCGTAGGATGTGGTTCCGCAAGTAGTTCTCCAATATTGGCCATCGGTGCACTAGTGCCAGCTTCAAATGGTCCTTCTGCCTGCATGATGAATGATGCGGTGTGTAGAAGATCTGCTACAAAAGATTAACACATTAGTATGGAAATTAATCATGATCCCATTAAAGTGAGACCGCAATCCCTTTCCATAACCGATGTGTAACCCGTGTAGCCGAGTGTTGTGATATGGTTCACGGAATGATTTCTTGCAAACTAATGCATGTCTCTAGACACCTACAAGCTTCAAATGATGCATACATTTATTGATGAGATGTCATTACATGTGATGTTGGTTTATAGTGTGTGGATTTGTACAAGGTTCGTTCGTGAATGAGTTATTACAAGGTTGTAGATTAGTCGGGGTGGGAGTTATGTTAGATAATGGGTTTTGAGGAGACAACTGGATACGTTTTGGTATCCACTTCCTAGGAGTTTCTGAGCGGGTGGAATGTTTCTTCTGAGGGACAAAAGGTGATATCAAATGTGGTGGTTTTGAGGGGTGAAGAGATTTCTGAGGGGTACATATTACATGGCTTGAGGGTTGAGCTATAATACATTGTTTGGGTACCCAAATCTGCGTGGGTGTGGGTCGATTCATAAGGTACTTCTTGGCAATCCAAATCTGTCGAATGTTTGTACTAGTAGAAGAAGGTCGAGGAGATGTTGAATATTGACTCTCCTTCTGCCTTGACTTCTCCTTGCTAATGCCTATGTTGTTGAAATCTGTCGATGGTTTCTGTCCTTTTGGCACCCATATTTGTCTCGTGCCTCTTACTTTGTGATATTACCACTGCTGCTTTCTTCCTTGTGTCATCTGATATTGTCGTCAGACTGGGTTCCTTCGTCGTGGTTGACTCCTTGGTGGTTGAGGTTGAGAGGTGGGATGGACACTCTGCTTTGGAAAAGAAGGGAGGTCCAACACTTGCGAAACCTGCCCATTAGGAAGTGAGGCATTCTGTACCACAGATCTAGGCCAGTCCGCAGTAAGTGTGGAAGGATGGGCACTGTAGGGTGTTTTGCCCATCTAGCTGTTGATGCAGTCCACCTGACCTGCAATCGTCCCCATTTGTCCGCTGATGTATCCCACCTGACCACTGATTGTGTCCATTTGACCAAGCGGTTGGGCGGTTGCCCCTTCTAGTTTGCAGGAAACCCAAGGGAAAATCTCCTGACGTCCTTCTGATTGAAATTGTCCATTGCCAAGCCTGCGTGGGTTGGTGTAGATGTAACGTGACTCATCTGACCAAAGATCTTCTGGTCCCCCTTCGCATGTTGTTCATATGGTCTAGGGTTACATACCTCAATCGAAATGCCATTAGGGAAGTCAAGCGGTATCACTCGCTTCTGATCTAAGGTTCCAATCTACAAGGAGCCTTGTCTAAGATTTAGGTCCACTGAGTGATCGTATAGCCAATCTTGGCCAAGGATTAGGGGTTCTATCAGGTCCTCGTCATGGCACACTAGTAGCTTTACTGTCAGAGTCACTTCGTTTATGAGGATAGGAAGGTCCACCTCACCCATGCAAGGGGTTTCCATGCCTCCTAGCCCTATGAGGTATGCCTCAATTGGCCGCATTTCTATTCTTGAGTCCTTATAGTGGGACCATATAATCGCACTAGTCGCAACACTTGAGTCAATTAAAGCCCTGAGCTCTTGGCAAGGGTTGCCGTGTTCTAGCCTGACTGTAATTAATGGTCTCCTGTCCACTATGCTAGGACGTGTACTTGACTTTGCTTGACACATGGCCATGGGGTATCTGGGTGTTGTTTCCAGATGGTTATAATGTTCTCTCCCTAGTCCTTGTCTTCTTAACTTCATGCGCTTAATGCGTTCTATGGCTTCGTGAGTCGTCTAAGCATATCCTCAGCAAGAGGTTCTTGATATAGCCTGACTCTACAGCCACTAATGTAATTAGGCATTATGTCTCCTTTTAAGGTGGCTAATTGTACTGCTCCACTTGTCGAGAGTCTGTTAATGATCATAGGTCCATAACCTCGCTTTTCTAACTTCTGTGTGTTGTTTCAACGTATATACTAGAACTAAATCTCCTTCTTTTAAGCCTTTGTCTTTCACATGTGCATCAAAATATGCTTTCTATTGCTTCTTTGCCGCATATATTCCTGTTGCTGCTTTCAGCCTGGTTTCTCCGAATCGTTCCAAGTCGATTATTCTTGCTGATAATTCATTTTCGATCCACTGATGTTCTTGTGCAACCTTAAGGGTCGATATCAAGAAGTCCAAAGGAAGCACAACATTCTGACCAAAAACCATCTGAAAGGGAGTTGCATTGAGTACGGTCTTGTAGGCCACTCGATATGCCCAAACAACATGGTGTAACTGTTTGTCCCAATCTGAACGTTTGTTGTTCACGAGTTTCGTCAGTACGTTACAAAGGATCTTGTTGGTGCTTTCAGCCTGACCATTGGCCTGAGGATGATATGGTGCGGATTTCTTCTGAATCATCATAAAATTCTGTAACAAATATTCAATGACTTGGTTTAGAAAGTGAGTTCCTCGATCACTCACTAACTCTATAGGCAATCCATTATCTTGTAAAGACCTTTTCAAATAAGAATTTTGCAGTCGTGTGTGCATCATTCTTTTTTGTGGCTTTTGCCTCTACCCATTTGGTAAGATAATCAGTCGCAACAATAATGTATTCAGCATGTGTACCTTTTGCAAGGGGGTTAATGGGTCCTACAAAGTCTATACCCCACTTAGAAAATGCACGTCCTCCCATCATGGGTTTCAATGGCATTTCATCTCTGCGAGTAGGAAATTGAATTCTTTGGCACACATCACATCTCTTTACATAGGTATGTGCATCCATGTGAAGAGTGGGCCACCATAATCCTGCAAAGAGGATGGCTTTGATTATCCTATCGGGTCCAAAATGACCTCCTGCAACACCTTGGAGTGCAGTCTCTAGTATGCTCAAATGATCGCTTTCATGAACACATTGTCTTAGGTATCCATCTTGTCCTCGTTTGTATAGATTATCGCCAATAAGTGAATAGTCTTGAGCTTCCTGCTCTAGACTTCGTTGTCGTGCTAAGGTCATTGCTTGAGGGAATGTTTTCGTCCTCAAGTACGTCACTAAAGGTTCACTCCACTCTGGTGTGAGAGACACGTGATATAATGTAGCATGTTCTACTGGTGGTCTTTCACAACAAACATGGCATTCTTTACACAACTTGTAGACATCCGCTTCCATTGTAGGCCAATATACTCCTAGTCTATGCAGAGTCTGCAATGTACGATGTTTTGAATGATGTTGGTTTAATGCACCTACATGTGCTAATTGCAACCAATTCACATGTTCTGATTCATCTACACAACAAGCAAGAATATTTTGATTATCTTGTTTATATATACTTCCTGCTAGTATTTGATATCTCTGTGACTTGGTAATCTCTCCTTCCTTGATTCTTATCCTAGGATTCTTGGATCCATACGTGAGAATAGGGACAATAGGCTTAGCCCATTCTGGTGCTATCTCAAGGTTAAACAAATACGCATCTGGTAATTCATCCACTATTCCTTCAAGAGCTTCTCCTGTGGTTAATCTCGAGAGATGGTCAGCTCTAAGATGTGTCTTTCCTTTCCTGACTACTACTTCAAAATCATACTCCATGAGTAATAGAAACCAACGTATCAATCTTCCCGTGTTACATGGTTTATTGACTAAGTACAGTAATGCTTGATGATCTGTAAAGAATTTGAACTTATTTGCCAACAAATAATGTCTGAATTTCTTTACTCCATAGATCATTCCTAATCCTTCTCGTTCCGTCGTGGTGTAATTTCTTTCCGCTGCGTTCAATTGTCTGCTTGTGTACGCTATGGGGAGGTCTATATTACCTTCATTCGTGGGTTGTGCTAACACACATGCTATGGCATAGTTGGATGCATCCACATGTACATGGAATGGCTTACTCCAATCCGGGGGTCAATATAGGTGATGAGCACAAACGTCGTTTAAGTTCATTGAATGAATTCTCATATTCATCTATCCATTCAAAATTGGTCAAAAGAGAGTACAGAGGCTTGGCTATGATTGCATACATGTGTATGAATCGTCTATAATAACCACAATGTCCCATAAATGCATGTACTTCTTTTACGGTATTTGGTCTAGGTAATTCTGCAATCACCTTCACCTTTTCTTCATCCATAGAGATTCCATTCTTTGACACAATGTGTCCTAGAATTTTGCCTTGTCTGACCATGAAAACGCATTTTTCTGGGTTCAAACAAACCTGATATTCTCAACATTTGTCAAACAGTTGTCTTAACTCTGGGATATGCGTCTGTCTTAGATTCGAGTATGCACATAAGTCATCGACATAGACTTCCAAATTCTTGCATAAGAATTCCTTGAAAACATGACACATGAGTCGCTGGAAAGTGGCGGGTGCATTTGTTAAGCCAAAAGGCATCACACGAAATGCAAATATGCCCCCATGACATATGAGTCGTTGGAAAGTGGCGGGTGCATTTGTTAAGCCAAAAGGCATCACACGAAATGCAAAGCCGTCTTGTGTTGATCTTCTCGAGCAATGGCTACTTGGTTATAGCCTGAGAAACCATCAAGAAAGCTGTAAACTTCCTTGCCCGCAACTCTTTACAAAGGGTGTTCCGTGATAGGAAGAGGATAACTGTCTCTAATCGTGGCGGCATTAACTTTTTTAAGGTTAATACACACACGCAATTTTCCATTCTTCTTGGGCACGACCACAATGGGGGATACCCATTCGGTATGCTCAATTTCATATATGAATCCTGCTTCTATCAAACGATCTATTTCTTCCTTAATCTTCGCAGAGTAGTTATCATTGTACGTGTATGGTTTCTGTTTCGTAGGTTTTGCATCTGGAGTCATAGGGATTCTATGAGAACATATATCTAGATCTACTCCTTTCAAGTCTTTGTAACTCCAAGCGAACACATCTCTATATTCGTGCAATAGGGCAACTAATTCTTCTTCTTCTTCTTCAGTTGTCAAGTCATGCCCTATGCAGGTACATTTTTCTTCTCCTCCTTCTATGGCGACTATGATTTTTTTGGTTTTCTCTCGATTATCATATACTTCACCAACATCAGCTTTTTTGTTAGGCATTCGTACCATGATTCGTCTATCTTCTATTTCATATTTCTTGAAGTTCTCAGGAACCTCAAACAAAGATTCTTCTTTTTCTAACATGGTTTCTTTCTTCTTTCTTTTCTTTCCTTCACTTTTGGCGGTCACTTGTGTGGTTAACCTCACCTCATTCATAATTTCTTCATGTCTCTGAGGATGAGCTTCTACTTCGTAGAAATATTCTTCCTCTGATGCAAAGGGTGGGTCCATAATAATTGACTCTAAATCAACGTCACCTGCGTTCTCAAATGCATCAGTGCTATGTTCACACTCTTCTATAATTGAATCACACATGATTGGCTCTATCGTGAAAACTGAGATGTCATAGCCATCCTCGTCACAGTGGGGTGTCCATTGTTCTTCATTGATGACTACATCCATGGTTGCTAGGATTTCTGCCCAACCATGGGGTTCGAATTCTTCGTCTCGAAATACTACAGGTGCATAAGCTGGGTCTTGAAGAGTTCGTGGATGTTGTTCTGAACCTAAGGTCCTGGCTTCTAACCGTTCTCCTCTTGTTTTGCTACTTTACACATCCATAAATGAGTATCCTTGTGCAACCATGAGGGGTCTGATTCCAATGAGTGTACTGATTCCGTTTCTTCTTGTGTCTTATGGATGGTATTCCATTGTATTGGGGGTACATCTCTATGGGAATAGTCTTTAAGATTGACTTTAGTAGTCACTCCTAAATGTTGCAAGTACAAAGAATTAGTTCCCCAATCTTGTACAATTTTCAACTGACGCATGAATGGTCGTCCTAAAATCATCTCGTATGCATGATTTTTAGCAAAATCACAAATGGCAAAAGTATGTTCAAACTCCAAACCACAAGTGGTGAGAGATATTCCTTCTAGTAAGCCTAATGGTTTCTCTATATGTCCATCAACCATTTGTAGATTCATCTTGGTAGGTCTCAATGCTGGCTTACCCCAACATTTCCATAAAGTGGTGGTAGCGATGGCTACTCCGGTTGTTGAATCTAAGATGGCTTTCATGGTGTAGCTCTGATGGGTTATTGGAAGATAAGTGTTACCTTCCTCTCCTTCGCTTACATCTCCGATTCTTTCTACTGGTATCTCTGGTACCTTCTTGTGTGTTCCCGTCTGTGAGGGAGCAGTAGCAAGCTCAGGGAATTGATTTGCTACATGCTTCCATAGCTCCGGTTTTACCTTTAACAACTTCTCTAGAGTGAGATTACACTGTATTTTGGTGTTCTTTATCGCTTCCGTGTTTCTTGGGATTACTCATTCTTCATTCCTCACTATTATCGTGGGTGCTCTCATGCTAATAGACTTAGCTTTCCAAGGTCCTGTGAACTGAGGTAATTCTTGCAAGGAATTGGATTCAAAACCTGTGTGTTCACTCAGTTGCTCCTCCTCTACATCATCGTAAATAGAGGGGATGTCTTGGGGAAATTGCTCTTGAAAGTCGTCTATGTCTTGAATAGGAGGATGGGTTCCTTGTTCTTTTCTCCATTTCTCTTCTTGTATTTCTCTTAAAAATTCATGTGAATATCTATGTATGGAAGACGAATTGTCTTCACCCTCGGTGTTTGGTACTTGAGACAGGGATGGTGCATTCCTTTCCTGTGTCTCTGAGGCAATGGGGTTCCTATGTTGATTCTTTTTCTCCTTACTATCAATCAAGTATTCTAGCCTCTCGAGTAGTCCTTGAAAGTGTAATTCAGGTTTTGCCATGTTATTCCAATCAAGATATCTAGAGGCTTCAAACATAGCTTGTGCTAATTCTACCATCTTCATGCAAAGTTTTGTTCTCTCAATTTCTAAATCTGCTCGAGGTTACTTCTTACTCATTTCACCTATTTGAGGTCCTTCTTTTATTTTGGCTTGATATGCGCGAAACATCATGTCTAGGTTTTCTGGTAGGGGTTCTGCTAGAATTGATCCTGATCTTTGAGCTCGATTTTCTTGATTCAATTCTTGTGAAGTCAATTCTAGGATTTTGGCTCTAGATTCCTTCAAACTTCCTTCGAACTCAGTTATTTTTTTACTCCATTTTCTCTTAATCCTTCCTCTGCAATCTTTCCAAGATTTCATCTTTTTGTTGCTAGACTCTCCAACCTCGCTAGTTTCAGCTATTTTCCCAGCATTAAGCTATTGATTTTGTAAGAGCGCATGGGCTCTTGTTATAGCTTGGATAGGCACGTATGTAGGGTTGGATCCATCGGCATTGTTCACAATACCTATCACGTTGATGGGTGTCACATTTAAAGCATTAGCAGGGTTCTTAGGACACTCTTTTATGATATGCTCTTTACCACAGCCGGCACAAAAGCCTTGTATGTTATAATATTGAGATTGTCCTGTTATCTGAGGATGTGGACAATCCTTTATGAAATGATCTCCTTGGCACCTAAAGCATGGTCCTCTAGGGCCTTGTGGTGTTTGTTGTCTTAATTGGGGCCGTGGATTTGGGTTTGTGTACATCACATCAGCGTATTCGGGCTCCCAACTAGGTTCCAATGGTGGACTATCATATTGATATGGTTCTACATGTTCTGGTGACTCTGTGTAATATGCGGGTGGACTATCTACATGAGTAGAGTCAAAAGTGTTTGAGTTAGGGTCACTTTCTGTGATCAAGGGTGATGAAGGCACTAAAGCCCTACTTAGGTTCTCCTCTGCAGCAGCATATTTAACTGAGATGACATTAGCTGGTGGGGGTGGCTGCTGTGCTAAAATAGGTTGAGGTCTCTGTTGAGCCTGATATGGGTAGATCTGAGGAGGCCTATAGTAATGAGGTTGAGCATTGTGTTGGCCTTGATACCTGCCTGGCTGTGCATATGCTTGTGGGTAGTTTTGTCTTACTGCTTGTTTGTTGTATGGGCAGTCCTGAGCCGTATGATTCGTGTATCGTCTCTCAATTGTACAATACTAGCCACTAGGGTTGGCTTGTGGTTGTGTTGCATTGGGACACACATTTGCCATATGATCACCACCACAGGTGTAACAACGCTTGTTTGTTGTTAACCTTGGCATCTGTTTACTAGAAACTCTTAATTTCTGGGCCACTTTTTCTACTAGGTCTTCTATCAAACTAGACAATTTTGTGGATGCTAGAGATGAACAATCTGAGTCCTTATAGACCTTTGAGAGTTCCAACTCATCTCCTAAGTTTTCCTCAATGTCAATACAAATTCTTACACATTGCTCTAGTGTTCTGGGTTCCTTCAAGTACACATAGGAGCGTAGTTTAGAGCTCAACAGACCATCTAAAAACAATGACACTTGCTTGGCCTGTGAGGGTAACTCTTGCATTGGGCATTTTTCAACATATTTTCTAAAACTACGTCCTGCGAGTCTAATTGTTTCTTGAGGGGTCTGTTTGAAACTATGAATCAACGAAGACATGTCATGTCGGATTCCACTTTTAGAGAATTCTGTGATGAATGTCTCTAAAAAGTGATGGATGTCTCTAAATTGCCTTTGTTGCAATGGTTGGAACCAAGTTAAAGCGGTATTCTTTAACGTTACTCCAAAGGCATTATATTGCGTGAACATGTCTTCTACTTGCTCTGCTCGAAGCACTTGCTTAAATTCTGCAACATGGTCATAGGGATCTTCTGTTCCATCAAAGTAGTTTTTCATGGACTTCACTAACTGAGTGGGTCTTAATATTCTTGCGTGTTCACGTGGTCTAGGTAGAGGAAAATCATCTCTACCACCTGGTATTCTAGGTTCTCTTTGTCTATCCACTTTGTCCGTGTCTATGGTGGTTCTATCTCTCCCTATGGGATGGTTGAAACTTACTTCAGGTCTTTCTTTGTTCTTCTCTCTTTGCATGCCATGGGCTGAGGATGTTCCTGCCCCTTGTTGGCTCATGTTTACATTTGCTTGAGTTGGAGGGAATACCAACTCACCTCTCCATGTGTAGGAATTTCTTGCGTGGTCTGGTACCACAAATACTCTTTCCGAAGTTTCATCACGGTATACAACCTTTCTAGGTGTATCCACGTCCTTGAACTCATAGATTATGATGGAGCCTACCTCACTAGGTTGTTCCGTTCTGTATCTCCAAAATGTTTTGTCAGTTTCTTTATTTATGAATAATTCTATGCTTCTGTTATCCTGAGGGGTCCAATATGAAACTAGTACTCGTGTCAATATAGATTTCCCTCTAGGTGTCCTAGGCTCTTCTAATGGCTCCTTTCTTGTGCTCTCGCTTCTGTCACTAACTGAATTACACCAAACTCATTGGTATTGTCTGGCTGAGTACTTAAGATGTACATTGTTCCTTCTTTGTCTATGTATGCGTCTCTTTCAAATTTTACAACTGGACATTCCAATCCAATGGGTTGATCATGATTGTGCATTTGCACCACTTGTCTTCGCAAACCATCCTCATAGATGCGATCACCTAAGCAGTTGGTTCGGAGAAATTCTAATTGAGTCCTATAGGGTCCTTCAGGTTTTTCTAAATATGCAACGTTTGACCCTCCTTCTGGTCTTTCTTTGCTAAAGGCCATTTCTGATTCACTCGTATATGAGCTTAACTCATAGGGGTAATTACTATTCAATTGTTGTGCCCACGATCGTGCAGTGGTTCCTACACTTGCTTATGATGATCTAAGGCTTCGTCGGTCTGACTTACCTATATGTTTGCCCGATCTAAGGTTCATGAATTTACCTCGCGGCACTCTTTGATCACCAAAGATTCTTCTTTCTTACTTTCTTGATTCTTTTTAAATTTCTTTAGATTCTTGTCTTGATGTATGCATCAGGAATCGTCTTTTCGTGGTACTTTTGAGTTCTCATTCCGTCAGACTTAAGTTCTTTTCCTTTAGGTTTTCGTCTCACACACCTTTACTTTAGTCTTGGACTTAAGAAATTAAATATCTTGAACTTGATGCGTTCCTATCATCTTTAAACCATGAAGCTACCATTTATCCTAAGCTAAGTAATCTTCGAACCTCAAGTCAGCCTTGGTGGTTGCTTTGATGCCCAAGAAGCCGCGCTTCCCAAGCCCTGCGTTCTTCTCTGCCTTGCTTTGCCTTGCTGTGTTTGCCCTTGATTGCCCTTATTAGACCTGTAAAAATTCAATGTTTAGACCAATTCTCAAATGGATGATCAAGCACTTGAGTATATACACTTTTAAAGGTCCTTGTCCTTTGCTCAAAAATTCTATGCTGCCCCCTAGCTTGTCTAGTCCCACTCTAGGTCAACCTCAAATTAGCTTATCTAAAAATCAACGTACTCTTTTTGAAAAAACAGTTGAGGTCACGTAGTACTCGTAAAGAGCTTTCTAACGAGCTATAAAGCTCAAAAAACGGACTTTGGATGAAAAAGATATGAGCATTCAGGCCCTCGGGGGTAAAAAGTAACAAATAGGTTTTTCTCCAAATATGAGCTAAGGGGTCTCCTATGAGCTTAATGATCCAAAAATTTTCAAAAAATAGCCCCAAAATTGGTCAAAAAATCAAACCCTAAAAATTGTGTTTGGGGTGGACAATCGCGATGGTCTGAAACAATCGCGATGGTCTGGGACCGTCGCGATGGTCCAGGTGAACCGTCGCGATGGCGTGGCACAATCGCGATGGTCCGAAGGAGCGAACTGTCGTGATGGCGTGAAATGAATGATCGCGATGGTCCAAAAATGAACCATCGCGATGGCGTGAATGTGAACAATCGTGATGGCGTGAATGTGAACTGTCACAATGGCGTGAATGTGAACTGTCACGATGGTCCAAAAATGAACCGTCGCGATGGTCTGATCTACGAACAATCGCGATGGCATCAGTCAACGGTCAACGGGACAATCACGATGGCGTGAGCCCGTCGCAATGGTCACAAAGCATGATGGCATGAGCCAATCATGATGGTTCAAATGTCGAGGCGTCACGATGGTCTAAGGGTATCGTCACGATGGTCTACCTTGCCACGTGGCAGCATCGGCGCGATGGCATGAGCCAATTGCGATGGCGTGGGGTCGACGGGATCGTCGCGATGGCGTGAGATCGTCGCGATGGCATGAGCCAATGGCGATGGTGTGACACAATCGCGATGGTCTGAGCCAATCGCGATGGTCCACCAAAATGCAAATTTTGCAAATGCAAGTGTGGATTCGTGTATGCGCCTGTGTCGCCTTCCTTGTGGTGAACTCGCTTACCAAAAATGCCAAACTTGGCAGACCATCGCGATGGTCTGACACACATGGCAGATTTTTGACAGAAAGTGAAATTTTACCTTTTGCAAGCTTCCCTGATGCACTGAAGCACTGTACCTGTAAGAAAACTCAAAAACACAATAGCACATGCAAGCACAAAAGCTCTCTCTCTCTTTCTCGCATGCACAAATGAGGGGAAATGAGGAGAATGGGTGGATATGGTGAATTTTTTGATTTTTTTGGAGTGGAAGATGATGATGCAGTGATGAAGATGGAGTGTGGGGGAGGTGAAAAACACTAAAGACTAACTAAAAACAACAACAAAAACTGAAATTTTTACCTTCCAATGCGACTTCTTGCTATACTCTTACCATCACACATTCGTACTAGACTCGATCCCCGACAACGGCGCCAAATTTGGTGTTGCTCTGGCACAATGGTGAGAACCACGTTAAGAAGCTCCACCTCCTTAATGTCAATCTGCGGAAGAGATAGGAGTGATATGAAGATCGTGAATGTGAGATGTAGTGAGAGTGAAGGTGAGAAGCATAGAGATGCACACACGCATACACACACACAACGAAAAGACAAGCAAGACACAATGGAAGGTAGGAATTCAACTCTATTACTCAAGAACACTCTTACAAGCTCAAGCTCACTCTAGCTCATACAAGTCTACACTAGCTAACCTCAAAAATGAGCTCTCTAGCTCTTTTTATAGATTCTAGACTAGTTTTGACCGGTTTCACATCTTAGTGACCGGCATATTTAAAAAATAGGTTCTAGGTGCTATTTGAAAGGGTAAACGGTGTCTAAAAATAACCAAAATTGGTACGCTCATTCTACCTAAGCTCCTCAAGCTCGAGGACTCCTCGGCTTGCACAAAATGGAGCTATAAATTACAAAAAGGGTTTTTCTATGTTACATATGGTACAAAAGTGATGAAAATCATTGTTGAACATATTTGTTTGAAAAATTGATTCTACTGACTCTCGGCTTCTTCGTTATGCTCTGTCTTCACATGCTTCCGCGTCTTCTATGCCTCTGGCTACTGCCAACAATAACCCTTTGCAACAAGCCTAGCCTTATACCTGTCAAGTGTTCCATCAGGCTTACGCTTCAGCTTGTAAACCCACTTGGTGCCAATGGGCTTCTTGCCAGGAGGCAAGTCACATAAAGACCAAGTACCATTCTTCATTATAGCATCATATTCAGATTGCATAGCAGCCATCCAATTTTCTGAATTTTGTGCTACGTCAAATGAAACAAGCTCATTCTCATCACAGAGATTACATGCAGAAATAGCATAGCAATCTGATGCAAAAGAGTCACTATGAGAGCTTGATTGAGTACGATATGACAGAGGTGCATCTAATTTGATGTCATGCGAAGTCTATATGAGCCATTTTGGCATAGTTTTTGCCTCCTCAATGTCAGTTCTCTCATCAACAAGTGCATCATGTAAATCTGCATCACCAATGGGATGATCTACATCATCACGTGAAACCTGCAAAGGCTGAGAAGTTGCCTCATTAAGATCAACACTAGAGTGTCCACCTCTAAAAAGAGGCAGCAAAGTATCATACATGTCTTTGGAGCTAACAGATGTCTCCTTAGTAAATGAAAGCAATGGCTGAATAACATCTTCCACAAAAACAACATCATGGCTAACCAGAATACATTTAGTATGTAGACGGTACAGATGATAGCCTTTACTTTCAGAACTGTACCCAACAAAAATACATTTTACTGTCTTATCATCCAATTTTTGCGATGTTGTTCAGGCACTAATGCATATGCCAAACAACCAGGAGTTCTCACACTTCTGGACGAGTTGTGGTCTACATCTTGGTGATTATCTTGAGGACATTTTGCCAGCTTACCATCAACATCCATTGTTGATTTACTGTGACTAGCAAGTCCATTTTTGTTCTTACTTGCTAGGTCACTTATTTCTAATTTAGGTTGATCAGTATTTGGGTTTGTTGTACAATAGTTCAAAATTTTTCTTATTCTCCATATTCTCATGCACACTCTCTTCATACCTCTTATGCACACAATCTCTTGTAACTAGTTCCTATTTTTGCCTAGATACAGATATTGCCAGCTTGTATCCTATAGACACATTGTAATTTGACATTCATATATAAGTTAGTGTAGGTGAGCCTCATAGCTTACCATTACACTTGAAATCTCATCTATTCTCTCTCTATCTCTCACTCATCATCATTTTGAGTATTAAGGTGTGTATGTTAAGGTTCATACGTTGGAAGATCATCTAAACCTATGATTTTATTATTATTGTGGCCCACTACCACTTCCAAAATTTGGAATTTAGACCTAAGAATACCAACATCTTTTGCCTCTTGAAGTGCCTCAAGTGCTATCCCTTGTATTCATAGGCCTACACAATGTCTTTGTAGTTCTTTCTTTAACACTTTTGCAAATGCTCTTCATGGTATGAGCAGTTCAACTGATTTTTTATAGTGTCATAATTGTGCAAATGCTCTGCAATGTATCATCGTCTTTGTGGAGCTCTTGCATTAGGAGGAATGTTAGGTTGTTGTTGTTGAGATCTCCATTGTGGTTGATAATTCTTTTTTTTTCTAATGTACATGATATGAAGATCCAGCTTCATTGTAAGGAATTGAACTCACAACCTCTTGGTTAGGAATATGATGGGCTAACCACTTGCCCCAAAAGCCATGGTTGAGGATTACTTCCTAATCCTCTCTCTTAGGGTGTAGTTCAACCATCTCCTACATATCACTTTATTACATTCTTCTCCCCTTGGTCAATCATTGTCCTCAATGATCTGCTCTTGTATCCCTCTAGCCTCAGTGATCAGCCCCTTGAACTCCATAGGTACCCTTGAATTGATGTCCTCAACCTCGCATAGTTTCTTGAACCTTGTTTACAATCTTGGTCTCTTGAACCCTTGCTCTCAACCTCGGTGTCTTGAAACTTCTTGTTTGCAACCTTGGTGTCTTGGGCCCTTGTTCTCAACCTCAGTTTTGAACCTTGTTCTCACCCATGTTTGGTATCTTGAACCATCAATCAAGTGCCACCCATGGTTTCCCAAGAGCTTTACATTTCTGAGCTACCTCATTAAAAGTTTGAATAGTATATTACATGCCTCAATTCGACCTATGTATTGAGAGATACACCTCAATCTTTGTTAAGCTACTTTGTACCCTTTCATATAGAGGATGCACGAGCGCCTTTTTTAGAGGCCATTAGGTCAATCCACCTTTCTCAAGCCTACTTCCTAGGCTTTGATACCAATGTAAGGAATTGAACTCCCAACCTCTTAGTTAGGAATGTGATGGGCTAACCACTTGCCCCAAAATCCATGGTTGAGGATTACTTCCTAATCCTCTCTCTTAGGGTGTAGTTCAACCATCTCCTACCTATCACTTTATTACATTCATCTTTCACTTTCTATTGTCCATTTGTGTGTTGGCTTCACTCCCTTTCCTCCTTTGTTGGTATCTGGACTTGTCCTTGCAGAAGTATCTTGTCTCCATGTCTTACCCTATGTCTCGTTGGCATGTGCATCTCATTCCATGGTGGTTGAGTGCAACTTTCTTCATTAGTTGATGGTTCGAGATCAGAATCACTATCTCATATAACCCTTCTCCTCATCACCTATTTGGGCCTTGCCTTTATGAGTGTGTTCAGTGGTGGCTTATAATCAGACTCCAAATTTGACTATCCTTGAGACCAATCCTTTTGTATAATTATCACTTCATGTTCTCATGATGGCTTGCTCCCAAGCAGTGTGCCATCATATGAGAGATTCCTAGAAGTGGTGTGGGAACCACTTCAAGGTCTCTTGTGGGGTTGCAACCATGGTGGGTATTGAGATCCTTGAACATGGCTAGGATAGACCACACAATCTTTCCTTGCAATCTACTTGGTGTGTGTCATTCTCTCAAATTGTTAAGTGTGGAGTTCTATCTATTCATAGAGTTTGTTTTAAAATTTCTTGTTCACACTAGAATGGACAAAATGAGTTTAGAAACATATAGAATATAATAATACAAATAAAAACACATTGAAACCAAGACTATATGAACCCTATAATGGCCTTCTATAGGCTTGATATTGTGACATTTTAACGTGATAAACTCATTTTTTGGATGACTATAGGATTAAGGTTTCTCCATTGGAGTTCAAGCTATGGAAATGACATTAGGAATTCAAAGAGGAAGACACAGCATAGAGAAAAAAATGAAGACACTAGAGCCTCAATGGTGTGCTAAGGAGAGAAAGTAGTGGAAAGACATAACTTCTTAAGACTTGGGTACGAAATTGTGAAATTTAGGAGGAAAAAGTTGTATTTTGAGTTATTTTTGAAAAAGCCACTTTTTTCAAGTCAGATTATGCATGGATTTTGGTTTAGCAATAAAAAATATCACTTCTGATCTTAAAAAGTAATTGGGGGGGGCATTGAATGGTGTTATGATGAGTTTTAAAACTTTTTGAATTTTTTTAATTTTTGGGCCTAAGCTGGTTACGAGATTCCTTTCTCTCTCGAGAGGCAAAACCTAAACATAGGAGAATCCAATCCCCTCTTCCCTTCAACCTAGTAATTTATAGGCTATAGTGTGTGTCCACCACCCTCTTCTGATTGGTCTATTGCTAATCACTCCTTAATCCAAAAGGCCCACGTAGGGTTCATTTTCTTCCCTAATGTTCTTGCAGTTTGTTGTCTCAAGTGGAAAGTTCAACTACGTCAATTCGAACAATAACTGTTTAACTTAATCCTACCAATCTAGTGTATTGATAAGGCACACGGCCGATTGAATTTTGCATGAGGCCAAAATTTGGTGTGTGTGGAGCCTTGGATCATCCTTAGGGGGTGTTCCCATCCTCTTGAATTCTTTGAAGCTAATGTTCTCCACAAAAATTCATAGGGAGATCTCTCTTCATTATCTTCAAAACTTGCATAGCCTCCATGCTTTTGATATCAATGTTGAAATTTATCTCCATAGTCCAAGAAATAACTAAGAACTCACCACTCAACCAACCATTATATGACATTTCCAATTGGAGGTGGTTAATTGGAGCTCTCACATTAATGGTAATCTCAATCAGGCAAGTTCTCTAGTTGATTGGAGTATAGATGTGTTAGAAGTCCCAAACATCTAGATTGACATCTCAATTCACTCGAGGTAACTCAAGTTTACAGAAGTTAGGATGCTTCTAAAAGGCTTTAGAGGATCTTTAGCAAAATACTCTCGCATGTGCACCTATTGGGATTGAACGCAATAGGTGCACATGGGATTCAAAATCCCCCTCAAACTAACCTTGAGTTACTTTATAAAACTCCCCCTCAAACTAACCTTGAATTCTTTGTGTATCTAGCTATGTACTATTCTACATATGCCTTGACTATTTTAAAGTGGTAAAAGGCCTCACTCTTATGACTCAAGAAGTGAAATAATACCATCCTACTACATTTTTCGATAAATGTAAAATTTTTTACTATCTCCCAATAAAGCATCTTTGGATAGTCCCAAGAAATCTTTATGGGTGAGAATTAAAAATCCATTATTTATGAACTTTCATTCTTTTAAGGGTGCACTTGGTTCTTTCCCAAGTTCACAAGCCTCACATGAACTCTTCATATATTGTGTGCTAAGATGGGGTAGTCATTAAACTAGAACATACCTTGTCATATCTTCTCATCCCCAAATATTTTTGTCTCCTATCCTTTGTGCCATGAATCTAGATTTCTTCTCTTTTGATTCCCATAAGCTGAGTAGATTGTTTGTGAACCAAATTTATCTATCCAGAGAATAAAAAGATTTCATTTATTTTCTCCTCTTTCTATGACCTTGTAATCCTCGTTGCAGTTTTACCCAAAGAATTCAACATATTGAATCTCAATTCATACCATGTGCTATTTTCCAGAATTGTGTAACTCTATTATTGTGTGGTACAGAAAGGTATGCATAAATTAAAGACATTAATAACAAGTCAACTATGACATTTTTCTCATTGTTCCTTTCAATGTTCAGATTTTTATTTCACACAATGAGGAGGACACTAAAGTATCATGTTTTGGCATAATTTAGAAATTTTAAAAGTATGAGTGATTTTGTTTGACCCCTGTTCTATGCCAAATACCTTGTAAGAATATTGCTTCTCATTTTTTATAGCATAATCAGACATGTAGTTGTAGCTCAGTGATGAGTAGCACCTCCTTTAATGTCAATCTGGGAAGACGTGAGGATGGTATGATGACCTCGAGCAAGTGAAGGCACAAGTGCGTGAGTGCGAAGCACACTAACATGCACACACATACACACACACGCGCACACAAGGCAAGACAAAGAGTGAGAAGCAATGGAGTTCTTTAGATTACTTTCAAAAAGCTCATACAAGTTCAAATCAATTACAAGCTAACCTCAAAAATGAGCTCTCTAGCTCTATTTATAGTTTTTGACTAGGTTTTGGCCTTGTCCAGACCTAGTGTCCGGCCTAGTTAAAAATTAGGTTCTCTGCCCTATTTGGAGGTTCAAACAGAGTCTAAAAAATGTGAAAACTGATAGGTAGGTACTTCTAAAGCTCCTCAAGCTCAACGACTCCTTGGCTTGCACAAAATGGAGCTACAAAGATATGAAATGGTATTTATAATGGTTTTTAGTGATGAAAATCACTATTTTTGTAGGGATTTCTTCTAACATTTTGACATACATTTCCTGGAGCTCCCTGCTTGCTCCTTCTTCTTGTGTGCCCAACTCTTGATGCCTAAAAAATTTAAATGGCCTACTTGCCAGATCTTCTTTGACTATTGTGTATGCTTGTGCTTTCTCTTTGCTCCGATTCCCTTCGTAGGCTTCCTTGTCTTGTGAATCCTTCAGTTCCTTGACTACTGCCAACACCCCCCCCTCTCTCGCGTCTGTCGTCTCTGATAGACCCTTGTCTAGCTGTGCGTTGGACATAATATTGAACAACATTGGAAGCGAGGTGGTGTTCTTCTAATCGTAGCCCCTATGCTAGGTCTATTAACAATGCATCCCAATTCACTGGTCCTTGGACGTTTGGATGTGGCACCCGCAATTGTTCTGAATGGATGGTTCTTTCCACAGTGAATAAGTGGAGGAGATGTGAGGGCCTGGGTACAAATATTTCTGAGTGATATTCCCAGAATCCTGTTACAAACATCTCCTCGAATGTCTGTTTAAAGCAAGTTGGGAGGTACTTGATTCTGGCGTGCCAAGCATATATTACCTCTATTGATGGGGTGGTGCTCATGTCGTATACCAGATCTTGGTTTCCTATAAGGAAGCCAACTCCTGAGAAGTGGGGGTCTTTGGGCCATCACATCGGGGATATTCCGTAGTCGAATGCTCCAGTGACGGATGGTAGAAATCATATAATTCACAGTGGGAGGTCCTTGTGGAGGTGCTAGATAAACATAGTGTAACCACTTTGCACAGCCTTTGATGTTCTTGAGAGCAATGGTAAACTCAGGCCAGGTGCGTCTACGGAAGACTGGAACATAACAGGGATTGTATTTAATAAAGATTGGCATGTTAGTCCAAGTACGAACCATCTGTGGGTAGGTCTCAAGAAGACGGATCCTCCAAGTGAGTTGATGAATGGATCCTTTTTTAGCACTCTCTGGGATATCATCGGGCCCAAATTGTGTGGCGAAAGTTGGAGCCTTACCACATCAGCGTTGGATCTCTGCGTTGTAATCTGCCAGGAGTACACAGTATGGCACATACTGATCGTCGTTGGTGTCGATCCATCTATGATGAGACATACTGTGGAAATATTCTGACTTTATGATGGTGTCTTCTAATTTGGCCATTGATTGGATTTGGATTGCCACTCGATCTTCATGGGTTGTCGCTGTTTTTTCTAGTGTCTGGAGCCATTCGGGTACTTCGACTTCCAAGGTGTCCATTCCTTCTGAGGTTTGCTAACCACCTGGCATCGGCATAGGAACATATGGTTCCTCATACGTTTCGTCCACCTCAATGGGTACCAATTCATCTGGCTCTGGTTCTACAACTGGAGAGGGTTGTCTTTCATAATCTAGTAACTTCTTCTGCAGTTCCGCCACCTACTCTGTTAATTCCTTTACTTCTGCTGAAGTCGAGGTCGTTTCTATGACTTTGGGTTGTGCCTCCTGTTCCCTAAGCTTGCGACGTAGCTCATCCTGTTCCTTTTCCAAATCGTCATGTGCTTCTAATAGATCGGCATAGCTTTCCAAGATTGTTTTCATTGTTTCTGAGGGAACTGCTTTGAATTGTTCTAGGTCGATTTCATGGGGAGAGCCTTCCATGGCAGCTTCCAGGTTTTCTTTGTTTTGCTTTTGCAGACGCTTGTTTTCTTCAAGGGCTGTAGCCATGTGTTTTCTGAGTAGAGTCAAATTTTGCCGGACTCTCAGATTATCTATTTGGTAGACCTCCAGTAAGGCTTCGAGTTGTTTGACACCTGGCGCTTCTGATGGTTGGGGTGTCTCCAGGAGGGTTTGATGAGCTTGCTCGAGTGTGGTGTAACGTTGATTGAGTTCTGCATTTTCTTCTTCTATAATTGTAAGCCGTCTCTGTAGTTGTTGATGATTTGTAGTCAGTTGATGATGACGGTCTTCGAGAGCCTGATACTCACTCTGAAGTTGATACACGCATTGATGTAATGCCATGAATATACTATTTACATTAAACGATGCAGGGAAAGATGAAGATGCAGGGGGAATGGGGAAGGGGAAGGGAGTTGTGAATGTTGTGGAGTCAAGTGGTGAGGTAGGTGGAGGGGGTGTGGGAGATTGAGGCTGCGTGGGGGGTGGGAGTGGTGCTGTGGCTGGTGATGTTTCCATTGTGTCGAACGTGTGTGTGACTGTGTAGATGGGAACAGTGGGTGGGGTGGATGTGATATTTGTGAAGAGTGTTGTGAAAGTGGGCATGGTAACTCCTCCAAATTGGATGCCGGGAGAGAGAGGAATTCCCATGACGACTGTGGTAATGGGAGAAATAGGTGTGGTAGTGCCAGGTGGTGAGGTGACTTGTGTAGTGAAAGGTGAGGTGGGTGGTGAGAGTGGTTCCGCCTGATGTTCTTCTGTTTGTGTGTTACCTCTTGGTTTTGATACATTGATGTGGATTTGTTTGCCGGATTGCATGGGACAGGTAGGCACTCGTTTCTCAAATCGATGAATATAAGCCATGGCTACATGAACAGCCTCATCTAAACCTACCGCGTCAGTGTGCAGGTTCATTGATTTGATAAACATGTCATCCACACCTTCCTCGGCTAACATTTGGCTCATGATCATCTTTCCTGTCTCGAGCGACAGTTTGTGTTGCTCTTGGACCCGCTTCATGGTTTCGTATAATCTTTTTATTTGGGCCGAGTATGCCGGGGCACTTGCTAGTTCTGAAAGTTCTTCATATTCTTGATCATACTCCTCGTTTGCCTCTTCTTGTTCTGTCTCTTCTTCATCCTCTTCTACTTCGACTACTCCTGGTTGGGTCGGGGCTGAAGTTGTAGTTGTGGGTTGTTGTCCTTGGGTCTGCTCTGCTTCTGTCTCCAGGTTAGATTCATTGATCAAGCGGGCAATTTCTTCATCTGTCAAATTAGCAAGGGTGTAACCTTGTGGGAACTCCAAGTCCGATGGAATCGGAGGGAACACCAGATTGGGTCCTTCGGCGCTTGGTCTGGGTAGGTGAATGGTGAATGGTCGGACATGTTGTGTTTGTGGAGGGGTCACCTCTAGTGTGGTGGTGGCTCCCCTTGGTTGGGCGCATGGTAATTGAACTCCCCCTCTCATCTTCTTCGATGGAGGACCCGCCGTTGACAGTCATCTTTGGAATTCTTGAGTCCTGGACCATACTAGTGCTCTTTGAATGGGCACGTCGTATGCTAAGCACCTGTAAATTATTCTTGTCAGAGCGCAGCATCCATGAAGCACATTTTTCTATTTCTTATTCCACCGTTGATGGGCTAGGTGTATTTGATCGATGATCCAGTGTGGTATGTTGATGGTGAGATTCTCTGTCTCCGCCAAGTACAAGTTGAACCATATCTTTTTTGGTGGCATAGTGAATCATTCTTGGGCGGGAAAAGCAAAATGTTGCATAATCGTTCGTAGGTGGAGAGCAATGGTAGGTGTCATTGCTACCATGTCCTTGAATTTGTTGAGATCCTTATGCTTCATCCTACCTGGAACCATTGTTTGTTTCTCAGTGGGAATATGCATGCCTTGCATGTTCAATGCTTCTCGTACCAAATTGAGGGTCAGTTTGAATCTCTTGAGTTCGTGGCCCGACAATAGTGAGGGCAGCACAAAAGTACTATCGCCTCCCTTGGCCTTGCTAGGAGTGATGGTACTGATAAAATAGGAGCAGCGTAGGAAATCTGGCTTAGGCAAATGTGCTCTGAAATAGCTATCCAATCCCGCTTTGGTCCAAACCGATCGCATCACTCCTGCATTCTGATAGTTCTCAAATTCGCGAGTGAAGAAATGGTAGCATCCCCATTTGCCATTGAACTCAATTTCTGCTTCCGAGAAGTAGGTTCCATCACCCAATGGCCATGCGACATCACTAAACCAATGAGTGTGTTTCCCCACTTGAGAAGTGTGTCCCTGAGGAGGGTCCTGAATGGGGAGCACATGCACCGCTTGAAGTTCTTGAGGCCTTTCGGTGAGGTGTGGTTCAAGGAGGAGGGTTTCAATGTCCACAATCTGTGCGCTAGACCCTGCCTGGGAACTGGTGCCTCTTGCTTCTGCCATTGTTATTGCTTGCTTGCTGGTTCTGTGAGAATATAGAATCATGCGTTAATATTGTAATGGACAAGATAGAACACTTTTTGTCCCCGTTACAACATTATCATGATGTGAGTAATGGGTTAGTGGGTCAGTGAGTGCTCGATGATTGTGTGTGTAGTTAATGAATGGATAGTCCTACGAGCTAGATGGAAAGATGCAGTGTATGAGTGATGTAGTTAGCAAGTGAGGATGAATTTACACATGGGGTTCGGGAGTTTTATTACAAGTTTTGGGCTGCCAAACACAATGGATGGCTTTCGGTTTTGGTTTAGTGGAGACTCTGGAGGGTTTTATGAGTATGTCTGCTTGGGAATGAGGCATTTTTGGGATCCATTTACAAGTGAGTCTGTTCGTGCTTCTGGGCGATTGTGTGTTTGTGCGTCTTAAACAAGAGTGGGTAACGGCTCTTTGAGTGAGTGAACCCTGTCGTGTATGATGTGATTCGGGCGTGACTAGTTGAGCCCGCAAGCAAGCCTTAGGCACCCAAATTTGTCTTGATTGTGGGCCAGCCTTCAGCGACTTCTTGGGTACCCAGATAGATTTCACTTTCTCAAAAGAAGTTTTGGAGGTCTCCTTATTAGTATCATGTCGTTGATTACTAATAGGAAGTTGACATGGTTGTTGTCGCTTGACTGTAATAGGCCATTCGCCTTTTCGCACCCACAATTGTTTCAATGGCTGAGTCATTCTGCTTTGCACGTTCTTTTGGCCTCCAGCATAGGTGGTCTTCAGTAATTGATCTGCCTTTGGTTGCTGCCTCCCTCTGGCCTTTGGAAAAGAAGGGAGTTCCGTTGAGTCCTTTACTTCTTTAAATTGAGATCACCATTCCTCTGCATCACATAGCTTTGGACAAGAACAGCATGGTCAACTTCATGTGTACCCTTGGAAGGACCAGGAGTGTGTGCCTTTTCTAGTTCCTTGAGTGCTCCATTATCTAACTCAACTGTAATTCGACTCTGATTTACCCATACCTGAAGAAGTCCACTTCTTAGGTTTAAGTTGACTGCATGGTCATAGATCCAGTCTTGACCCAAGACCAGAGGCTCAGTGAGATCCTCATCTTGACACACTAGTACCTTAACTGTCATTGGAACCTCTTGAATGGAGAGGGGAAGTTCCACCTCGCCCATGCAATGGGTTTCCACACCTCCCAATCCTATGAGATATGTTTCTATAGGATTGACTTTTAACTTCAATTCTTGACAGTAAGAGAGTTTAACGGCACTAGTGGCTGCACCTGAGTCAATCAAGGCCCGTGCAGTCTTTGCACCCTTTCCTTGTCCTATCTCCAAGGTTACAAAAGGACGTCGGTCAACTATTCTATGGGGGCTTACACTTGAGACTTTACACATAGCCATATGATATCTGAGGTTCGCATAGTCATCTATCCTTGGTTGATCTCGTCCTTGTCTTCTCATCTTCATTTTTCGGATGGATTCCAAGGCTTCTACCTGAGCTTCTTCTCGAACTCGTTTTTCCTCTTCTTTACGTTTCTTGGCAGTGTTGAGTCGATTGAGCATTTCCTCCGTGAGAGGTTCCTGATATAACTTGACTCTGCATCCGCTTATGTAGCTAGGGAGAATATTGCCTTCTAAAGTGGCTAGTTGTACGGCTCCACTAGTTGAAATCCTGTTGATGATCATAGATCCGTAACCACGTTTTTCTAGCTTTCTCGCATGTTGTTTCAGAGTATATACCAAAACTAAGTCTCCAGCCTTTAATCCTTTATCCTTAACATGGGCATCAAAGTACGCCTTCTGTCGTTTCTTAGCTGCATATATTCTTGCTGCAGCTCTTAGTCTGGTTTCACCTAATCGTTCAAGGTCAAAAATTCTCGAAGAGAGTTCATGACCCATTGTTGCAGAGCTAAAGCGCACAGAAAGCAGAGAAAAAAGACGGGCCCCAAAATTTTTCCGATTTGGACACACAACTTTTGTATCATAACCACCCTTGTATATATTTTCCGTTGTAAATGCACTAGAGGAGTCCTCTAAGTGCATCCCCACAGAAGATTAGTGATTTACCCATGTACCATAGTAGGCAATTAACCTTTTAGTGAATAAAGTGCCGGTCTCTTGTATGAAAGGACCAAACTTAGGGCACTAGTATATAAGTCAAAAGTGACTCATTGTAAAGGACTTCTTGTCATTGTGAAGAAGGAGCACTTCTGAATTTTCGAGTTTGCTTCTTTCTTGCTGATTTTGATCTTCATTTTGCTCTTGTATGTGTGTGTGATGCTTGAAATGCAAGTGTAGGACTGTTGTCTACCCCTTCCCCCTTGTTTTGAGTGGTTGTAGTGCATGCGTAAGCTAGGAGAAGCAAAAACGCGGGTGTTGGTGACTCCCGTAATTCACTGTTTCTGCCATAACTTGCAGCAGAGTGGTCAGAATTGAGTGAAATCACCACCGTTGGATTCGTCTCGTCGAGAGCTTCGAAACGAGTACCCTATTGCCTATATTCGGAGTTCTGGGCTGGGAGAAAATCTCAAAAAACCAAAACTGCTGAAAGGAGGCTTGCGGCAACACTTCCAGTATTTCAGTAGGTGTGGATAGCATTAGTCTTTTCTCATGTGTGGATAGTTAACTCACTTCATTTTCTATCACGTGTGCACATGTCTTCATACACTTGGTAAGTTTCTCCTTAGGATTGACATTTAAATGTGTGAAAAGAACTCCACTATATGCACTTGTATGGCAATTGAGGTATAGTCTCATTGGTACAAGTCCTTGAGTCATTGTGGCTCGAGGACACACGTTTTTGGCGCCGTTGCCGGGGAGTCACTCCACCAAGGTGCCTTCGTGATAGTTATAGAGCAAGTGTGATCGAATCGTACTTGTAGAGGCGAATTTGTCCTTTGACGAGTGGTATACCATTTCAGCACTTGTCACTTCTCATCTTCGAGGTGTGTGTGATAAGTTTTAGGTTTAAGTGTAGGAGGAGGGAAGAGAAGGAAGAGTTAGGGTTAGGTTAGAAGGAGAGGAAAAGTGAGGAGAAGAGGAGTAGGAGTAGGCCAAAATTCTCAGAAAATCACCAAAAATCCCAAAAATTTTAAGTTCAGTAAAAAAAAAATATAAAAACCAAAAAATTTGGCTCATTTGACACTTCACAGTATTCTGGTATCGTTTGCGAGCAGCGACCAGTATCGTGGGTTTGGTATCGTGGCATTCGGGCTTTTAAAGCTAGGTTTTGAGCTCACATTGCAAGCAAGACAGTACCAAGGTAAATATTCTCACAATTTATCTGTCAAAAACACTTTAAAAATGATCAAAAACGTGATTAAAAGTCTGCGCAGTATCGCGGGGGGGAAAAACTGATATCTTTGTTATCCTTTTGTCTGATACAGAGGTTTAGGAAGGAAGAGGAGAGTGAGGAGAGTAAGGGGGTGAAAAAAGTTTGAAAAAATCTTGCTTTTGGCTTGAGTATCGTGATCGGTTGAGTTTTGGTATCGCGATACCAAAATTCCCTTGTATCGCGACACTCGCCAGAAGTATCGTATCGCTGGATACCTACCTTGGTATCGCGACACCATTCCGGTATCGCGACACTGAGTCGGTATCGCGATCGCACTCGATCTCTGGTATCGTATCGTCCGATACTAATACTTGGTATCGCGACACCATTGCGGTGTCGTATCGCCTAAGTTTCTAGTATCGCGACCTCACTTTACCGAGTGGTATCGTATCGCCTGATACAGTGGTATCGCGACACTACTTTGGTATCGCGACACTACTTCAGTATCGCGATCGGGCCCTCCCAAGTGTCGTATCGTCGGTTGCTTATCTTGGTATCGCGACACCATAGTGGTATCGTATCGCCGAGATTGGTATCGCGATCGCACTTACTGCGGTGGTATCGTATCGTGTACTATCAAGGATCGTATCGCCTTGAAGCTTTGGTATCGTAACGTCTACTGTGCCGGTATCGTATCGTGGTGTTCCACAGGGAAGTATCGCGACACTATATCTGGTATCGTATCGTTGTTCATCAGGACAGTATCGCGACACCAGATTGATATCGTATCGTCTGGGTGTCTGGTATCGTATCGTTAGGAGCTCTGGTATCGTATCGCGGTCAGCGAAGTATCGCCGAGTGTGGTATCGCCCAGAAGCAAACCCTACTTTTGGCAAACAAACTGAATCACTGGTAGAGCTGTCCAAAGGGAATCTAAGAAGCATAAAGAGAGGCTTCAGAGAGTGAATGAACTTGAGGTCAGGAAGAGTTCTAGGTAGTAGAAGGAGTATCATATCCTCAGTAGGAAGTACAGCCCAGGCTAGTCATCACTCAGTCTACTTAGAAACTTCCAGTGACTCGGAGGAGGAGTTAATTATGGCTTCAGAAGACATGCAAGGACCCGCACCAACAGGAAGCTTCATGACTACTGTTGAAGGAGACTACCGTACCTCCTTACAATATGTGTCCACCAATGCCCAGGAGATTCCAATCTACCTGGATGGCTTAAACAGATCCGTCGCCAGGATGGTAACTTCCCAAAACGTCACAATCATACCCCGACCAGCTGTGAAATACGAAGGGGGCGCATACATTGACAAAATGGGTCACATCTACATAGTAAATGAATTTCCTGAGAGGATCAATGAAAGAGGAGAGTTTACGGATCCCGACAACTTTGAAGGAACACACTCAGAAGAGTTAGTGACCACCCCTAGAGGCAGGTCACAAGTATCACGGGTCTTGAGAGGAGATTTGATACCTCAAGACGACTGCCTGTTGGAAGTCTACATGATTCACGGAGCAGACTTATTGCTTCAAACCGACGTACCTGTTCAAGGAATAGGAGAGAGCCCCATGACATTCTATGAGTTGAAAGACCCAGATGACGAAACTAGACTCACATACTTGGATAAGAATCAAAGAAGATATTGGCCTGTAGGTGTCCTAGACAGGGCTCGGCTGAGATATATGGGTGCACCTGTATTTCCTCAGAGAGAGCAGGTAACTACCTCGCAAAATCCTTTTGGAAATCAACAAGAAACGGAACATACCACATCAGGACAGACCAGTCAAAGAAGTGTGCCCAACCGTACTCATGTACAGTTTGCAACTCCAGGAGTGCACACACACAATCAGACCCACACAGGGATGGGGAACCATATCCGACCATCGGTCAGACCACGACCACCCGTGGGAGGACAGCGAGGAATGCCTCCATTACGACCAGCTGCCCCGGTCTTCCCTGTAATGCCCAGACCGCCTGAACCAATGAGAAGATTGAGACCAATCCAAGTAGCTAAGTGCGTGAGAAACCATTATGATGGATTAGGGGAGCCATACGATCATATTGCCGAATTTAAACAAGTTCTAAGGGCAGAGCATGTAGAGGACTTCTTTGTGCAGTATGAGTCTTTTGGACTCACCCTCACAGGAACAGCTCTAACTTGGTTCCAACCTTTAGATCCCAATCAATTTGGAAACATGGAACAATTCTTTCAAGAATTCATTGGAGAATTTACAAAGAGAGGGATTAAACACAATTCTGCATCTTTAATCCATAGCTTTAAGCAAAACCCTAATGAAACTGTGAAGACTGCTGCTCGAAGATTCAATCAATATGTGGATAGATGCCCAGTGGCTGAGAGACCGACTCAACAAAAGATGATTTCATTATTTTTAGATGGACTCTCTAACGGGACCCTAAGAACCCTAGTGTATGTGAAGAGGTTACAAACATTGAGTGAGTGTCTTCAAGAGTGCATCGACTTGGAAGATAACCTCGCTGAGGACCTTAAAGGTACTACCGACCTCACTAAATCAGAAGACTCAAGAAGCACTGTTACGACCAATTCTAGTAATGTGGAAGAACTAGCGGAACTATTAGCAAAGAAACTAGGAGTCCAAGGGCAGAGAGCTTACCAACATCCAGCTCAAAGAGTGCCTATGTTAAGAAGGTGTAACTTATGTGGAGGAGAACATCCCACACACTTGTGTGCCAGAGGAGGAGCCGGTGTACAACCTACGTATCCATACAACAGACAACAACAACCAGGGACTTCTTCATACTGTCACATTGAGCAAAAATATACCAATCACACAACTGAGAACTGTCCCTTTAATAGGCAAACACGACCTGTCAATCCACCCCAATACCGACCTTATGGATACCCACCTAGAGAGCTTGGTAGGGAGATGCCTAGATACAACCCGTATCCGGTAGGAGCACCAAGACAATATGAGCAAGCATCATATCCACCACCACAACCAGTATTGGGACCCCAACTGTCACAACCTCAACAAGTTGTACCTGTGAAGTATACTCAACCAGAAGAAAACTTGGAAAGAGCCATAATACCAGCTTCAATAGTGACCAATGTAGAATCAACCAACCAAGGGTATGAACCTCCACCCGGAGAATACTATCCATATGAAGCCAGCATGATGGAATATGAACCAACCTATGACGCGGCCTATTATGGATATGAAGGATTTGATCAAACTTATGGAGCGGAAACTGCAACTTTAATGTATACAGTGCCCAAAGCACAACAACCATTGAGACCTCCCATTAGACCAACAGCGCAGAGAGGACCGTGTTATAGATGCGGAGGGGATCACTTCATTCGGGAGTGTCCTCGACCTTACAACCCTCCACCACCCAGGATTTGGGAAGGATATTGTAGTGATTGTGGGAAAGAACATCTTTTTAGAGATTGCCCTAAGAACCCTACAAAAACTCAAGGCACTGCACCAATTAATGTAATTGAGGTCTTAGAAGGATCTGGGAGTGAGAAGGAGTACACTGTACCACTGAAAGCTATTACTAGAGCTCAAGCAAAACAACAAAAGGGAAAACAACCGGAAGAAAAACCAGAGAACAATAAAACAATAGACGCTAACATTCAGGTAGTCGAGGATTCAGAGAACCCATGCGAGAATTCCCAAAGCACAAAAGTACAAAAATGGAAAGAAAGACGAGAAAAGCTCAAAGAAAAATGGGCAAGAAATAAGAGCCAAGACAGCAAAAAGCAAGTGAAGGGTTCTAGAAAGCATAATGAACAAAAAACGCATAAGGAGATCCCTGAAACACCACCAATTAGCTCAGAGGAAAAGAAGCCAGGATCAATTCTAGCTGACCCAAAACCAGAGGATTTGGACATGTGGTTGAAAGCGTACCAAGCTAGGATCAAAATGGGTCCAAACCTAGAGCAACATGAAAGACTCTATCCTCAAGGGGAATTAGAGAAAGAAAGACTGGCGATATGCAAAAAGCTCATCGAAGTAGCACAGGCGACTTTAGAAAAGACTATCCCAATTTTGCCTGAAACAAGGATCGCACAGGAACTATACGAAGAGTACATCCAACCTAAGGATAAGGAACCCAGACGGGGAGATGATCGAAATGAACGAATAAAATTTCAAGAAGAACAGGTATCCATGATACCCGACCTAGAGGAAGATTGGTCCAAAGACTTGTGGAATAGAATTAGAGAGGAGCAATGGAAAAGGGATGGAATCAGTCCACCTCCTTTTGAGGTAATAGATGGGGAAGATAGTCACCATGATCATAACCTGGAGGAAGCATATGAGGAAGTATCAAGACTCGATAAAGGAAGAGAGGAAACCATGAGCATGTCCACATTGCCTAACTACATGGGAGAATATGAAAGAGAGTCAATAATAATACGAGCACCCACAGTGCATGGGAAAGAAAAAGGAAACTCAGAAGAGAGTTCACACAACCTAACAGAACTTAAGAAAACAAAGGTGCAATGTAAATTGACGGTGGAAGAGTTGCTTCAACTTAGACCACATCTATGGAGACAGTTAGCAGACCAATTAGAGCCACCGACAGAAAAAGGGAAAATGAAAGGAAAGGAAAAAGAAAACCACTCCACAATACAGGTTCCAGTTGATAAAGTGGGGGAATTCAGTGAAGGAGATGAAGGTAATACGTGCTTACCTATCACCCACAATGGGTACATGACCAAGGCCATCCTAGACACGGGAGCGGGAGTAGGGATAGCCACCAAGGAAATATGGGAAAAGTGGGGAAAACCTGCCTTACGACCCACACGCATGAAACTCCAATTAGCAGATGGTCATGTAGAAAAACCCTTAGGAATATTGGAAAGGATCAGGTTAACCACTTGTGGAGTAGAATTCGAACATACATTAGCCATCTGTAAATTCGAGAAAGCAAACAACTACGAAATGATATTAGGACGACCCTTTATGAGACAAATGCGAGTAGTACAGGATTGGGGCAAAGATTCTTTATATCTACAACATCAAGGAAACACCACCAAGATAAACTTGCACACGTTTGCGTATCGAGATGTCCCTCCATTACAATGGAATCCAGTCCACAAAGAAGAAGATGACCTATCCATTCATAGTGCCGGATCGAGTGATCAATCGTGGATGCATGAGGATGCCCAGTTATGGATGTGTAAGGAAGCCAAGAGAGAAGAGAGCAAAAGGCAACCGTGGCCGATAGGACATCGTAACTATCGCTCAGTAGAGGATCCCACTTATATGCCGCAAATTTTTCCTGATGAGATGTTTGAACCACATGGATGGATGGAGATCTTGGCCACTTTAGATGTATGTGTAAACGAGGAAGTTTTGACAATGAACGAATGCATAGATGAGGAAGGTTATGATGTAAACCTTTATATGGTTGTCCTTCAAGAAGTAGAGGAAGGGGAAATCCTGGAAAAAGAGTGGAAAGAGGAATATGAAAGCATTGAGATGGAACCGAAATTTGACTCTGAAGAAGACTACTTAAATACTGTTCGAAATCAGAAAGCAAAGGAACCCACAAAGATCTTAGCAATTGAAACTGCTGGGACAATACACAGGCAGGAGGAAAACATGAGTCAAGGAGAGCCGAAACCAGATCTTTTTGAAGTTCCTGAACATTTTAAAAGATACGAAGTAGAGGAAAGAAAAGTAGCCATTCAAATGCCTAAACGAGAAGCACGAGACGGAGAGGCGTATGACAACAAAGAACAAACAAAAAAAATCATTGTGACAGTTGAGGAAGGAGAAGAAAGGTGCACATATATTGGTAAAGACGTATCTGAAGAGGAAGAAGAGGAACTCATACACCTTATCCGGGAGTACCGAGATGTATTCGCATGGACCTATAAGGATCTCAAAGGGGTAGAACCCTCTATTTGTTCCCATCGAATACCCATGACAGCAGAGGCAAAACCCTCCAAACAACGTCCTTATACATACAATGAAGTCTATGCAGCGAAGATTAAGGAGGAAATAGACAAACTACTAGCGGCGGGATTCATATACGAGATAGAACACACAGAATGGGTATCGCCATTAGTAGTAGTGCCTAAGAAAAATGGAAAATTGAGAGTGTGCATAAATCTGAAGAAGGTGAATGCAGCCACCATACGTGATAGCTACCCATTATCGATTACGGACCATCTATTGGAGAGGGTAGCAGGTAAAGAGGTCTATAGCTTCCTAGATGGTTTCTCTGGATACAATCAGGTGGCTATTGCGACTGAGGATCAACACAAGACAGCATTTGCCACTGAATGGGGTGTGTATGCATTCAGAGTGATGCCCTTTGGACTCACTAATGCACCGGCTACCTTCCAACGATTAATGTGTCACGTGTTCAAGGAATTTTTGAAAAAAAGCATGGAAGTGTATGTAGATGACCTTTGCACGTACTCCAATCAAAGACCCGATCACATACCTGAATTAAGGAAGATATTCAACAAATGTAGGCAGTATAGAGTCTGCTTAAACCCAGAAAAATGTGTCTTTATGGTAAGACAAGGAAAAATCCTAGGACACATAGTCTCAAGAAATGGGATATCTACGGATGAGGATAAGATTAAAGTCATATTGGACTTACCAAGACCCAAAAATGCAAAGGAAGTACAAGCCTTTATGGGACACTGTGGATATTACCGTAGGTTTATTCACATGTATGCCATAATAGCTAAGCCCTTATACGGTCTATTGACTCAGTTCACTTGGACAGAGGAGTGTGAGAAGGCTTTCAACGAGCTTAAAAAGAGGCTAAGTACAGCCCCAATTTTAAAATCACCCAACTGGAGCAAGCCTTTTCATATTCATGTTGATGCTTCGAACTATGCCATTGGATGTATCCTAGCTCAACCGGCTGACGAAGGAAAACTCGACCATCCAATCGCTTATGCGAGTAGACAATTAAACCAAGCAGAGAGAAATTACACGACTACTGAAAGAGAGGGCTTAGGGATGGTCTATGCAGTGAAGAAGTTTAGACATTACCTCTTAGCCAACAAGTTCAAATTCTTCATAGACCATCAAGCTTTGTTGTATTTAGTCAATAAGCCTTGCAACAAAGGGAGATTGGTACGATGGTTCTTGTTACTAATGGAGTTTGACTTTGAGGTAATAGTCAAAAAAGGAAACACACATGTGAGAGCAGATCACCTTTCTAGGCTAACCCACGGAGAGCCACCAAGTGGAGTGCCTGATGATTTACCAGATGCGTATCTGTTTAATCTAGAAGTATGTCCGAAGTGGGCAGAAAAATTGACCCCTATACTTACGCATGGCCCTCAACACCCAGTCAACAGAAATAGCAAAAAAGAAATTCTTCAATCAAGGAACTTACACATCGTTGCAGGAAGTGTGTATTACAAGGAACCAAATGGAGTGTTACTCAGATGTGTAGAGGAGGATGAACAAAAACAATTGATCAACCAAGCACATGTGAACAAGTGGAAAACCCATCAAGGGATGCACTGAACAATTAGAGAATTAAAAAGATTAGGCGTATATTGGCCCGATATGTCCAAAGACGTTCACGATCATGTAAGTAATTGTGTGGAATGCAAAGAAACTAGGCCAGAGGATCACGTGTCTTTACCTTTTTCTACCATAGCGCCTAATTGGAGTAAATCATTAGTGCAATTCCTCAGAACGAAAGAGCACGAAATAGGAGCTAGTCTAGCAAGAAAGCGATCCTTAGAAGAAATGAGCAAGGATTATGTGATAATGGGAAGACAATTGTTTCGAAGAGGAAGAGACAATCAACTCAGATTGTGTGTGCATGAAGGAGAATATCTTCCCATATTAGAAATGGCACACGCAGGAGCTGCGGGAGGACATTTTTCAGCAGACAGAACGGTCAAGATGATTCTCTTTGCAGGCTTGTGGTGGCCAACTCTACATATGGACGCGGAGACATATGTGAGAAGCTGTGAAACATGCCAGAGAGCGAAGTATCCCGTTAAAAGAGATGACATGCCTTTAAGACCCATGGTTAGTGCGAGAGCATTTACCAAGTGGGGAATTGACTTCATAGGACCTATCAACCCACCTGCAAAAGGATCACATGTGGAGTACATCATAGTAGCCACCGACTACTTAACAAAGTGGGTAGAAGCAAAAGCCACTCGAAAAAATGATGCTCAAACTACAGCAAAATTTCTCTTTGAGCACATTTTCACACGATTTGGACTACCGATTGAGATAGTGAGTGATCGAGGCACCCACTTCCTAACCGAAGTCATTGAATCGCTAATGAATGAATTCTTAGTGATTCATAAAAAATCAGCCCCATACCATCCTCAAGCTAACGGACAAGCTGAAAGTTCCAACAAGGTACTTTGTACTGTATTGACAAAGATAGTCAATAATGGAAGGTCAGATTGGGACAAACAATTGCATCACGCAATTTGGGCCTTCCGGGTGGCATATAAAACGGCCATTGGAACCACACCTTTCAACCTAGTGTATGGGCAGAATGCAATTTTGCCAATTGACTTCTTAGTACCTACATTAAAAGTAGCCCAGCAATATGAGTGGAACGGTCATGAATTATCTCAGCAATTAGATCAAATTGAAAAACTGCACGAGACTAGATTGCAAGCGGTAGCAGGCATCTATGCCGCTAAACGGAGACAAAAGGCATACTATGACTCACATATTAAAGATAAGGGACTAAAAGAAGGCGACTTAGTCCTGGTATACACTCTAAAACAACATGCAAAGAAACTACAGAAACGCGGATATGGACCCCTGATTATAAATCGAATCTCCACCAGTGGTGAAGTCAATCTCGCCACTCTAGACGGAGATATTCTTCCCAATTACATCAGTGGATGCCGAGTGAAACGATTCATGGAGCCTTTGACTGATCAAATGCTAGCGCGGTTGTTAGGTGCTCAAAGTAGGAAAAAGGAAGAAGAACGAATACGAGAAGAAGCGAGACAGGAAGCCCTAGAACGCATCAGAAAACGGAAAGAGTGGATGAGAGAAAGAGACGAGAGATATCGAGTAGGAGAAGAACTCATCCCAATGGCTAATTTTAGAGCCGCTGAGAACTCAGGACAACAAAGAACACAACCTTACCTAAACCTAGGGATTGGCAAGACAGAATATACATTGATAGACACATTGATAGACTCAGGAGCAGGCCTTAGCTGCATGCGAAGGAGGATAGCGAACGAATTGCAATTGGAATTGAATCCCACAAAGCCAAACTAATAGGAATTGGAGGTCACACCCTAGACTGCATTGGTACAACGAATGTATCCATCCACATAGGAAATTCCTCCATGGAACAAAGAGTCCTAGTATGTGAGGATGACGATCTAATAGAAGACTTCATTCTAGGACAAGACTGGATCATTGAAACAGAAGCATGTATCCATCTGGCTCAAGGATATATTTCGGCCACGATAGGGCATAAGGAGATTTTCAGCGTGCTTGAAGAAAAACCATGTAATCAAATCATGTCCTTACCAAGATCAAAGGAAGTTCAAGAAGCGACGGAAGATAGTAGCAACTGTGCTCGACACTCAGAAAGCAAAGGCATAGAAACTGAAACTTTAATCATTGCGACATCACCTATAGCGTCGAAGCTACCCGATGTGAAGGAGAATCAGCCAACCATCGAGGAGACACTCTCTCCTAAACAGGCTCAAAGCATCCAAAGATCGCACTATTGGAAACCAACAAGCAGATACTCGAACAAACAACCACACAAATATATGTGGGTACGAAAGGATCAAGTACAGAGTCAAGAAATGTCCACAAGCGCTTTGAAGAAGGAAACGGACATCACCAAACCTGCTACAAAGAATTACAAACGAACAGAACCAGTACAAGTATGGATTGCCAAGCCCCTGCTTGAAGCTCAAAGATTACGACATCAGATATGGATTCCCAAAAAGGTCATACAAGCAGCTAAACCGAATGTAAGGACAAAGAAGGAAACACCACAGCAGACACGGCAAAAGTCAACAACACAAACGAATCATCAGAGAAGATCGCAAAGAAAGGTCAAATCCAATCGGACTATGAATAAGGCAAATGGAACACGAGCAGCTGCACTAATCAAGAAAACCCGACAACCCCTCTCAGTGTTCTCAAAATGGGCGTGGAAACCAAAGCTACCACAAGGAGCAGATGATCGAGGAGACAAAGCACCAGATTGCACTCATGTTGTGTCCAATGCACCCAAAGTATGCATGATAGGGCCATATTACAAGGCCAAGCATTCGGCACGTCTTTCTTCTACTTCCGGATAGTCACACACATTTTCCCTTGGGAAAGGGGAAAGCACTTGTACATACATAAAAATATTACTCCAAAAAATCCACTAACCGCTTCGGCTATGGACTGACTTTTATGTTTCCTTTTCAGCAAAAAATATAAAAATACATGAAAAATTCAGGTATTACCCTTCTCACACCCACGGGAAAGGGACGACACCATGCACTCGGAGCAATATCAAATTATTAATCAACACATGGCGGAGGATTTCTGAGAAAAATATATGGATACTAATTCATACTCTATATTAAGTGCAGATGGCTTCTGAAGACTCTGAAGCTACAATCCAAGAGGAGGTCCAAGAATTCCCTCCCCAATGTCTTACGAAAGCAAAAGGCCATTGGTTCAGAGATGAACAGCCCGTGGATGAGTATCTTTTCTTGGCCAACATAAAGATCATGGACACGGATCACCACTTTCCGATCATGTCCCAGGACTTCAAGGTTTTACATGGAATGCCATCTACAATCGATATCATGAAGAAAGCAGGAATTCACAAGTATTTTGAGCTACCTATCTACAAGCCGGACTTCCAACGCTGTACCCAAGTCATGAACACTCTGAGACCAGCACTACATGATCCATTGGTGCCAGAAGCCAATGTGATGGATAAAAATGGAGAATGGGTAGTCATTCAGTTCTCCCACGACTTGATCAAAGAAGCATTTGAATGGGAAAAAGATGGTGTCAACACGGTCAAAGAAGAAATTCGTGGAGCAAATACTAGAACTTTTGTCGACATTAATCGAGTGGATATCGAAGAAGAAGTCAGGTTGATTCATCAACACTTCTGCTTCCCGAGTATGAACAGATACACGGCACCTCAAAAAATTATTGTTCAATTATTGTCTCATGCCATAAAACAGATCGGCAATCAGGTAAATCTTACCCCATATGTGCAAGAAAGATTGTTCGAGGCGAAAAAGAAATGGGAAAATAAGAAATTCCTCAATGGAACCACTGCCCTCACGATCATGATTTACCATGCATTGGGCATGCGAGAGTACTTGAAGGAGATGCCATCTTCAATGGAGTTGGCTCAATATGTCAAGAATGCTACTGTACCTAAACAAAAGAAAGGGAGCAAGCAAGCAGAAGAAACAGAAACAAGTTCGCAACCTCGGATGAGAGGCACGATGCGAGGTACAAAACGGCCTAGAGAAGTTCTACAAAAAGATGAAGAAGCACAGCAAACAAAGAGAGTACATGTGCTGCCTACAACCACCACTCAAGGACCCAGAAAGATTACGGAGGAAGAATTAACCCAAGCACTGGAGCAGACTCACAAGTATACAGAAGGACAAATCAATCTACCAGTGCAGGGTCATCACTATCAACAGTCTGCAACAGTTCAAAAACCAAAAAGAAAACTCACTAAGGTACACAGATATCGAGAGATTGGGCTAGACAATTCAAGTTCAGGATCCGACGACCGAGAAAAGCAAACTACATCGTTATTGGATGTAGATATTCCAAGTGAATCTAAGGATGATGGCCAGTGGGCCGAATTAAATGAAGTAAATTATGACGAAGCCCAAGCTGACAACAAAGGAAAAGGTCAATCATCACTGGCAGACCAGAATACAATCACAGAGAATGCAGAAGAAGAAGGACAAAACACTATGCAACCGAAGGATGCCTCCATCACCCACACAAAGGAGGACAAAACTGATAATGAGGTGCATGCAATGATATCAGAGGATAAGCCTCAGGAAGAAGAAAAAGAAGATGAAGAACCCTTCACCCCACTAAGGGTTGTGGCAGAACCGTCCCCTCTGGATGTAACATTTCAAGGGAGTGCCACGAAGGTTCGTACAGTGGTCAAAGATGAAGCAGAAATGAAAGTACAACTACAAGTTCGACAACCACACAAAGAACTGATCCACATAGCACAGGGACAAGATGTACATACAGGAGAGACACCTGACATACCAAAGACATGGCTCAACGTGGATATAGCTCAGCTCAAGCCTGTGGTGCAGGATATGATTCGCACTGCACTAGACACTCAACAGTTGATGCTTGATGCTGATGAAGATTACGACCAGGCCATGCTCGACAAACAGGAGCTTCAGAAGGAAGGTATGAATCTGGCTAAGAAATTATCTAAAGTAGAAGCTCAAGTGTTGAAGAAACAGGAAGAGATAAAAACAACCAAAACACAATGCAAAACATTAGAAAAGGAGAATGTCCAACTAAAAGAGCAAGTTTTGGAGCTCACAAGAAAACTAGACATGACTGAAAAAGAGAAAACAAGAATACAGACTCGTAGCAAGGTGCTCGAATCACAGCTCAAAGTGAGCATGGAAGAAGCAGACCAACTAAGGGACAGGAACAAGGAGCTAATGACAGCTCTCCTCAGTGATCAACCATCGACAGATCTTGACAAAACAAATGAGGATATAAAAGACATGGAAGCAAAGTTGACCAAGATGGCAGATCAGCTCAAGCAAGAGCAAGAGACAATTGCAGAATGGGAACAAAAATATATGAATGACACTGCAGCTCTACGAAAGAAATGGAAAAAAGCCGAGAAAGATTATTTCCGACAGTGCAAAGAAGACACAGATCACATGCATATAGTGGCACAGGAATTAATCAAACACCAAGAAAAACTTACAAAGGCTGAAGAGGAGCTCAAGAATAAAGATGACATCGTCAAACAGCTGCAGGAGCAGGTTGGGCTAACAGAGAAACAGGGGACACCAGTAGTTCCTCCGGAAACAACGGCTACTGTGGAGGAAGAGAATTGAGCAGATCAGAAAGGGCACTACTGGTGTCCCAGCTCACTGCTGATTTTGAAGATCAAATAATACAAATAATGAAAGAAGCTCGAATAGACAATAAACAGCTAGATCAAATTTTGAAGCCCTTCAATGTACCATATGGTCTACTTAAAGAACAGACGCGCATGTATATAAAGACTACCACGAATAAAGATCCGGATCACAACCTTCAATTCCAGCATGACACTTTCAAGTATACTCAAGAGGAATTTGAGAAGGCGGATCCCATATGGCGAAGAAAAATTTTGGAGAAGAATCCGACTTTGCGGGTACAGTGGGAAGCATCACCATATACGCTTCAGGTAAACCCATCATTTTGTCCTGTACCCCGCAGACGCTCTTGGACGCAATTTTGGGAAGCACAGCGTCAAGGCTCTATCAATAATCAGTGGCTAAATTACCCGTTACTACCTAGTCCGCCACATAATTATCTACCTACCGAAGAATATATGGTAAAGACAATGGAATTCTGGATTGCCAAATATGCTACAGTGTCGGACTTAGCAGTCAAGATGACAAATAAAATATTTAGCATGCTCATTACAGTGTTGAAGGTCTTCCAGCATGCGAAGTATACATTTTTGAATTTCATTGGCATTACGCAAGGGTCGGAAGCTCTCATTTTTGATTTATCAACCATTCCGAGCCGACTCACCATTATGGCATACTATTCCCGCCTTATGTTTTTGCCATCAACATATATGCAGACCTTCGAAGAAGCATTCTTTACCGGCTTCTTTGAAATAGATTCGGAAATTTTTGTGAAAATGACTTCAAATTTAAATGCAAGGCTGGTGGCCTATGAAACAAGCTTCTTTGCTGATCATCGACAGGCGCCAGAAGACGGAGTGAAGTCAAAGCAATGGAAAGAATTCATGCTATGTCATGCAAATCTGCTGAACCAACGAGAGCAAATCGCAATTCAAACATACACGCGTCGCCTCAGAAAGCCTGTCGAGGACGACAGAGTTCAGGAGGAGGGACGTGTAGAGGGACAATCAAGCAAGAAGAAAAGAAGAAGAAAATCAAAGTCCAAAACAATTCATTAAGAAGAGAAAAAGAACATATCTCTGCAGGGAGCCCCGCAGGGGCGCAACACCCATCTCTGCACAGAGCCCCGCAGGGGCACGCACCAGGCTACAAAGCTAAACCCCGGGGTCCCGAGTAGTGGACTTTTCAAACATCAGAGTAGGACCAAAAGTTAGAAAGGGGTAGAGGCTGAAAAGTTGAAGAGGGTGACTAAGAACAGCACATTCCTAGTCACTGGTGGCGTGCGTGGCAACCCAAGTCAACAGGCAAGACAACTACATCAGGCTCTCGAGTTGTAGAGCTTGAATCAAGAAGGCCATCGAATCTGCATGTCTGTTTAACTGCAGACAATACTGACCAAGGAAAGCGTGCGGAGAAAAGCAAGATCAAGAATCAGGCAACACAGCCCAAGGGACGTGTTCGCGAAGCAAAGTCTGTCAAGGGACGACAGAGACGAAGAGGGGGAGAGTGTTGCAGAGCTAAAGCGCACAGAAAGCAGAGAAAAAAGACGGGCCCCAAAATTTTTCCGATTTGGACACACAACTTTTGTATCATAACCACCCTTGTATATATTTTCCGTTGTAAATGCACTAGAGGAGTCCTCTAAGTGCATCCCCACAGAAGATTAGTGATTTACCCATGTACCATAGTAGGCAATTAACCTTTTAGTGAATAAAGTGCCGGTCTCTTGTATGAAAGGACCAAACTTAGGGCACTAGTATATAAGTCGAAAGTGACTCATTGTAAAGGACTTCTTGTCATTGTGAAGAAGGAGCACTTCTGAATTTTCGAGTTTGCCTCTTTCTTGCTAATTTTGATCTTCATTTTGCTCTTGTATGTGTGTGTGATGCTTGAAATGCAAGTGTAGGACTGTTGTCTACCCCTTCCCCCTTGTTTTGAGTGGCTGTAGTGCGTGCGTAAGCTAGGAGAAGCAAAAACGCGGGTGTTGGTGACTCCCGTAATTCACTGTTTCTGCCATAACTTGCAGCAGAGTGGTCAGAATTGAGTGAAACCACCACCGTTGGATTCGTCTCGTCGAGAGCTTCGAAACGAGTACCCTATTGCCTATATTCGGAGTTCTGGGCTGGGAGAAAACCTCAAAAAACCAAAACTGCTGAAAGGAGGCTTGCGGCAACACTTCCAGTATTTCAGTAGGTGTGGATAGCATTAGTCTTTTCTCATGTGTGGATAGTTAACTCACTTCATTTTCTATCACGTGTGCACATGTCTTCATACACTTGGTAAGTTTCTCCTTAGGATTGACATTTAAATGTGTGAAAAGAACTCCACTATATGCACTTGTATGGCAATTGAGGTATAGTCTCATTGGTACAAGTCCTTGAGTCATTGTGGCTCGCGTACACACCCATCCACTCATGCTCCTGTGCTACTCTCAATGTGGGAATCAAGAAGTCCAAAGGTAGCACCGCATTTTGGCCAAATACCATCTGAAAGGGTGTGGCTTGGAGTACCGTTTTATAGGCCACTCGGTATGCCCAAACAGCATGGTGTAGCTGTTTGTCCCAATCAGAGCGTTTATTATTTACCAATTTAGTCAGCACATTGCATAGGATCTTATTGGTGCTCTTAGCGTGAACATTGGCTTGTGGGTGATAGGGCGCAGACTTCTTCTATACAACCAAGAACTCTTGGAGCAGATTTTCAATAACTTCATTCAAGAAGTGAGTGCCTCTATCACTTACCAGCTCTATAGGTAGCTCGTATCTTGTGAACACATTCTCAAATAGGAACTTAGCAGTTGTCTGAGCATCATTCTTTGTCGTAGCTTTTACCTCTACCCACTTTGTTAGATAGTCGATGGCAACAATAATGTATTCAGCATCTGAACCCTTAGCCGGGGGATTAATCTGACCAACAAAGTCTATTCCCCAGTTAGAGAATGCACATCCACCCATCATAGGTTTGAGTGGCATCTCATCTTTGCGTATAGGATACTGAGTTTGCTGACAGACATCACACCTCTTCACATAGGTATGTGCATCCATGTGAAGGGTCGGCCACCATAATCCTGCAAATAGGATTGCTTTGATCACCCGATCTGGTCCAAAGTGTCGTCCTGCTACACCTTGGTGAGCAGTTTCCAAGATCTTGAGATATTCGCTCTCATGGACACATAGTCTCAGGTCACCATCTTTACCACGCTTGTATAGATTATCACCAATGAGTGAGTAATCTAGGGCTTCTTGTTCTAGACTTCTTTGTCTGGCCACTGTCATATCTTGAGGGAATGTTCTCGTCCTCAGGAAATCTACTAATGGTTCACTCCAATCTGGCACTATGGACACTTGATAAATAGTGGCATGCTCCACATGTGGTTTAGTGCAACCGATTGTGCATTCCTTGCACAACTTGTGGACATCAGCCTCCATAGTCGGCCAATGCACGCCAAGTCTCCTTAGTGTCTCTAGGGTTCGTTGCTTTGAGTAGTGTTGCTCTAATGCACCTACATGTGCTAATTGCAACCATTTAGTGTACTCATCCTCTTCCACACAACAAGCCAATATCCCTTGATCTGTCTGTTTGTACATACTTCCTGCCATGATATGGTACTTCTGGGCTTTTACTACCTCTCTATCTTGAGTGTTTATGACTGGGTGATTAGGCCCGCAGGTCAGTACTGGCACTAATGGCTTAAGTCCACTGAGGTACAACTTCCAAATTAAACAAGTAAGCATCAGGAAGGTCATCTGATACTCCTTGTGGGGCTTCTCCAGATGTGAGCCTAGAGAGATGGTCTGCTCTCAAGTGAGTCTTCCCTTTCCTCACCACAACTTCAAAGTCGTATTCCATTAGTAAGAGAAACCATCTTACTAATCTACCTATATTGCATGGCTTGTTTACCAAGTACAACAGTGCTTGATGATCAGTAAAAAATTTAAACTTATTTGCAAGCAAATAGTGTCTAAACTTTTTAACTGCATATACCATGCCTAATCCCTCTCGTTCAGTGGTTGTATAGTTTCGTTCAGCTGCATTCAATTGTCTACTGGCATAGGCAATTGGAAGATCCATATTACCTTCACCTGTAGGTTGTGCAAGCACACATCCAATAGCATAATTGGATGCATCCACGTGAACATGAAACAGCTTATTCCAATCTGGTGTGGTCAAGATTGGTGTTGAACACAATCTTCTTTTGAGTTCATTGAAGGAGTCCTCACACTCATTAGTCCACTCGAAGTTAGTCAAAAGTCCATACAAAGGCTTTGCTATGATGGCATACATGTGTATAAACCGTCGGTAATAACCACAATGCCCCATGAAAGCTTGTACTTCCTTGACATTCTTTGGCCTAGGTAACTCAGCTATGGCTCTTACTTTCTCTTCATCGGTGGATACGCCATTCTTTGACACTATGTGTCCTCGAATCTTGCCTTGCCTGACCATGAAAACACACTTTTCTAGGTTCAGGCAGACTTGATACTCTCTACACTTGTCAAAGGGCCTGTGAAATGGGGTAGTTCTTGTATGGAATTAGATTCGAAGTCTAATCTCTCCTTAGATTGAGTGCTCTCCTGCTCTTCATAAATGGATGGGATGTCTTGTGGGAATTGATCATGTGCATCATCCACAAGTTCAATGGGAGGGGGGACTTGGACTTCGCTTTCTTTAGCCCATTTGTCTTCTTGAATCTCTCGTAGGAATTCTGGTGTGAACAGATTCATAGAAGAAGATGTGTCTGGCTCCGTAGAGTTAGGCACATAGGCTTCTTGGGCAGGAAGGCTTATTCCTTTACCTGCCTCATCCCTTCCTTGATTTTTTTCTTCCTTGGCAGATCTTGCAATTATGCTTTCTAACTTCTCTAGGAGTCCATCCAAGTGCAATTGTGTCTTAGCTGAGCTAGAGTAGTTGAAGAGGCGACTGGCGTCAAACATGGTCTGAGCCAACGCAACCATTTTCTCGCAAAGCTTGGTTCTTTCTATCTCTAGGTCAGCTCTGGGGTAGCACTTGTCATGCTCCGTCACATTTGGCCCTTCTTGGATTCTGGCCTGATATGCCTTAAGCATCATGTCTATGTCTTCAGGAGTGGGGTCAGCTAGCACTGATCCTACTCTAGGAAGTGGTGGGATGGTCTGCGGTGGGTTGAAAGATGGTGATGGAAATGAGGGTGGTGGTGGTATGTGAGAGTTTGTTTGAGAGGTGAGTTCAACAATTTTGTCTTTTGTTTCTCTTATGCTTTCTTCTAAGTCGCTCATTTTTTTAGACCATTGTCTTTTCATTCTTTCTCGACTATCCCTCCAGGCTCTCGGCCGTTTCTTGGCTATGCTCTCAGTTTCACGGACTTCTGCACTCTTCTCTCGACCTATTCCTGGGTTCTGTTGCAAAGCCTAGGCTCTAGTGACCACTTGCACTGGTGCAGTGGAAGTGACACTTCCTGTTGAGTCTACAACTAAGCCAATAACGTTAATTGGAGTTATTTTTGGCATATTATTGGGATTCTTTGGGCAATCTCATAAGAGATGCTCCTTTCCACAATCTTGACAAAAGCCGTGTATTGTTATTGACTGTGGCTGTGTAGATGCCGGCATTGGGCAATCACGAATGAGGTGATCACCTTGACATCTATAGCATGGTCCTCTAGGGAATGGGGGTCTTACCTGTCTAGGTTGAGGTCTACTGTTGGGATTTGCGTACATGACATTTGTGTAATCAGGCTCCCAACTAGGTTCATTCGGTTCTTCACTATAGTAAGACTCACCATGTTCAGGAGATTGCATGTAGTAAGCATGTGGGCTATCTATGTGAGTGGAATCAAAACTTTGATCACTCGGGTCACTTTCTGAGAGCAATGGAGTCACTAGGACTATGGCTCTATTCAATTTTTCCTCAGCTGCTGCATACTTTACAGGAATCACATTAGCTGGGGTTGGAGGTTGTTGAGCTAACACAGGTTGAGGCCTTTGTTGGTTTTGGTAGGGTTGTTGATAGGATTGCTGCGGTCTACCATATTGCTATGGAGGGTACTGGTTCTGGTATCTTCCCTGTTGTGGATAGGGCTGAGAGTAGGTCTGCCTAACTGCTTGCTTATTGTATGGGCACTCCTGTGCTGTGTGATTTGTGTATCTCCGTTCTATGGTGCAATATTGGCTGCTAGGGTTTACCTGGGGTTGAGCCATGATGGGACATACGTTTGCCATATGGTCACCACCACAAGTGTAGCACCTCTTGACTGGGGCAAATCTTGGGATTTGTTTACTAGAGACACCTAGTTTTTGAGCTACTTTCTCAGTGAGTTCCTCAATTGATGTGGATTGTGAGGAAGAGAGGCTAGAAGCACTATCGGAATCTTCGTAGATTTTTGAAAGCTCTAGTTCCTCCCCTAGGTTATCCTCGATGTCGATGCATATGCGTACACACTCTTCTATGGTCCTAGGGTCCTTCAAGTACACATAGGATCGCAACTTTGTACTTAGCAATCCATCCAAGAATAAAGCCACTTGTTTGGCAGGTGTGGGTAACTCATGAACAGGGCATCTCTCAAGATACTGCCTAAATCTTCTTCCTACAAGTCTCACGGTCTCTTGAGGGGTTTGCTTGAAGCTGTGTATCAATGAGGAAGTATTATGCCTTATGCCACTTTTAGAGAATTCGGTGATGAAAGCCTCTAAAAGTTGGTCTATGCTCCTGAACTGTCTCTCATTCAATGGTTGAAACCACGTAAGGGCTGTGTTCCTAAGTGTTAGACCAAAGGCATTATATTGTGTGAACAGGTCCTCGACTTGTTCAGCTCTCAAGACTTGCCTAAACTGGGCCACATGATCATATGGGTCTCCTGTGCCATCAAAGTAATTCTTCATGGACTTAACTAACTGAGTCGGTCTCAAAATCTTGGTGTGTTCCCTAGGCCTTGGCAGAGGGAAATCATCAGCATTCCTTTGGTTCCTTGGGGCTCTAAGTCCCTCAGGTTCCACTCTATTTGTTTCCGTTCTCGTTCTGTCTCTTCCCACTGGGTTGGCAAAGCTTACCTCCGGTCTATCTCTGTGTCTGTCTCTTTGAGTTCCAAGAGCTTGGGATGTTCCAGCTCCTGGATGACCAAAGGACACATTCGATCTTGGTTGGGGGAAAATAAATTCACCTTTCCAAGTGTAAGTATGCCTATCATTTTCGGTAACCACAAAGACCCTCTCTGAAGCATGATCCAAGTAGGTCACTCTGCCTGGACTATCAGGATCTTTGAACTCATATATCATGATTGTTCCGACCTCATTCGGCTGATCAGATCTATACCTCCAAAAGGCTTCATCAGTCTCTCGGTTCAGGAATAGATCTATGCTCTTATTGTCTTGGGGAATCCACTCTGGTGTGATAATCCTAGTGAGAACAGATTTGCCTCGGGGGGTTCTAGGTTCTACACCCATGTTTCCTTGCTCCAGGTCACCTAAATCCGCTTCTGAGATCACATTCCCAAATTCATCTGTCCTATCTGGGTGACTGGTGACTACATATATTGTCCCTTGTTTGTCCAGGTATGCTCCGTTTTCAAACTTGACAGCTGGGTGCTCTAGTCCAATGGATTGGTCAGGGTTTTTGATCTGGACCACAGATCTTCCTATGCCGTCCTCATAGATGCTAGCACCTAATCGTTGGTCCTAAGGTATTCGAGTTGCGTCTTGTAAGGGCCTTCCACCCTATGTAAATATGGCACTCCAGAACTTCCTGTAGGTCTCTCCATACCGTGGGACATCTCAGACTCACTAGTCTCAGAGCTAGGGTAGTACGAATGATGGCTCAACTGCTGGGCCCAAGACCTAGTAGTATGATTGACACTAGCCTCTGAAGATCTAATACTATGTCTATCTCTCCCTAAGTGTCGTCCTGATCTAAGGTTCATATGCCCAATTGAATGATCTCAAATTTTCCCAAGTACACTTTGTGTTGCTGAGTTCTTTTGTATTAGTCACTTGTTCTTTTTTAATTGCCCTTAGGGTGTCACTTCTTGTCCATTTAATCTTTGTCGCAAGGAACACTTAAATTTTATCGTACTTTGAGTGTGGTCACTCAATTTAAGTTCTTTTCCCTTAGGTTGTTTCGCAATTGTAATCTCCTAACACTTGCACTTGAATGATTAGAGTTCTTGGACTTGGTCGTTCTTAACGTGTCCTTAATTAATCAAGACCTCTATCCGTACTTAGCCTATGCTAGGGATTGACAGAGGGTGTTGAGAATTTCCAACCTTAAGTTTCTTCCCTTGGTTGCCCTTGTATGCCCAGGAAGCGTGTTCCCAAGCTCGCACTTACTCTTGCTTCAAGTACCCTTTGATGCTCTCAACGAACTTGAAGAAGTCCACAATTAGCTCAAGAATTGAATTCAGTTGACAGACAGATCAGTTTCATGCATGTAATTCACAGACCCAATTGCCTTTTGCCTCTGTGGAAAACAATCCCAAGTGGAAGTTTTGGTTGTACTCCCCACGAGCTTTCCAACAAAACAAAAATCACCGCAATCGGATTTCGTATGAGGAGGTTATGTCCATTCACGGTTTTGGGGCCAAATCAGGATTTTAACCAGGTTAACAGGCAAACAGGACTTCTCGAAATGCTTTAGGGTATCGGCCTCACAAAGCAATGATGAACCCTAATATTTGTTCCACAATTTGTCAAAAATAGACCACTCTTTTTTGCCCTAAAAAATTAGCCAAATTTGCCTGTCAATCGCGTTCGCAAGCTCTGTCAATCGCGATTGATAGGTCAGTCGCGATCGACGTGTCGGTCGCGATTTACAGGTCCGTCGTGGCTGTCAGTCGCGATTGATGGGTCAATTGCGATTGACACGTGGCCCGGATTTTCAGTCGATCGTGGTCAAAGGGTCATTGACTCTGTCAGTCACGATTGATGGGTCGATCGCGATTGACAGGTCCGTCCAGAGGGCCTGTCCGTCATGGTCAAGCATTCGTTGACTAGGTCGATCGCGATTGACAGGTCCATCGGGGCTGTCAGTCGTGATTGAATAGTTGATCGCGATTGATGGCTCGATTGCGATTGACACGTGTCACGCATAGGTTCTGTCAGTCATGGTCAGTCGGTCGTTGACTCTGTCGATCGCGATTGATGTGTCGATCGCGATTGACAGATCAGTCGGCAAGTGTCCGTCGTGGTTTGTCGATCGCGATTGACAGAAATCTGAGGAATTTCAAAATTTTAAACACATATTCATGCAGCTCTAGGCCTATACATCACAATTACACACTTTGTTTTCCAAAATAGTCAACTTTTCTGTCGGTCTCCATTGACAGAGGTCAATGCCTCGGGACCTGCACAGTCAAATTTTTAACCTGCTGGAGCTGGTGCAGCTGCTGGGGATGCTGATTCCTGCAGAAAATCTCAAAAAACACAGAAAATCACAAGCACACAAATGCTCTCTCGCTCTCTCTCACAAGTGAAATGAGGGAAATGGTATGGGTGGGGTGATATGACCAAAAACTGAAATTTTTCGCGATGAGGGAGATGGATATGGGAGATGGTGAGGATGATGATGGTGATGAGAAAAACAAAAGAAAATAGATAAAAGTGAAGAAAATACCTATGACTCCAATGCCTCAACTCTACGTCTTACCATCACACGCTCGTCCTCAAAGCTCGATCCCCGGCAACGGTGCCAAAATTTGGTGTAGCTCAGTGATGAGTAGGACCTCCTTTAATGTCAATCCGGGAAGACGTGAGGATGGTATGATGACCTCGAGCAAGTGAAGGCACAAGTGCGTGAGTGCGAAGCACACTAACATGCACACACATACACACACGCGCACACAAGGCAAGACAAAGAGTGAGAAGCAATGGAGTTCTTTAGATTACTTTCAAAAAGCTCATACAAGTTCAAATCAATTACAAGCTAACCTCAAAAATGAGCTCTCTAGCTCTATTTATAGTTTTTTACTAGGTTTTGGCCTTGTCCAGACCTAGTGTCCGGCCTAGTTAAAAATTAGGTTCTCTGCCCTATTTGGAGGTTCAAACGGAGTCTAAAAAATGTGAAAACTGATAGGTAGGTACTTCTAAAGCTCCTCAAGCTCAAGGACTCCTTGGCTTGTACAAAATGGAGCTACAAAGATATGAAATGGTATTTACAATGGTTTTTAGTGATGAAAATTACTATTTTTGTAGGGATTTCTTCTAACATTTTGACATACATTTCTTGGAGCTCCCTACTTGCTCCTTCTTCTTGTGTGCCCAACTCTTTGATGCCTGAAAAATTTAAATGGCCTACTTGCCAGATCTTCTTTGACTACTGTGTCTGCTTGTGCTTTCTCTTCGCTCCGATTCCCTTCGTAGGCTTCCTTGTCTTGTGAATCCTTCAGTTCCTTGACTACTGCCAACAGTAGTTCATTCCCATAGAGGACACACTTTCTTAGCTGAAACCTTTCTTCTATAACATCTTTTTTACAAGCCAAAGACCATTTCGAGCATGCCATCAAGAAATCACATCTATGCTCATTCTAAGGTCTATGTTGTTAAGCTACTTCCCGGAGCCACAAAATAAGGTAAGAAAATCCCCATGCGGGCCTTCATCACTCAATCAAGGAAAAAGAGCCCCCATGCAACCACTACTTCAATAGTCACCACATCCATTGAAGTGATGACATTGTAGTGATCAAGAAAGATCTCTAAATTTAGACTACTTGTGTACTATTTGATAAGTGATAAAAAATAAGATTGCCAATGAACCCATCGAACCTCCATTGTGGTGATTATGGGAGATTCCCATATCATAACTAACATGGCTTGTTGGATAACACTCTGAAAGACAATATCAACTCAGCCTACTTAAGCCGACCCATTGGGTCCCTTTTAAATAGGCTATAAATGCAAAGGTCTGATTCCATGTACAAGGACAGGTTTTGGACAAACTCCATAGTACCACTTGCGTTTTTCAACTCTGTATGTCTACTTAATGGCCTCCTTCCAATGTCAGCAATTGCACAAGACCTCTCCCTGTATCCTCTACACAAAACCTCTTAGAGTCTCCGCATTCAGACAGGTTTATAATACAGAAACGGATATTCAACGGTATGAAATTCCATCAGTTGAAACCTATTACAAGGTTGAAGAAGAAAAACCTACTGCTTCTTGAAAACCAAAGTTTGCTGAGCACATGGTTTCTTCTATCATTTGTGCAGGATCATGATAATGGAGGTTTGGAAAGGCTAAAACGAAAAGCACGAAGAAGAAGTTATTTGTTCAACGTTCTTAATCTTAGCGTTGAAGTCCTGCTCAAAGAGAATTCTGTTCACTGAGTTAATGGATTATGAGGAGACAATATCTACGAGAGAACTCTCAATGTGTATACTGGGCAGAGGTTTGGAATGACAAAGGTTCTTTGAATGCACCCCACATGTAAGATGTCACGAAGAATTGACTCAAAACTAGTAAAGCACTACATCCCAAAGAAGTGTAGGCAAGACACTCCTCTTCGTCTCCTATATCCAAGTCTATCTAGGTACATGGAAACTTCTCTCTCTGTCTCTCTCTCTCTCTCTCTCTCTCTCTCTCTCTCTCTCTCTCTCTCTCTCTCTCTCTCTCTCTCTCTCTCGCGCGAAGAAAGTCAAATAATGAAGAGTCACAAAAGTGTAGCCATAAAGTAGAAGAAAGGGACCCAATGATCAATTGCCATCAATACTGTAAATAGCTGGTTTCTTCAATGCCCACACAGAAAGGACAAAAAAAAAGCATAGCCTCAAGTAGAGGAGCATGCAGCATATGCAGAAAAGCAAGGAGCAAATCCTGTGTCATCAACTTGATCATGTCATATCCAAAAAGCTAAAAGCAACCAAAAAAGCAGAGTTCATGGCTTTTGTGATTAAGAGATTAGCAGTCGCATACCTACGGACAAGAAATGCTAACACCATAGCACACACCGTCGTCACAAAAGCTCAAAATTCAACCTGCTATGTATTGGTATACGTTAATCATATGGTATATATGGTTAGACAGACTCGAAGCCACACGTTATGAATCGAGCATTGTAGAAGGCATGTACCGCGTGTGCATGCAGATGAAATTGAACAAGGGATTTCCTCGATCAAAACTCTAGTCTAGTGTTGATTTGTGCAAGGCTAGACTTGAAACTTGATAACTTGAGACTCCCCTCACTCTTCCAAGATATGGAGATTGTTATGCTAGATCACTTTTGAATTTTTCTAACATTTAATTCCCTTTCTAAGATTAGGAAATATCTTTTGTTCCACATGGATCCTACAAACGTTTCCTTGCCTTGAGCTCAAGTACAAGATATCTCTCTTGCTTGGAGACAAGCCTTCAATAAACAATCATCTCCTTCAAGGAGTTGGATTACAGGGGTGATTTTTCCACAAGACATTGTGAGATTCTCCCATTTCTAGACAGGATATTCTTGAAGTGATTATCTCCCTAAAGGTAAAAGCCCAAGGCTTCACAACCTCAATAATGAGTTCTTCAAGACACTCAAACAAGTTCTAGTGGACCCTCAATGCTTCATTTGGTGCAAAGCAACTAATGTTGATGCACTTTTGAAGTGCTTGAATGTAGTAATTATGATCATCCACAAGAAGGACAACAAGATAAGAATTGAAAACTAGCAACCTATTATTATGCTCCATATTGTCTACAAAATATTTGTCGAGGTACTTGTCAATCACATTGCAAGCCATCTTAGGTCATGGATCAATGAAGATAAAAAAGGCTTCATCAAAGGTAGGTCCATTATTGAAGTGATCATTAATGTTTGGGAGGGCATTGATTACGAAAAAGAGTCGATTGAAGACATCCTCTTCCTTAAGATAGACTTTGACAATGTGTACAACAGACTCGAGTGGGACTTTATCCTATGATCCCTCAAGGACCTCCACTCGAGTGGGACTTTATCCTATGATCCCTCAAGGACCTCCACTGTAGCCCCAAGTTTATTGAAATGGTTTCCACACTAATGGAGCTTGCCTTGTTGTTGTTTGCTATCATCATTGATGGGCTCAGTTGCCTCGTTAACAATCAAGTTTGGTTAGGGTATATTCATGTCCTTCACTTCTCCATAGTCAAGATCGTATGATTCTTAGACTCTTCGTTGATGACACCAATGCTTTTGTGCAAATTTACATAGATTGTGTCTCTCGTTTCCAGATATGCCTCGATATTTTCTATGAGGTTTCTGGATCAAGAATTAACCATTAGAAGATGGTGTACATGTCTCTACATGGGCCTCCCTTTCAATTCTTTTGGACTCAAGGATGTTAAGAGCTTCCAAGTGGTCAAATCTTTTGTCTTCTTGCCATGCTGATTGGTTTTGGAATTTCCATGGATCAATGGTGGGATTGGGTTCTTGCCAAGTTGGATAACAAGTTGCAAAATTGGAAGGGCATGCAACTTAATGTGGTTTGGCGTGCAAATGGTAATCAACACCTTCCTTAACTCCTTTGTCATCTACTTCTTGGCATGTTGGGGACCAACCAACAAGGAGATGCCAAAGTTGGAAAGGGTCTACGAAAGACTCCCTTTCCATGGGGGATTCCAAAAAAAAAAATTCCAAAGATTAAATGGCAAATATGCTCTAGCCCAAAGGAGATGGGTGGTCTCGACATTTTGTATGTGAAATCCATAGCGAAGAAGATGGTGGCCAAATGGATAATAAAAACTAGGAGTAACAATGATTTATTTTGGTCCAAGGAATTTTCACAAACAACGATAGCCTTTCCCTTGCTAGAATCCCTAGGTGGAGATGGCTCGATTTAATTACTCTCTTGTTCTCCATGTTACTAGTTATTCCCAAGGACTATGATCTTGTATGCTCCTTGTGGAAAGGTTGGAACTAGATGAAACTTCTATGCACCATCAATAATGATTGGAAGTGGGTTGCTAGGATTTGGCAAAATGATTCTATTTGGTTTCTATTGCAAGTATCTCCAGAGTGAAGCCTAAGAACCTCAAAAGAGGTAAAGGGGCTTTAAAATAAAGGTTTTTGTATGTGGAAGTAATTATGGCACCAAGATATAAGGAATTGGATCAAGTTTGAGTACATCGATTCAATTCAAAGACTTGACTTTGAAGATTGGTGTATGAGGGGCGTAAATGTAAGGAACCTTGCATCATATGCAATAATGCAAAAAGCAAATGCTTAACTTCATGATCAAAGTGATCAAGCTAAATCCCTGAAGCTCAATCCAATTAGAGTAGCAGAGCTAAACCTTTCTGCAATGGAAAAATTGGCCTAGAGCTTTGCTAGAGCCAATTGGCACATGGTTGCTTCTACTTTCTATGCAGGGGATATGATGATGAAAATAGGAAAGAGAAAGAACCATAGCCAACAAAGGATAAGAAAGAAAACCCGATGACGCATGGAAGGATGTGGCAGAGCAAAATAGACATTCATGGTTCTTTTAAATGCCCAGCCGAAAGAAAAAATAGGCATGATTTCAATTAAAGAACTATGCATCATATGCAGTAATGCAAAAATCAAATGTTTTAATTTCATGATCAAAGTGATGAAGCTACATCCCGAAAGGTCAATCCAATTACAGTAGCAGAGTTAAACGTTTCTGGAATTACAAAATTGACATTGATATAAGCTTACAGGTTACACCATAAACAAAGACCCTCTTGTATCTGCAGTCTTTTCTCTTATGGGCCCATATTAGCATTATATCTACTCGTCGTTTGTCACATAATTTGATAACGCATGCTGCAGTGTATTCTTTAGGTTTTCTTAGAAATATGGTTAGGCAAGACTCCATGTCAAGGGTTTACTCTGCCGTTGTAGAAGGCATATTCCCCATAAGAATGAACCCTTTACATGGGTCTTTATTTACAATGTATATATATATTATAACTCCTCTTATTCATGTCCAAACACATCCAAAATCTCCACACTCATCCATGCCCTCACGAGCCTTCAGTTGTTATATCAAAAATTAAAACACATTAATAACTCAATAAGTTAAACTCTGAAATTCAACATTCCATCACTGAATAACATGCCCCCCAATTGATAAATCAATTGACCTAAGTTGATATAAATAAAATAGGCATGGATGTCCAATCATGTCCCATTAATTACTGAACAACATAAGCATGCTCCATGTAAAACACATGCATGGAAATGTATTATGGAGGAGTTAAATTAATGTGAATGTGAATGATTTGCAATAATTAAGTGATCCTAATGAGATGTTAATGAAGTCTTATGTATCCACTTACATTCTTCAATAGAATGATTTTATACTTAACCAAATATCTATGATATTGAGTACTTGTGCATGTAGTAGTTACCTCATGGTCTATTATTTTCTCAAGAATTAAGATTTCAAATTCTTCTTCAAGAAAATTAGGATCATCAAGAATCAAGTGAGTGATAAAGTGCCTTTGAATGGTTTTAGTAAACTAATATGAAAATAATTATGTATGTTCTAGTTAGATGGTATATCTAACCTAAATGAATTATCATTAATCTTTCGAATAATGCAAAATGGTCCATAATAGCATGGTGCAAGTTTAATTTTAGGATGTTGTCGAATATTTTTCAAATGTCTTTAAATGATACGTGACCATACTAAATCACTTTCCTTAAATTCTTTGCCTAATTGTTTCTTATTAACATTCTGTGTATAAGGTTCTTGACTTTTCCTAATGTGCTTGTGAACTTCATGATGCATAGAAATGTGAACTTGAGCAATAGAGTCAGCCATAGGAATATCAGTTTGAGTGAGTACATGGGAGTAAGAAGCTTTTTAGCATAAACGATTTCAAAAGATGCATGGCCGGTAGTTATATGTGTTGTGTTATTGTAAGAAAATTGAAGCAATGGCAATTGTGCATCCCGATTAGTGGGGCTATCTAATGAATAACAACACAATAAATCAATAATAGTGCTATTTGTAGCTTCACTTTGCCCCATTACTTTCTGGATGAAATGCACAACTAGAATCTATTTTTAGAACCAAAATGTTGATATCATACAACCCAAAAATGATTGCAAAAAAGAACATCATGTTCATAGAACATGGCTTTTGGAAAACCATGATGTGGGAAAATAGTTGAATGAACAACTTTGTAGTGTGAGGTGCAGAGAAGGTCTTTTTTATGGAATAAAATATGAATATTAACTAAAACTATCAACTATCATCCAAATCATATTGTTATGGGATGAATTCATAGGAAGTCCAATGATGAAATCCATATAAATTTGTTCCCATGGTTCGCTCAGAATGGGAAGTGGCATTAAACAATCCAAATGCTTTACTATGATGATGTTTTATATGTTGACATACAATGGATTGGGAAACATAATGTGCAAAATCTTTGTACATATGAGGCCAGATGAAGAAAATCTTTGCAAGGAAATGTTGTGCTTTGTATGCCCTTATGTCCCATGTAAGATGATTCATGCATTTCTTTAATGAGAAAATCTTTAAATGCCTAGATAATGCATAATTTGTGCAAAAAATAAAGGAAACCATTATGAACGGCATGATCTTCATCAGCTAAAGATGTAAAATTGTTGAACTCATGTCATGCACATGAGAAATACAAATTAGATGCATAATTGTAAATCGTTTCTTGAAATAAAATGAATTTGGATGGCAAAAATATTATGTAAAAAAGCAGAATGTAATTGTGATGAAGGAAACGACTAAGAGCATTGGCTACAACATTAGCTTTTCGAGGTTGATACTCGATCATGGGCTAGAAATTTTGAATGAATGAATCCCATTTAAGATATCAATCAAAGATTAATGTTTGATTTAATAAGTGATTAATGGCTTGTTGATTGGTTTTTATTAATACCTTAGATCCAATAATGTAGTGTTTCTAGATTGGTAAAGCATGCACAACTGCTAGTATGATTAATCAATGGAACTAGTTGGAAATCATGCCTCATAGACTAAGTAATGAGTTGATATTTAAATTCAAAGTGAAAGGTATGTGTATGATAGTTAATACGTGGGTTATAATGATGATAAAAAGTCATACCAAGTATAACGTCGTAAGATTGCAAAGGTGTAATCAAAAACATTTGTGCACCAACATATGACGTTATACAAATCTTAATATCATGCACTTCTCTTGCTACATTATATCAACTAAAATCACTAGCAAATGTCATACATGTCTTTAATTTGACTTCCTACACTAGCAAATGTCATGCATGTCTTTAATTTGAGTTCCTACACTAGTGTGAACTGAAATCGTGAGAACTACCATAGTCATGTAAAGTATCAACAAGTTTATTATTGATAGTACCCTGCATGCAAAGTAAAGAATGAATAGCAATTTCATCACCCAAGGTACTTAAATCTTATTCTAATGCTTCCTCCAACAAGATGAACTTCTTCATTGACTACCTCCATGTTGTGCATTTGAGTTGTATTTACGGTTTCATGTGAAGAGATTGCAATTCGCAATTTGCTTTTGTATGTCCAAGTCTACCACAATTCAAATAGGTGATACGTGGTCTCTTCTGTTGAGCATCTACCATTGAAGTTTGAAAGGTAGGAGGTTTGGTAGGGTGTTGGGATGAGGTTGAAGGTGTTGTTGAGAAGTTGGATTGAGGAGCTCATGGAAAACTAGGATAAGAAGAGGTACTAAAATTGCACTTCAAAGGGAAAGTAGGCTTGACAAAAGGTGGTCGGTGACACAATTGTTGCAAACGGATCACCATGGTAATCAATTGAACTCCTTCTCTCCATCATGAGCAAAAGAGATACCTTCATAAAGTGTTGTAGGCCGGAGTGTGCAAATCTTGGCTTGGATCCCCATCTCCAAATTTTCTTAATACTTCCTGTGCAAGGTATATTCAAGAATAACTTCAAGCATGCAAACAAATAGTAGAATTTTCCATAACCACTTTGTGTAAGTTGTAACGGTATCACCCTCCTTCCATATGAACGTGGTCTATGAACGTCCACATGTAAATGGAATTGAGGTCCAAGAAAAAACTCCTTAACCTTCCTTTGAAAGTTCTTCCATGTCGTCGGACAATCTGCACTATGTCATAACACATTCCACTAGAGTTGGGCCTTCCCTACTAAATAGTAACAAATAAACTTCACTTTATCACTTCCAGGCTAGGATTCGTCTGAATAAAAAGCATCAATCTAGGATAACCATGATAAAATAGTTTGACAATCCTTTTGACCATGAAACCATGAAAATTGGAAGTCCTTGATGTCAATCTTGGAATGTGTGTCATTATCTTGAGCAAAAACATTGGCCTTAACCATCCTTTCAAGGATTTCCTCTTTAGAATGCATATTTTGAAGTATTTCTTCATGTGCTCAGATCTCATTTTGGGTGCCTCAAAGTTCATGTCGTAGAAGCTCCAACTATTATTGGAGCGGTACTCCCTGGTAGAGGTGCTTTACCAAAGTTTAGGATGGTATTCGTAAGCTCCATGGATGTATAGAAGAAGAAAACCTCTTTATAAAGATGTGAAAAAAAATTTAAGAATTCTTTGATTCAAATGGAAAAAGAAAGGGCGGTAAGTGGGTACGAGAAATGAAAGTTACGTTAAATATAAGTAAAAAGGATTAGAGTGACAACTCAAGTTGATAGTGTAATGGTGAAACACCTGACTTGTGAATGTGAGGTTGTGGGCTCAAATCCCCTTCTTGCTAGATGGGAGGCTCCTTATCACCACTCCTTAATTAAAAGGTCTTTGTGTGTTGCCAACGGCTGTCGAGGGAGACGTGGGTGCCATGGGAGCTAAAGATATCAAATTTATGCCAAAGTTCTATGCCTTAGTCAATGCCTTGGAGTAAGTTGAATGAGTAAAGAAAGGAGTTAAACTATATGTGTAAACTATAGGTTCAAGTTCAAGAACAAGAACAAAAAGCAAAAATCAAAACTAAAACAAAAACTAGAACAAGAAAACAAAAACAAAATAGAGATAGAGACAGAGATCGAAATTAGAATTTGAAATTCAGACACTAGAACCAAAATAGATACTGAGATCAAAATCAAAATTTGGTCACCAAAAAGACAATGGTGAGATGCAAAAATGTGTAGCATCATATGGGTCTATAGAGTGTCTGTATTTATAGGATTTTTATTACATCAAAAATAAAGATTACAATGAGGGTGGTGCTTCCAAAAGCAAGCATGAAAGTAAAATGTTTCTATTTTTTATAAAGAGGCCTATCTTTTATTTACATAGATTCTTATCTACAGTGTGTTGGGTGTGTGTAGAACTGCAAGAGACACACAAGAAGCACACACAAGGAGCACAAATGCAACAAGACACATGGAGAAGACTGATCATTGGAATAGCTCTCTCTATTGACAAGGTTTACAACTGAAGTAAGAGTTGAATAATATCCCTAAGTGCAAATTACCACCACATATGAGTGAATCATGTATGTGGTAACATGGGAAAAAACCTCTGGCCAACACTAGAGTAAAAAGTGCCCATGTATAGAAAAAAGGTTCACATCACAGCTGCTCGAGAAACACATACGTGTAACAAACCCCCGTTGGAGCAAATGATGTGAACACATACAAGGAGTGACAGATTAGCCCCCACAAGGTAATAAGCCTAAGCTTTGCAAAAAGCTTCAAACTTTTTCTATGGAAGAACTTTGGTGAATATGTATGCCACATTATCTTGTGTAGGCAAATATAACAAATCAATATCTCCTGCATGAAGCCGCTCTCTCACATAGTGAAAATGTACCTCAATATGTTTAGTCCGTGCATGAAACACTTGGTTTCATGCAACAACCAATGCACTCTAACTATCAATGAGACTATGCATAGCAGCATCAATCTCCATGCAAAGATCCATCAATAGGCATCTTAGCCATATACACTCCACTGTAGCTGTGAAAACTACCATGTACTCAGCTTCAAAACTCGATGTCACCATTGTAGGTTGCATCTTACTCAACCAAGATATGCATGATTTTCTAAGGAAAAAGCAATTACCACTAGTGGACACGCTAGTATCATAACAATCATTCCAATCACTATCTATAAAAGCATGCAAGCATGGCTCAATATCTATTCCATAAAAGAGATATTGACATAAGCTCAAAGTGCCTTTGAGATATCTAAATACACATTCCATTGCTTGTCGATTCTTAGTACCAAGGCTATGCATGAATCGACTCAACTGCAAAACTACATACTATATATCCGGCCTTGTGTTGCATGCATATAAAAGAAAAGTGTCAAATGCATCACTAGAATCCTCACCTTAGAACCTAAATCATGCCTCAAAGTCAAAAACTTGAAGTATTTTTTCAACATACTTTGCTTGATGCATAACAATTCCCCCCTCAACAGATTCAAACTGGATGCAAAGATAGTAGCTCAAAAGACCAAGATAAGTCACATCAAAAGTATGCTGCAAATAAGCCATAAGAATGTCAAGTTTTGTATCACATGATCCAATCAAGAGTATGTCATCGACATAAAGAACAAGCGTTGTAAGATCATACCCATCTTTGCATATATAGAGTTTGCTTTCAATTGGACTACATGTAAAGCCAAGAGCAATCAAGTCTTTATGGATTTTGTCAGACCATGTACATGGAGCTTGCTTGAGACCATACAAAGATTTATGCAAGCGACAAACCATATGCTCTTTCCCTTTCATGGAAAATCTAGGAGTTTGCTTCATATAGAGCTCTTCTTGCAAACCACCATTCAAGAAAGCTATTTTTATGTCCAACTGATGTACTTCCCAACCTGGATGGGCAGCCGTGGTACGAATGGTAGTCATGCACGAAGTAGATTCAAATGTTTTCTCATAGTCAATGTCATATTTTTGTGCATATCCTTTGGCAACCAATCTAGCTTTGTAGCGATCAATGCTACCATCAAACTTTCTCTTAATCTTGTAGACCCAGTTTGTACCAATGAAATTTTTTATTTGGGCAGTTCACATAACTCCCAAGTACCATTCTTATGTATGGAATCCACTTCTGATTGCATAGCACTCATCCATTGTGGATCATCACATGCATCTTCAAAAGTAAGTGGCTCTTCATTACATGCTGTTGCAATAAGAGAATAATCCACAAAATCACTTGATGCATGGCGAGAGCTTGATTTTGTTCTACCAAGTAAAGGTGCACTCAATTTGTTGTCCTGGAAAGTTTGTTTCAGCTACTTTGGCATACTTTGTGGGCTCTTGATAGACATGTGTTCATCACGTAATACATAATTAACATGTACATCATGTGTGGGCTAAATTTCATGCTCATTTTCAACCATATTTTAACATAAATGTTCAGCCATATGTGGTTGGATATTCCAGCAGTTCGGACAATTTTTGGTTGAAAAATTTCATCCATGTTTGGTTAGAAATTCTCTGCATTTTCAGCTCTATTTTCTTGGAAGTTTTCAGCCCTTTGAGCCTTAGTTGTCTGGTCTACATGGCCATAGTCAAGCACACCATTTTGGAACAAAGGCATGAGTGTATCGAACACATCTTGTGAGCTAACTATTGGTTGTATTTTGCATTCAAGTAGAGGGAAACTGAATTTTCAGCAAATACCACATCTCCACCCACAATACGTGTGTTCATCAATGGATAGTACAAACGATATCCATTACTTTCAACACTATAAACCAATAATTATACTTTTCTTTGCCTTGTCATCAAGTTTGTGACATTGTTGTTGTTGGCTGATCTGTTCTGTCCTTGAGCTTTGTGACAAAATCAGTCACATTTTGTTTGGGAGCTTTCTTGAGAGTTGTGAAATCCAGCCATAGTTGATGCTTCCTAGCTTTGGTACTTGAATAGAAGAAGGCTTCAAGTGCATCCCACACTTCTTGAGATGTCTTACGACTTCTAATGTGAGGCAACAAAAAATCTGAGATAGAGTTAAGGAGGTAAGACCTTGCAAGTGCATCCTTGGAGCACCATGTGCTCAATCTTTCTTGCTCTTCTTGTGTTGGTTGACTTTTGTTCCTGAAACTTGGCATAACTTCATCTCCAACCACATAACCATATAAACTTCTACCTTGGAGATAAGCTTCCATCCTTAATGACCAAGATGAGTAATTACCTCTATCCAGTTTTTCAATTGATGAAGGAAATCCATCTGCCATCTTTGCTCTCATACCACTGTGAAGAGATGGATAGATGCCATTCAATCTTCAAAGATGCTTATCCATTTGAGTTTGACTCAAGTTAAGTGGCACAAGTCCAATAGATAAAAGTAATATTTTATAGTTCTCTAAAAGATATTAGTACACTCTTAAAGAAAAGATTTAGCAATTGATCAAAAGATTTGACAATCCCCAAGAAGTTAAGGATAACTCATTGAGAAAAGTGTCCTAAGTTGGAAAAGTTCATTTTGAATTTTCTTTGGACTACTTCAAGTGAAGTTTACCAAAAGTGCATGGAACACTTCAACCTAGATTTTCAAGCCCAGTCGGACAAAGTGGTCCTCCAACTAGGAAACAAAATCAAGTAAATGCTCGTTGGAAGTGGACCCTATTACAAACATCTAAATTAGATGTTTGAGTCAACCAAAATTCTCCTTGGATTTTCAAACCAAATTCAAATGAAGCAAAAATTCTCAAAGTCTTGGTAGGGATAGAAATCTCACCCTACTTGCTAGCTCCATGTAATAGTGATGCATAGTAATGGACTGCTATCTTGAATCCACCCATTTCACATGATAGCACTCACATAGCATATAGTAAAGATTGTGAATTGTGTAAAGATATTTTATGATCCACACTTCTCATTCATTCCTTCCTTTACACTTAGATGAGTTTATCAAGTACAAAACTAGTTCACATTATGAACCATTAGGGCAAGGATCAAATAGTATATTTCCCTCTATTTATTTGGAATATGAGATGAATCCCACCACGCAAAGATGAAAACATGTTCTTCTAGACTAGAAAATAAGGCTCGTAGGTATTCCTATAGTTTATTATATATAGCTCTATTTTTGTTATGACTTATGGAATGTGGATTTTAGAGTTTATTTTATTGAGATTTTAATGTGTTTGTGTTTTGATATAGCAACCAAAGGTTCATGAGGGCATGGATGGGTGTGGAATTATTTGGATATACTTGGACACAAATAAAGAAATTATATTTTCCATATATTTAATAAATTAATAACCCATGTAGAGGGTTGTTCCTAAAAAATCATAAAAATAGTAGTTGAGTTAAGGATTGTTATAGAACACAACTTCTGTAAATAAAAGCTAAGGCTTTTTGTAAAAGTGAGCGAGCTTTTACTCACATGCCTGCTTTTTGAAGCACTCACCCTCATTTTAACTCTATAATTGGATGTAAGAAAAAACTATAAATACACATACTTTGGAGACTCGTCCAAAAAAATGTGTGGGGGGAGATTGCACCCAATACTATGTATTGTCTCATCTATTACCTTTCTGTATTTTTGTGTTTTCATATTTTTCTACTCTCTATATACGTAAGATCTTGCAACAATGGTATCAGAGCATGCGTGTATCATTGTAGAGACATTTTGGTGTTGTCCTTTTTGATATCTAATTTTAGTGCTCTCTGTTTTGTCATTCAAGTTTGATCTGATTCCAATTACTGTTCCATTTTTGTTTCTAGTTCTGGTTGCAGTTATCATTTTCAATTTCAATTCTAGTTCATGTTTCTGGTTTTTTCTTTCTATTTTTGTTCTTGTTGTTGGAGTTAGACGTCTGCAGGAGACGCGAACAGCACAAGGAAGAAGAAGAAGCTTGGAGCACAAACACACAATACTGAATGTATTACTAGAGAATGTACAAAGATAAGTAGCCCATTAGGGCAATAGGCATATATACAAGCCGGGGGAAAAAAACCTTCTAAAGAGGGAAAAAAGTGCCCCGGCGGTCCTAGTGTGTTCACACACATCACTACCTAAATATACAACAAATCCCCCCTGGGAGTGATGCGGTGAACAAGGAGCTTGCACTCATGTATAAGGAAGTGCCAAGCTATGTGGAAATCACTCCACAAAAGGAAGTAAGCCCAAAGCTTTGCGGAAAGCTTCAAACTTCTCCCTAGGCAGAGCCTTCGTGAAAAGGTCTGCAGTGTTCTCCTGCGTGGGCACATATGCCAAGCTGATCTCCCCAGCAGAGACTCTCTCCCTGACATAGTGATAATGCACCTCAATGTGCTTAGTGCGAGCATGGAACACAGGGTTCCTCGTAACTGCCAATGCACTCTGACTGTTAGTGAAGATGGTGGTGGCAGAAGACTGGCCAACACCCAAATCATCCATAAGGCGTCTGAACCACACACACTCAACAGTCGCTGTGAAAGCTGCCCTATACTCAGCCTCACAACTGGAAGTGGCCACAGTAGGCTGCTTCTTGCTCAACCAAGATATACATGAGCTACCAAGCATGAAGCAAAAACCACTGGTGGACACACGAGTGTCATAGCAACCAGCCCAATCTGAGTCAGAAAAAGCATGCAAATCTAGCGGTAGTGATCCCCCCTTGGGATAAAACAACCCAAGTAGCCGAGTACCACTCAAGTAGCGAAAGATGCACTTAACCGCCTTCCAATGCATGACTCCTGGGAAATGCATAAACCTGCTCATCTGTGAGACAGCAAACTGAATATATGGTCGAGTAATGCATAAGTAAATCAAGCATCCAACAGCCTGCTAATAGAGAACAGCATCAAATGCATCTCCAACATCATGAAGACTCAATCGTAAACCTGCCTCCATAGGAGTGGCAATAGGCTTACAGTCTTCAAGGCCAAAACGCTGCAATAATGTGTCAATATATTTCGTTTGACACAAAGCCATTCCACCATCAACTTGCATAAACTGAATGCCCAAATAGTTATGCAAATGCCCCAAATCAGATATCTCAAATGAGGCATGCAAATCAGCCTTGAAATCAGCAATATGCTTCTCAATTGGACCAGTGAGCAGCATGTCATCAACATAGACAACAATGATCAAAAGCACATCATTAGCACGCTTAACATATAAGGTGCTTTCAGTTGGACTGTTCACAAAACCATGTGCAACCAGATAGGCATGTATCTTCTCATACCAAGCACGTGGTGCTTGCTTTAAACCATATAATGCCTTCTTTAACCTGCACACCTGGTTTTCATGCCCTTTCTGCACAAAGCCACAGGGCTGAAAAACATACACTTCTTCATGCAAGTCACCATTCAGAAATGTTGTTTTAATGTCCAACTGATGTACATTCCAACCATGATGGGCTACAAGTGCACAAATGCTCCGAACAGTAGTCATACGGCATGTAGGTGCAAAGGTCTCATCAAAATCAATGCCTCTTTCCTGCGCATAACCCTTTGCAACAAGCCTAGCCCTATACCTGTCAACTGTACCATCAGGTTTACGCTTCAGCTTGTATACCCACTTAGTGCCAATGGCCTTCTTGCCAGGGGGCAAGTCACATAAAGACCATGTACCATTCTTCATTATAGCATCATATTCAGATTGCATGGCAGCCATCCAATTTTCTGAATTCTGTGCTTCATCAAAAGAAACAGGCTCATTCTCATCACAGAGACTAGACGCAACCATAGCATAGCAATCTGATGCAAAGGAGGCACTATGAGAGCTTGAACGAGTACGATATGACAAAGGTGCATCTAATTTGTTGTCATGCAAAGTCTGCACCAGCCATTTTGGCATAGTTTTTGCCTGCTCAATATCAGCTCTCTCATCAACAAGTGCATCATGTAAATCTGCATCAGAAATAGAATGATCTGCATCATCATATGAAACCTCCAAAGGTTGAGAAGTTGCCTCATTAGGACCAGCACTAGACTGTCCACCTATAAAAAGAGGCATCAACGTATCATACATGTCTTTGGAGCTAACAGATGTCTCCTTAGTGCATGAAAGCAATGGCTGAATAGCATCTTCCACAAAGACAACATCACGGCTAACCAGAATACGTTTAGTCTGTGGATGATACAGACGATAGCCTTTACTTTCAGAACTGTACCCAACAAAAATACATTTTACTGCCTTATCATCCAATTTTCTGCGATGTTGTTCAGGCACTAATGCATATGCTAAACAACCAAAAACACGCAGATGAGCAACAGATGGCTTGCGGTCATGCCAAGCCTCATATGGAGTGATAGATTGCAGCGCTTTAGTGGGACACCTGTTCAGTACATATGCTGCACACATGACAACCTCAAGCCAGAAACTATGTGGTAAAGCCTGACTCTTGACCATGCACCTCGCCATCTCCATGAGTGACCTGTTCTTTCGTTCAGCAACTCCATCCCGTTGAGGTGAATACGGCACTGTACACTGGTGTTTTATCCCACGTTCAGCTAGAAATGCATTAAAATCAGAAGACATATATTCCCCCCCTCGATCAGAACGGAGGGTGCCCATTTTACATGTTGACAGATTTTCAGCCAAAACCAAAAACTTTTTAAAGGACATGAACACTTCGGACTTTGCTTTGAGTGGATATACTCATGCATGCCTGGAAAAATCATCAATGAAAGTCACGAAGTAAAGATAATTCCCAAAAGAGGGTGTCTACATAGGACCACAGACATCACTATGTACAAGCTGCAATTTCTGCGTAGCCCGAACTCAAATATCTTTTGGAAAGGAGGAACGCTGCATTTTGCCCAAAATACAGCCTTCACATACATGTTTTCCAGGTGCCTCAAGCTTGGGCAAAGAAGACACCATATCAGATTTCTGTAGGCGTAGCAAACTAGCAAAATTCAGATGACCAAAGCATGCATGCCAAAGCTTTGCATCTGACATAGCCTGAGAATCATGAACTGCACATGCCAAATCATTCATAGATCTTTCATAGTCTATGAGCTTATACAACCCACGACATAAAATGCCAGAAGCAATAATCACATCGCCATTTGATAGATCATGAACTGTACACCTGTCATCAACAAATTTCACAACCAAGCCAATCTTGGCTAATGCAGAAACTGATAACAGATTCTTCTTGATCCCTAGCACAAATAAGGCATCTGACAAGGTGAAAGAACTACCATCAGCAGTAGTCAGAATGATCTTACCAACTCCCATAACAGGATAAGAGGAGTTGTTGGCGCATGTGATAGTATTCCCTGTAGGGGCAGGCTCGAGTGAAGAGAAGAAACTGTGCTGCGAGGTAATATGTTTGGTCGCCCCACTATCAAAGTACCAAACATCTGAGTCCACTGCAGACATGCACTACTCATGAGAAGATGGGTCGAAACTGCAAACAGTAGTAAACGCCCATTCTTCTTCCTGCACAAGATTAGCAGACTCTGTTTTTGGTGTAGAGGCTTCTACAACAACCATTCCAGCCTCCTTTTTCTTTGCCTCTTTTGCAGCCAGTTTTGGACAGTTCTTTATGATATGATCATTCCCTTTATAGTACTTGCAAAACAATTTCTTCTTTTTTGATTTCTTCTCATCTTTATCCTGGTTCTTCCAATGTGCAGCATTTGCAGATTTCTGCTTACTAGTAGAAGAGCTCCATTTTCCTTTACCCTTCTGACTAGCCAGGAAAGCTTGATCTGCAACACGCATAATGGACCTGTTCTGCCTGGACTGATCTTCCTGCAACAGAACAAAGACTAACTCCTCAAATGATAAGGCATTCGGATTGCCTTTCATCATCAACCGAAGAGTAGAAGCAAAACTCTGATATGAATCGGGAAGACCATTCAAAACGGTCTGCACAAGTGAGCTAACTGGTATAACCTCATCAACATAAATCAACTGTTCCTTCAAATCTTTGATCTTCGTTAGGAAACTGTCCATAGAATCACCTTCATTCATGTGCTCACTCTCCAACTGTTTTCGGAGGTAAGCAACACGAGCCTCATTCCTAGCTTGGTACAATGTGGTAAGTGTATCCCAAGCATCCCTAGCTGTTCTACAAGAGCGAATATGAGGAATAATGGCACGTTTGATAGACAAAGCTATCAATGCATGTGACTGGGCATCTCTGCCATCCCAACAAATTTGCTCTGCAGTAGGTGCAACAGAAACATCAGCACGAACAGGAATCTGCGGAATATCATCTTCGACACCATCTTCATCAGCTCCAGCACTTGTATTTGTAGTACCTGTCGTTACAGGTGTAACACGACGTCGTTCAACACCCTGCACAATGTTCCACAATCCTTTTGCAACCAAAACATGTCGCATCATATAAGCCCATAATGGGTAGTTGGTACCATCCAACTTATCCTCAACAGCCAACATACGGAATACATCACTGCTTTCAGCTATGGCCGGTGACTAAAATACCTTGATGCAGAAAATTGACTGTATCTCAAAAAGTTGAACAGAACTGCCCAGACGAGTTCTACTAGACCTGTAGTAGACTTCGAGACGCTTAAACTGGTGAACAGAAATTGGTATATACCTTTGGCACAAAAAGACGAAATAGCCTGCACAAGCATTGCAATAGTGCGTTCGGAGGCTGAAACAAGCTGAGATCGCAATTTTGGCACCACAGAGCGAAGCCGTTTTGATCTCGGAAACACGCTGAGTATGCTCACCAAAATTCGTGCGATTCTGAGACTGCAAATGAAGGAGTGTCGACGGCGCCCTAGATGAAGCGACGACCTGCTGTGGTACCAATTTTTGGAGTTAGACGTTTGCAGGAGCACGCAAACAGCACAAGGAAGAAGAAGAAGCTTTGAGCACAAACACACAATACTGAATGTATTACTAGAGAATGTACAAAGATAAGTAGCCCATTAGGGCAATAGGCGTATATACAAGCCGGGGGAAAAAAAACCTCCTAAAGAGGGAAAAAAGTGCCCCGGCCGTCCTAGTGTGTTCACACACATCACTACCTAAATATATCAACACTTGTTTTAGGCTTTTGTTTCTGTTTCTATTTTAGTGCAACGTGAACATGAACCTATGCCTACATTTACACCTACATTTACTCGAGTTCCTATTTTTTATTTTTGATTTCTGTTTCTATACATGTTTCTAGTTCATATCTATAGTTCTTGATTCTATTTTTGTTTCAATTCTAGTTCTTGAATGTGAACCTGAACTTGAACCTACACTCTATGTCTATAGTTTACACCTACATTTATATCTTTATTTACTCCAGGGCAATGGAGGCATAGAACTTTGGCATCTTTGGCTTCCTTGGATCCCATGGCCATTGGAGCAATTGGCTATGCATGAACACTCTTTAGTTAAAGAGTGGAAATAAGGACTCTCATTTAGCAAGGAGCGAATTTGAATCCACAACTTCACATTCACAAGTCAAGTTTTTTACCACTACATTATTCACATGTGTGGTCACTCTATTACTTTTTACTTATATTTAGCATAACTTTCATATCTCTTAGTTTTTCAATTACGAAGAACTACACTTCATTTTTCAAATTTAATTCAAAGCATTCTTTAAAGTATACTATATCTACACAAGATCCTACAATATTTTTCAAGGATAAAAATGCTTCCCAAGGGGAGGACAATGTTATAAATAAAGCTCATGACATGAGAAGTACTACTTAAGTTTCACAATGTTGGGCCTAATTATTGTTGAAAATAGGATTTTACACCAAAAATAGGCATTTTTAGACGTATTTTTGGTAAATAATGAAAAAAAACCTAATTTGAGGAGGGATTTAAGATGGTAAAAATTGATAGAATTCTTCCTCCTTTTCGTCCATGTTTCTGTTTCCCTTTTACTGCATTCTTAATCCTTTGATTGAGCTTTGACAACTTTGACTTCATGATTTTTAGGCTGACTTTTAAGCTTCTTCTAACATTAGTTAAATTTATTGATGACATGCATATAATTCTTGATCTCCTTAATGGTGATATGTCTATTGGTTCTAGTATCATACTAGTAGACTATATAAGATTTAAAAATTAGGATAATTATATGGATGACTTAGCATATGCAATTCAAGATTCATAGTCCATTTCAAGCACAAACGTTTGGGATGCACATTTTCACCATCTAAAATTATGTCATTTGTATCAGCTATAAAAAAATAATATCATTTCCTCTTTTTTTTTTTTACTTAAAAGACATGAAAGTGAGAATTAAGCATAATGTTTAGCATGTTCAAATGATTTATGTAGTCTTAGGTAGACACCATAATTTTCTATTTACCAATATTTTATGACACTTATAGATGATCGTTTTAGGCATGGATGGGTGTATCTACTCAACAAAAACTCCAAGTAGTTTTATGTTTTAAATGATTTTTAGTTATTTCTAAAATTTCCTCAATATGTGAAATGGGTTATCTTTGCAACAAAATCTCGTTGTTTCTAACTTAACACTATTATGTGTGTTGCATATGCACTTAATAGGTAACCCCAACTAAATCTTTGCATATTTAGCACCCTTTATGAGTCTTGTCATGGATTCCGGCTGTTTGTTGCTCAATGGTTTCGTATCACATGCATTCATGCTTGAGAGACATGAGAAAATGATGGATTATAAGGTTGTGAAAAGTATGTTTTTGAGGATGTAGAAAGAAAAGGGCACAATTTTTGGTTATCACTTATGGAATGTTAAATTTTGGAGTTTACTTTATTGAGTTATTAATGTGTTTTGTGTTTTGATATAGCAAGTGAAGGTTTGTGAGGGCATGGATGGGCATGGACATTTTGGATGTGTCTTGACATGAATAAGAGGAATTATGTTTTATATATATTTTGTAAATAAAGACCCATGTAGAGGGTTCTTTCTAGAAAAGTAGTAAAACTAGTGGTTAAGATCAGGATCCCTGTGTTACACTTATGCGTTCCTTGAGTAGCTTCGATATGAACCTTTTCCCTATATATGGGCACTTTTTACTCTATTTTTGGCTAGAGGGTTTTTTCACCATGTTACCACATACATGATTCACTCATATGTGGTGGTACTTATACTTCGGGATAATATTCAACTCTTACTTTAGTTCTGAACATTGTCAATAGAGATAGTTATTCCAACCATCCATCTTCTCGTGTGTCTTGCTTCATTTGTGCTCATGGTGTGTGCTTCTTTTCTATCTCTGGCACTTCTACACACACCCAACATTGGTATGAGAGTAGGTTAAGCTCCTTCTCAAGATTTGGTTTTTCACGTTATGGTGCATGTGCACTTTTAACAGTGCAAGTCGACTTTGGAGCATAGAACAATGAATTTCAGTAGCCAAGAAACATTTCCACTAGGTGCATTGGGGTTTTACCCCCATTTGGAAGCCATTCATGCAGTTAGAATCACCATTAGATGGATGGTTTGTGAGCTGAAATTTCAGCATTCATTTCAGCTTTTGTCGGAGTAAATATTTTGTCACATTTTTGTTCCTTAGTGAGATGGCAAGTAGCAATGACTTGTTTGGCATGCTTCAAGCTGAAGATAAGCTTGATGGGACCAACTATCCAATGTGTTCTAACATAATGAAGCATGTTCTTGTTGCAAAACAACTTTGGAACATAGTGGCAGATGTAGATCAAAGACCCGCAGGTTCTTCTACTTCATAGTCTACTGTCACAAATGGAGCTTCTTCTTCAACTACAGTGGTTTCTCCTTCTCTACTTACACAAGATCGACTTAGATGGGATGGAGAAGATGCTCAAGCTCATGCATTGATTGCGCTTTCTGTGAAGTGTCATATCGTTCCACACATTCGGTCATGTTCCACATCAAGACAGGCATCAGACACTCTTGGTTCTTTGTACGTCATGCATAATGAAGCATGTGTTGCATACTTGAGGAAGCAACTTGAGGATGTATGTATGGCTGAAAATGAGTCAATGGATGTGTATGTGACACACATCAAGGACTTGAGAGAGCAATTGGCAAACAAAGATGAGATTATTCCAGATGCATCATGCATCTCTACATTGTTGAAAGGATTACCAAAATCTTTTCAAAGCTTTGCCATTACACTCCATTTGGTTGAAAAAGGAAATCCCAATATGTATGCATTTTATGAGGTTGTGTCTCTTCTTTTGCAAGAAGAGAAATATGGAGTGAATAAGAGTGGTTTGATTGAGGGAACACAAGCACTTGCTATCTCACAAAAGGTGAAAAGCAAGTATGGTTCAACTTTGGTTTCATCAAAACCAAAGCCTCAACCTACCTCTTCCACTCATTCCTCTAATGATGTTGATCTACAAAAGAGGAAGAGATGAAAATATTGCCAAAATACTGGTCATGCAATTGATGAGTGTAGAAATCTTGCTAAGCGGAGCGAAAAGAAGAAGGAATCCGACATTCGTATTGCTTAAAATTCAGCAAATGCAAAGATGATGAAGCTAACATGGCTCAAGATTTTTGGGCATGTGTTGTTGCATTCTAAGTGTATGGTTGTGAGTGAGGCTGATTCGGATTGGTTCTTTGATAGTGGTGCTTCAAAGCACATAACAACATTCAAAATATTTTGCATCTTTGAAAGATGCATCTAAAGGAGGACATGTGGTGTGTGCAAAAAATGCCTCTTATCCTATCATTGGAGTAGGAGAAATTGAGTTTACAACTGCAAATGGAGGTATGATTCTCTTGAAAAATGCATTGTACATACCTCGTATCAAGAAGAACTTAATTTCAGTTGTATTGATTGCCAAAGCAAGACCATGTACACTTTGTTGATGATAAGTGTATGGTTCTTGATTTCATCAATGGTGATATTATCGTGATATCCGGTATATTATGTAATGGTTTGTATCGCATGGATTCTTACAAGAGGACTGCCTCAAATGCCTTGGTTGCTCATACTTCTTTCATGGTTGAAATGGAGCTTTGGCACACTCCTTTTGGTTACATGTACTTCAATAATTTGCTTTACATGCAAAAGAAGGACATGGTTATTGGTTTATCAACAGTTGATTCCATTGGAAAGCATGCATGTCAAGGTTACTGTTGCAAAGCTAAGAAGAGCAAAATGCAAAGGAAAAGAAGGGCCCCAAAATTTTTCCAATTTGGACACTCTATTCCTGTATTATAACCACTTTTGTAACATATTTTCCATTGTAAATGCACTAGAGGAGTCCTCTAGATGCATACCCATGAAGATTAGCAGCTTACCCATGTAAGTTAGTAGGAAATTAGCCTTTTAGTGAATAAAGTGCCGGTCTCTTGTGTGAAAGGACCATTTTTAGGGCACATGTATATAAGTCAATTTGTGACTCTTTGTAAAGACTTTTGACCATTGTGAGAATCAAGAGCACAAAATTTCGAATTTGTGTCTTCTCCTCTCTGTATCATCTTCTTTGTGAGCTTGTATGCATGTGTGTTGCTTGAAAAGAGTGTTAGGAAGTGTTGTCTATCCATGAAGGTGGTTGTTTGTTGTTGTTAAGGTGTGTGTGAAGTGTTGGAAGTGCTGAAGTGTAGGAAGGTCATTCCCATGACTCAGTATTTTGCTCATAACTTGAAGCAGAAGTGTCTGAATTGAGTGAAAATACCACTATTGGATGCGTCTTTGCGAGAGCTTCGAAACACATATGCTATTTGCTATATTTGGAGTTCGGAGCTGAGAGAAAAACTCAATTTACTATTGGCTGCTTCTCCAAGTATCGTGACACCATGACTGAAAGTTGAAGCTTGTCTGGAATAGTCTTAGCCTTTTTTGCACCCTTTGGGAAACTCATTTGCATTGATCATCATTTGAATGCATGTCTTCATACACTCGGCTAGGTTTTGATACTCCTCAGATTGATAAATAAAGCGTGAATCCCCACTATATGCACTTGAGGGGGATTGAGGTATAGTCCCTTTCTCCACAAGTCCCTAGGATTGTCCTTAGGTACACACGTTTTTGGCTCTGTTGCCAGGGAATGTCGAATCAAACCGATGTGGAGGTGATCGCAATCCGGGTGGATCGGGGCCGGTCGTGGCACACACAAGGTGTATAAAGCTAATGAATGTTGGAAGGTTTAAGGACATGAAAGTAAAATTAATTTTGAGTATGGAGAGATGTTGAAATGATTATGGGAATGGGAATGTAGGAGTGCAAGTTAGATTTATGAACATGAATGATAAGAATGAAAGAGAACCATACACACGAATCAAATTTGGAAGGAAGAATGGTCCATTGAAGGAGCTTCTTAAACACTTCCTAATTCTAATCCATATGCATAGTCTTCCTTGGATGATATGTATGCATGACAGAATAGATGGAACCCTTACACATAAATTAGTTTCAAAAGGAAGAATGGTCCAATATTGGAGCTTCTTATACACTTTTAGAAATGAATCAATATGTATGGGTATGTATGGATAATATGCATGCAAGTGAATTATGATGATAGAGTTTAATCACAAGCTCAATGAAACATCCTCACTGGTTCAACGCAATATTGCGGAGCCTTCTCACACATAGAAGAAAATAGAAGACATGTAAAAATACTTAAGAGACCGAGAGACGAGACAAGAGACAAGTGACACGTGACATGAATTAAAAGGATTTGAATTAAGATACATGTATAAGATCGTCATGGTACGTCATGCTAAGCAGTCTACTGATCAAAGGCGGTTCCGACCCTCAAACCATGACACTTGAACTGAATGTCACACGTAAGAAGGTGACTTCCACTTCATTGACCCTATGTATGTGTAGGCTCATAACGTCTAACTAAAGAATTCTAAGACTCATTAAAACTAGCTCTAACTCACTCACACGCTCCACAGAGGGTGAGTCAAGATAGAGATGCTGGTTTCAAGAGCCTATCCTAGATTGGAGTTCTAACCTAAATTTGAAACTAGGTACTATACTCATACTAGCCCACCTTGGATCCTCACTCGCTCAACCGAGGGTGATCGTCCCAAGGAAACCACAAGCTAGCAAGAGCCCTATGGATGCCTAACAATGAACCTCTAAGAGTTTGGAGGGGGGTTTATATAGTTTTTTGAATGAATTTGGGCCCTTGGATCTAGAGAAATCAACTCTCAACTGTAGGATCACTACTTTCGATTACAACCATTTGATTAATCAAATCAATGGCTTGTAATTGTTCTTTCTATCAAATCTAGTGTAAAGGAGTGAAATTAAGGTGCCTTCATTCTCCACCATTGGATCTGGGGATGATCTGGACCGTCGAATCAGTGCTCACATCAATTTGGATAAGATAAGCCACTATTTTTGGAGAAAAGCTGCATTATTGATCTTTGATTGTCAAAAAAAGTCTTCTTTTATGGAAAAACTCGTGGATCCTCCTTGCTTTAAGCATAACTGCATCTCCACCCTTGAATATGAGCTCATCTTGATCGTACAACATGGCTCAATCAGCTTTTGCCATGTGGTGGCCCTTCAACCCTTCAATTTGCTTAAATTAGAAAACTGTAGCGATCCTGAAAACTGGACTTTGTGCTCTTTGACCCTCCAAATAGGCTTTGATGAAGATGAAACTTTGGAGGACTATGTTTCCAAAGAACTCCTTCAAGAATATGCAAAAAAAAACTTCCATCTGAATCTTCCTTGTACAAGTTTGTCTACATTTGGAAGCTTGCAAGGTGGCATTAAGGTCTCTAGGAAGCTCTGATAGCCTTGAAACTTTGTACAAATATGTAGCCACATATGTTCTTTATACATGCCAAACCATATGGCTAACATAAAGTTCTATACAAGAATTTGTAGGGTCAAACTAGGAAAATTACATTTTTACAAAATGAACATAGCATATCAATGTGCTACAAAATCCATTTTCTGCTGAAATTTGGGCTATAGACTACCTTTGATAATCTTTACAAGTATATGAATTTTCATCTAATTTGGTGACAGTGAAATTTTTGCCCTAATTTCCTAACTTTGACCAGCTTTGACCGCTACCATGGACTTTCTTGATTTCTTTGAAACTTTGTATGTGAGCTTCCTTTGACATCCTTGATGCATCCTGAACTTTTCGGGGAATTCCGGCTACCTTTACCAAATATGTTTTTTGTAGGCCTTCACAAGTGAGAGAGGAGAGAAAATCTCGACGACATTCGCCCCCACTAAATCTGCGGTTCCTCCGGAAGCGCCACTCTAGTGTTCCTAAAAACCATAAGTTTCAAGCATCATATTCTTTTAAAGAAAAATAGGCAACAGAAAGGAGAGATTGATGATATGCATGAATGAGAAGGCAACATGATATCAAGCAACATATGTATGAAAGGAAAAATTAAAACATGCAACATGAATATGCATAAATAAATAGGTAACATTTCTATAAATGAACATGCAACATTGTTATGAATGAGTAGGCAACGTAACATGAAGAAAAATTTGCATGAAAGAAAGAATTGAAACATGCAACATAAATATGCATGAACAAATAGGAAACATATGAACAAGCAACATTGACAACAAGAAAGAAAACAAACAAGCATCAATATGAAGTGGAAGTGGATGTATTGAGTCGTTTTAAGCATCAGTTCCTCTCATCTTGAAGAAAAATTTTTACCTTTTTCATAAAGCAATCTACCTTAAATACGATTATAAACAAAGATTTAGGATTTTCAAGAGACATCTTTCATCTTTAGCTTATTTTAGATCAACTCCTTTCCTACATAAATATGAATATGCTCTTTCTCTAATAACATGAAAGGAAATCTAACTAAACTCCACTAATGCATAAATCTGCCTATATAGCCCGTGATTTATTCTACTATGCCTCTTTATCCTCCTTTGGCTTGCTCTTTTTTTTTTAATGATGATGATGATTTGGCAACTTTATGGTTACGATCACTTTTTTCGGGTGGAAGAAAGTGTAAACTTCTTGGTAACATGTAGCATTTTTTTTTTATGACGGGGAAAATTAAACCCCGATACAAGGTACAACCATTTTTGATGACAGAGAACAGTTGTTTAAACTCCGATACAAGTGCTGTGAGATGGACTAAGGATGTAGAAACATGCAATAGCAGGAGCTAGGATTTCAACAATTATGCTTGCGATATAGGATACATATGCATGTTTATATATGAAAGTCATGTCACCAAAATAAACCTCCAAATCTACATGCCCTATCTTTCCACATCCTAGATTATAATCAATTTCTTAGTAGATAAATTACTACTTAAGATAAAATTTTACACAAGTAGAGAAATCATCATTTGCCCTTTTTTTTTAACTCAAGTAATGTGGATATGCAATGCAATGCAAAGACTGAAAACAAACATGCATGAAACAAGAATGGAAAAAAAGTAGAATGAACTTGAAAAAAAACAAAGCAACATGAGCTTGAAATGATATTTTTGTATGTTTTTTTAATATTTTCTTCCCTTTTTTTTATTTTTATTATTATTTTTTTATGTTTATTTTTATAACATGGAAACTCCTATTTATGAATCGGCCTCATTGTTGTCATCCTCTTCAATTTCCTCATCCAAAATGTACTCATCATTATCACGTTTCTTGAATAGCTTTATCCTTTTACCTGCAATCAAAGTTTTTAGTGCAACACCATTTAATTCGCAAAGAGCATACGTACCATTGTTGCTGAGTTTTGCTACAATGTATGGCCCAAACCACCATTGAGTGAGCTTTTTGCATGCATCATATTGAGAGTCGAATGTACTATCATAAATGAGCACCCAATCTCCTACTTCAATTGGCTTAGGACGCAATCGATGAGTTTTATCAAAATAATGCTTGTTCTTCATTCTGGATTCTCTTAATTTTTCAACGGCATCATCAAGTCTTAATTTACCTTGTTCTAACTGTTTAATGCACAAACTCAAAAAATCATCAGTAGACATGTTTTTAGACCAAGGCAAATTTGACCATGCAGAAATATGAGACTGAATTGGAAACAATGGTTCTTGATAGTACATGAGTTCAGCAGGCATATACCCAGTAGTGCGTGTGCACCTCATTCTATCTGCCCAAAGTGCAAAAGGTAAGAACCTAGGCCATTGTTTGATGTCACCGTTACATGCTTTAGATATGGCTTTCACAATAGATGGATGCCCTCTCTCTATTTTACCATTGGCCTCTGGATTATATGCAGTAGTAAGAGACAAACGAATACCGTGATGTTCAAAGAACTCTTTAGCTTCTCTCGCATTTAACTCTCCACGATCGGCAACTACTTTCTCTATGTACCCAAAGCGACTTATGACATCTTCAAGCAAGAATTTGCAAACATTGGATGTGGTCTTAGATCGTAGTGCACGTCCCTCTACATGATTAGTTAAGTCTTCTCTTGCAAGTACAATGTAACACATTTTGTCAATACCTTTAGGCATAGTTACAAGATCTACTACCCACTTGTAGTGAATACAGGGTGGATAAGTCGGATGCAATGGATCTCTATGTTTGACTAAAGAATGAAGTTGGCAAGTAGAATATGTAGAAACATAGCTACTAATGTCAACAAACATCTTAGGCCAATAATAGGCACTTCTAATTTTTTCATATGTTCCAAAAAATCCTTTATGACCTTCCCATAAGGTCTCATGCATCTCCTTCATTATTTGCAATTGAAGACCTCTCTTTCCTAGGACTCTTTGTGGATTCTTAACCTTACCCTTAGCATGTCTCCAAAGATAACCGTTACGTAGGAAAAAATTATAAGCTCGTTTCCTAATGTTACGGATCTATTCGTAGTCCAAGTAGGTAATGGTTGTAGTGTACTCAAATACTTTCCTATGTCTCTCCATTCATCTTCGTACTCAGACTCATGAAATTACTCATACTCGTATATATGTGGAACATAATCAATTAAGTTCACATTCTTTATTAGATCACTTTCAAGGTCATCAAATCTAGCTCTTGATAACATATCAGCAACTGAATTTGACTTACCTGAAATATGAACTAACTCAAGATTTATGAACTTAATATATGAGATCCATCTAAGCATGGCTATATCAGGAGATGAACAATTTGCTATCATTCCAATGAGAGGCAAACAATCAGTTTCAACTTTGACATTTTCACCAATGAAATATTCTTTGTCTGTTTTCAAAGTTGTTACCATACCCCATAGTTCTCGTTTGATCTATGGATATTTTCGTTGTGTTTCATGTAAAATTTTGGCACCAAACCTAATTGCATATCTATTCCCTTTACTATCGTCTTGACTTATGACCCAACCTATACCAATAGGACTAGTATCAATAGTCAATATAATAGGTTTGTTGGCAGAATAGTCTACACGCTTAAGGATTGGAGCTTCAAGCAATAATTTCTTCAATTTACGCATAGCTTGAATGTGTTTGTCAATCCAAATAAATTTTCGTTTCTTCCTCAACAAGTCATAAAGACAATCAGCAATGTGAGCAAAGTGTGGGATCCAAATAACATAAAAGATGCAAGCACCAAGAAATCTACGTACCTCACTCACGTTGTTACATGTTTCAGAAATCTTACTAATGGCATCATCTTTTTGTGGGTATGGCTTTCGACCATAATGGCCACATAAATGTCCAACAATAAGCACCTCGTTGACACCAAAAACAAATTTCTCTATGGAAAATGTGAGACCTACCTCTTCAAATTGTTGAAATATTCTTTCACAATCAGAGATATGGTCAAGAACAAATTTACGATATCCAGATGAATCTAAAGTAATGTCCTTTGCACGTTCCTCACTCCCTTATTGGGAATATCATCAATGAATGGCATGGTTATATGAGGGATAAAATCATGTAAGACCATATTCATAGCACTAATCATATGAGCCACATAATTAGTCGCTCCTTGAGGTAAAGTACACATTCTCACTAAGCCTAAAGGAGTTTTCATTGTGGTTATGTCACAACTATCAATTGCTAATTGGAATTGGTCATATCCAGAATATAAATCACCCATTGAATAGATAGAATATCATGAAAAATGATTCAGCAAACTCATCTACAATGGGTCCTGTTCCTACATTCCTTATGGTGACTTTATTGACGGGTTGGAGATCTTGAATAAAACGTAGTTTCCCATTATTTTTAGGCATAGTGAACCATCGGTTTGAGTAAGGTGCAAAAGATGGCTCTAAAATTCTCATGTTTATCTTCTCCTTAAGTAGTTTCATTAGCTCAGGTAAGTGAGCCTTTGGAACTAGTATAGGGCGAAGATTCCATGGAATATGTGGAATAGTAAAGAGTATCATGGGTGCAACTAGCTTAGGATCTACACAACCAATCTCATGAGGATACATAGTAAAGGATTTTCCATGGCTACGTATGACTCCCTCAAATTTATCTCTCTCTGCTGGCAAAAGAAAGTCATCATCTCTACCAATTTTCACCTGTTTGATTGTCTCATCCGTCAATGTATGTCCTATGTTTTTCTTATCCCGAAGATTTGGATCATTTTTCACATCAATAATTTTTTCATTACTTCCTTGAGGTAATGGTTGAGCTATGGGTTTGATTTTTTTGTCTACAGTTTTGTACTTTGTTTCAACTAAGGCATCATGTGTTTGGTTAAATTTTGAGCACTTGTCAACATTGAGAGCATATTCCTGGATTAGAGCATACTCATCAAGGGAAGAAAGAAGAATAATATGGGAATCAGAATTTTGTTGAAGACATAACTCTAACTCCTCCAGAGTAGAGAAACAATGAGATGTTTTAATCACATGCTCAATTTTCTCATCATGCTCCATAATTTTGTTGTTTTTATAATTTTTTTGGGTTTTTTGGATAAAAGACTTGGACAATTGACTCTTATGAAGAAAATCTAATCTAGAATGTGGAAAAAAAGTGACAAACTATTGTACAGGTTGGTTAGCTGCGAGATGTCAAACCAATATCCACTGTTGTCCCACTCAACAATGGATTCTATCCGAAATTTTGATCATATGTAGCTCCAAAAATGAATCGAGGTGCACAATCACTACAAGCATGCTCATGACCTTGAGTAACAATAGGTTTCTTTCTAATTGACAATCGATTCCTAGGATGATTCACTCCTACCGTCATGACTTGAAGTGATTGCATTCCATCCTTAGACTTAAATCTAGCATAGGTAGACCCATCATCCATGGCTTTAGTTTCCATACGACTCTGACAAATAAAGGGTTGACCTAAGAGAACTTCATAGGAGCAATTATCTTGAATAAAAAAGTGAAACTCTTTTGTGATTCCTCCTATGGATATGGGCACACTAGCACAAGCTCCATACAGAGTACCTACACCATTATCTGTAGTTCTCATACGCCATCCACAATCTTTATCTATGGGCCATCGAAACTTATCACAGACTTCTCTTGAAATTACATTGATTTCGGAGCCGGAATCTACTAATGCATTTACAGTGATAGTGTTCTTATCATTTCCTATTTTAAGATGCATCTCTGATGTACCTCTAGACCAAAATTTTCTTTTAAAGTGACTTTCAGGATTGTTTTCATGATTTTCATGGTCAGGTTGAATAGGTCCTAAGAAATTTTTATTAACATTTACTTCATCATCATCAAAGTCCTCTTCATCAGATTCATCAAAGTTTAAGGCTTCATTCATAGCTTGATCTTGATCTAGAGAATCTTGCATTTCAGTATCTAGATTAAGCGGAAATCTCTTCCTTTTAATTAGGCCGATAAAGTTATCTTTAAAAACAGGCTTTGCAATAGAGAAAACTTGTTCTAAAGACATAGTCACTTGACTCTTAAGCAAAATGTCATCTAAAATCTCCATAGGATCTATTTTTCTCTCAATTTTTGAAATCAAGATGGCTTTAGGTCTTCTCTTTGGTTTCTTTTGTTTTTGCTCAAGGTCTTGTTTTTGTTCATGTTCCATGTTTGGTCTTCAGTTTGTTTTGATTGTTCTTGTTTATCTAAAGGATTTGGTTCTGTTTTTCTTTGCTTTGTCTTCTTCACTTTTTGTTTCTCCTCTTGTTTTTGTTCATTGGGTTGTGATTCTTGTTTTTTATCTTTGGATTGTGATGTTTCTCCGTGCTCTATGATTGTTTCTATTCCCTCTGAGGTTTGTTTTCGCATTACTCTTCTTTCACTAGGCTCAGCTTCATCTCTTTTTTGTTTTTCTTACATTGGATATGTGAGAAATAAGAGATTGATCTTCTATCGGTGACTCCCAAGCCATTATTCTCCTAATCTCATCTCGTGCTCTTACTAAAGCCTCTATGGAAAAGTCACCTTCCTTTGTGGGTTTACTTGATTCTACTTGTTGTTCATCAAGAGCTTCTAGTTTCACTCCTCTAGTTCCTACGTTCGTTATGGTTATATTTTCATAATGTTTTTTCATTCCTCCCTTTCCATAATTTCCTTGCAAAGGTAGCCTAGATCGATAGTCATAGATTTTCTTGTCTATATCTATTACTAGTCGTTGCTCCTTAGTAGCCTTCAATAGTTCACAATCTCTCAAAAAGTGCTCTAACGAATCACACCAAGGACACCTACGAGGGCCACGCACAAAACCATTTTGATTTTGAGGATTTTGATTAACTTGTGGTAGGAAATTTTGAAATTGAGGATTTTGTTGATAAGGTATTGCTTGAACAGGATAATTAGGATTTTGATAAGGCAATTGATGTTGTAGCTCAATGATGAGTAGCACCTCCTTTAATGTCAATCCGGGAAGACGTGAGGATGGTATGAAGACCTCGAGCAAGTGGCGGCACAAGTGCGTGAGTGAGAAGCACACTAGCATGCACACACATACACACACACGCGCACACACGGCAAGACAAAGAGTGAGGATCAATGGAGCTTTTTAGATTACTTTCAAAATGCTCTTACAAGTTCGTTTCACTTACAATCTACCCCCAAAAATGAGCTCTCTAGCTCCTTTTATAGTTTTTGACTAGCTTTTGGCCCTGTCCAGACCTAGTGTCCGGCCTAGTTAAAAATTAGGTTCCAGGGCTTATTTGGGGGTTCAAACGAGATCTAAAAATTATGAAAATTGGTACGCAACTACTTCTAAGGCTCCTCAAGCTCAAGGACTCCTTGGCTTGCACAAAATGGAGCTACAAAAATGTGAAATGAGATTTACAATGATTATTAGTGATAAAAATCACTGTTGTTGTAGGGATTTCTTCTAGTGATCTGCCATACATATCTTCAAGCTCCCTACTTGCTCTTCTTCCCTGCATGTCCATCTCTCTGATTTGCATTAATGTCTTGAAAAAATATTGGCCTACTTGCCAGATCTTCTTTGACTGCCCTGTTTGCCTGTGCTGTCCCTTCGCTCTGACTCCCTTCTTTGACTTTCACGTCTTGTAGATCCTGATGTACCAAGGCTACTGCCAACACCCCCCCCACTCTCGCGTCTGTCGCCCCTGACAGACCCTTGTCTAGCTGCTTTTTGTACGTAGTATTGTACAACATCGGCGGCGAGGTGGTGTTCTTCTAACCTGAGTCCCCTTGCTAGATCGGTCAGCAATGCATCCCAATTGACTGGCCCTGGGACATCTGGATGTGGCACCCGTAGCTGCTCTGAGTGAATGGTTCGCTCCACAGCAAATAAATGGAGGAGATGTGAGGGTCTGGGTACAAATATTTCTGAGTGGTATTCCCAGAACCCTGTTATGAACATCTCTTCGAATGTTTGTTTAAAGCAGGCCGGGAGGTATTTTATTCTGGCGTGCCAAGCGTATATCACCTCTATGGAAGGAGTGGTGCTCATGTCATACACTAAATCTTGGTTTCCTGTAAGGAATCCGACGCCTGAGAAGTGTGGGTCCTTGATATTCTTGAATGTCCTGAATGTAATAAGCATTAACTCAAAAATTTTCATGCACATCTGGGCCATTACATCAGGGGTATTCTTTAATCGGAGGCTCCAGTGCCTTATAGTGGAGATCATGTAATTGACGGTGGGGGGCCCTTGAGGGGGTGCTAGATAGACGTAGTTTAACCATTTGGCGCATCCCTTGATATTCTTGACTGCAATGGTAAACTCTGGCCATGTACGTCTGCGGAGTACAGGAACATAACAAGGGTTATATTTAATAAAAAGAGGCATATTCGTCCAGGTGCGAACCATCTCCGGATAGGTTTCGAGGAGTCGGATCCTCCAAGTGGGTTGATGAATGGAGCCTTTTTTAGCACTCTCTGGGATGTCATCTGGCCCAAATTGTGTGGCAAACGTTGGAGGTTTGCCACATTTATGTTGGATTTCTGCATTGTAGTCCGCCAGGAGTATACAATAGGGCACATATTGATCATCATTGGTTCCGATCCATCTATGGTGGGACATGCTGCGGAAGTATTCTGATTTAATAATAGTGTCCTCTATCTTTGCCATGGATTGGATCTGAACTGCTACTCGATCTTCATGAGTTGATGCCGTTTTCTCTAGTGTTTGGAGCCACTCAGGTACTTCGATTTCTAGCGTATCCATTCCTTCTGCCGTTTGTTCACCACCGGGCATTGGCATAGGAACGTAAGGTTCCTCATACGTCTCATCTACCTCGATGGGTACCAAATCCTCGGGTTCTGGTTCGACAACTGGAGAGGGTTGCCTTTCATGTGTGAGTAATCTTGCTTGTAGTTCGGCCACCTGCTCTTTCAATGCCTTGACTTCCTCTGAAGTCGTGGTCGTTTCCGTGACTTTGGGTGCTGTCTGTTGCTCTTGGAGTTGATTGCGCAGCGCATCACGTTCTTTTTCCAAGTCATCATGAGCTTCTAATAGATCTGCATAGCTGTCCAAGATGGTCTTCATTGTCGCTGAGGGCACCGCTTTAAACTGCTCGGGATCAAATTCGTGTGGAGAGCCTTCCATTGCAGCTTCTAGATTTGCTTCATTTTGCTGCTGCAATCTCTTGTTTTCCTCAAGGGCGGCCGCCATGTGTTTCCTGAGAAGTGCCAGGTTACGTCGGACTTTGAGATTATCGGCTTGGTACACCTCGAGCAAAGCTTCTAGTTGTTTGGCACCTGATTCCGTCGAGGGTTGGGGTGCTGCCAATAAGGTTTGGTGAGCCTGCTCCAGCGTCGCGTAGCGTTGATTCAGTTCTGCATTTTCTGTTTGTAGAATGTGAAATTGTGTTTGTAAGTTCTGGTGGTGCGTTTCCAGTTGCTGATACCGGTTGTCCAGAGCTTTGTACTCATGTTGGAGTTGGTATACACATTGGTTTAATGCAAAAAATATGTTATTTACATTAAATAATGTTGGGAAAGGTGAAGATGCAGGGGGAATGGGGGCGGGAATGGGAGAGGTGAATGCTGTGGATGTAAGTGGAGATGTGGGTGGAGGGGGTATGGGTGATGAAGGTGGCATGGGGGGAGGGAGCGGTGCTGTGGCAGGTGATGTTTCCATCGTGTCAACTGTTTGAGTGACTGTGTAGATGGGAATCGTTGGTGGAGTGGATGTGACATCGGTGAACAGGGTGGTGAAGGTGGGCATGGTGACTCCCCCGAATTGGATTCCCGGGGAGAGTGGGATGCCCATGACAACGGTAGTGGTAGTGGATGTGGTAGTGTTAGTGTCCTGCGGTGGAGTGATTTGTGTAGTGTGAGGTGGGGATGGTGGTGATAATGGTGCTTCGTGATATTCTTCTGCTTGCGTTGACTCGCCAGGTGCTGATGTATCGATGTGAATTTGCTTTCCGGACCTCCTGGGACGAGTAGGAACTCTTTTTTCAAACCTGTGGATGTAGGCCATTGCCTCATGGATGGCCTCGTCCAGTCCTACAGCGTCGGCATGAAGATTCATGGACTCAATGAACAAATCATCCACACCTTCCTCCGCTAGCAAGTCGTTCATGAGTCTTTTGCCCTGTTCGAGAGACATCTTATGCTGTTCCTGAACCAGTCACATGGTTCGATATAGTCTCTTGATCTGTGCCGAATATGCTGGGGCACTTGCTAACTCGGAGAGTTCGTCATATTCTTGCTGTTGTTCTTCGTCGGCTTCTTCTTCGTCTCCTCCTGCCTCTTGTTCGTCTACATCGACTTCTACCACTCGGGGTTGGGTGGGGGCCGATGTTGTTTTGGGTCGTGGTTCCTGATCTCGCGCTGCTTCCGCTTCGAGGTTAGAGTCATAGATTAATCGGGCAATTTCCTCATCCGTGAGGTCCTCAAGAGTAAATCCCTGCGGGAATTCCAAATCGGATGGAATGGGGGGAAAAACCAGATTAGGCCCCTCCGTGCTTGGTCTTGGTAACCGGATTGTGAATGGCCTAACTCGTCGTGTCTGGGGAGGAGTGATTTCTGGTGTAGCGGTAGCTCCCCTTGGTTGAGCACAGGGTAGTTGGACTCCCCCCCTCATCTTCTTGGATGGGGGACCTGCTGTTGATAGTCTTCTTTGGAATTCTTGGACTCGGGACCATACGAGTGCCCGCTGAACAGGCACGTCATAAGCCAAGCATCTGTAGATTATTCTGGTCAATGCACAACACCCGTGGAGTACATTCTTCTGTTTCTTGTTCCACCTTTGATGTGCTAGGTGGATCTGGTCTATTATCCAGTGTGGCACATTGATGGGTAGGCTTTCGGTTTCTGCTAGATATAAACTGAACCATATTTTTTTCGGGGGCATTGTGAATCGTTCTTGGGCGGGAAACGCAAAATGCTGCATGATGGTTCGCAGGTGAAGCGCAATGGTAGGTGTCATGGCTACCATATCCTTCAACTTATTCAGATCCTTGTGCTTCATTCGACCTGGGACCATGGTTTCCTTTTCTGTGGGGATGTGCATGCCATACATTCCCAAAGCTTCTCTTACCAGATTGAGGTCCAGCTTGAACCTTTTAAGCTCATTACCCGGCAGCAGTGATGGCAACACAAAGGTGCTGTCGCCTCCTTTGGCCCTGCTCGGCGTGATTGTACTGATCAGATATGAACATCGTAAAAAGTCCGGCTTTGGTATGTGAGTCCTGAAATAACTTTCCACACCTGCTTTGACCCAAACTGATCTCATGACTTCGGCATTTTGGTAGCTTTCAAATTCGCGTGTGAAAAAGTGGTATCTACCCCATTTGCCATTGAATTCCAATTCTGCTTCCCAGAAGTAGGTTCCATCGCCCAGTGGTCCAGCAACATCACTGAACCAATGCGCATGCTTACCTACTTGAGAGGTGTGTCCTTGAGGAGGATCCTGGATGGGGAGCACATGCACTTCTCGAAGCTCTTGCGGTCTTGCGGTGAGGCGTGGCTCAAGGAGAAGTGCTTCTATGTCCACGATCTGGGGACCAGATCCGGCTTGAGCGCTGGTACCTGCTTCTGCCATGGCCTGTTTGCTGATTGGTTCTGTGAGAATATAGAACCATGTGTTAACATTGTAATGGACAAAATAAATCCGTTGTTGTCCCCGTTACAACATTAACATAAGGTAGAAGGTGAGTTAGTGATTAGTAAGTGCATGAAGATAGTGTGTGTAGTTAGTGATTGTGTTGTCCTAGGAAACTATTGCAGTTAGTAAGTGGGTTATGAATTTACAAATTGGGGTCGGGGGGTTTATTACAGACCCTAGGCTGCCAAATGCAGTGGGTGGGCTGTGCTTTCGGTTTCGGAGAGTCTCTACAGAGCCTTCTCGGTGTCGTGGTTTGAAGATGAGGCCTTTTTGGGACCCATTTACAATTGATTACATGTACGCTCTTGGGTTTTGGTGTGTACATGAGTGTTGAGAACGAGTGAAATCTGGCAGTATGCGTCGCTGCGTTATGCTGTTTAAGTTGTGGCCTCAGCGTAGCTACTTGTGCCATCAAGCAAGCCTTAGGCACCCAAATTTGTCTTGATTTTGGGCTTGCCTTCATCGACTTCTTGGGCACCCAAATAGATTTTACTTTAGCAGAAGAATTTCTGAAAGACTTCTTATTAGCGTTGCGTTGTTGGTCACTAATAAGAGGCTTTACCCCTGTAGTTGACGGTGGTGCAACTGGTCGTTCGCCTTTCCGCACCCATACCTGATCTATTTGCTGGGCTGTTCTGCTGCGCAGGTACTTTTGATCTCTGACATAGGTAGTACCCTGCTTCTTCTGCCTTTGATCCACCTTGGGTTGTTGCCTCTTTCCAGCCTTTGGAAAAGAAGGGAGTTCCTTTGCATTCCTGACTCCTTTTTTGCGAATATCATTCCTCTGCAACACATAGTTTTGGACAAGAACAGCATGGTCATCTTCATGTGTACCCCTGGAAGGACCAGGAGTCTGTGCCTTTCCTAGTTCCTTGAGTGCTTGATTGTCTAATTCTATTGTAACTCGACTATGATTGACCCAAACCTGGAGAAGTCCACTGCTTAGGTTTAGATTGACTGCTTGGTCATAAATCCAATCTTGACCCAGGACAAGAGGCTCAGTGAGATCCTCATCCTGACACACTAGTACTTTAACTGACATTGCTTCATCATGAATGTAGAGGGGAAGTTCCACCTCGCCCATGCAAGGGGTTTCCACGCCTCCCAATCCTATAAGATATGCCTCCACAGGATTGACAGTTAACTGTAACTCTTGACAGTAAGACATTCTAACAGCACTAGTGGCTGCACCTGAGTCAATCAAGGCTCTTACGGTCCTGGCACTCTTTCCTTGTCCTATATCTAAGGTTACGAAAGGACGTCTATCAATTATCCTATGCGAGCTTGTTCCTGCGACTTCACACATTGCCACATGATATCCTTGATCTGCATAGTCATTTGTCCTAGGCTGCTCTCTACCTTGCCTACGTAATTTCATTCTTCTAATGCGTTCTAAAGCTTCTGCTTGAGCTTCTTCTCGCAATCGCTTTTCTTCCTCTTTGCGTTTCTTAGCAGTATTGAGTCGGCTAAGCATTTCTTCTGTGAGGGGTTCCTGGTACAACTTGACTCTGCAACCGCTAATATAATTTGGGAGAACATCACCCTCTAATGTGGCCAATTGTACCGCTCCGCTTGTGGAGATCCTATTGATGATCATAGGTCCGTAGCCTCTCTTTTCTAGCTTCCTCGCGTGTTGTTTGAGTGTATAGACCAAGACTAGATCTCCTGCTTTCAGGCCTTTATCCTTCACATGGGCATCGAAATATGCCTTCTGTCTCTTCTTGGCTGCATATATCCCTGCAGCGGCTCTCAGTCTTGTCTCTCCTAATCGTTCAAGGTCAAAGATCCTAGAGGAGAGCTCATGACCTGTCCATTCGTGCTCTTGTGCTACTCTCAATGTAGGGATCAGGAAGTCCAAGGGTAGCACAGCGTTTTGGCCGAATACCATCTGAAAGGGGGTGGCTTGGAGCACCGTTTTGTAGGCAACTCGGTATGCCCAAACAGCATGGTGTAGCTGTTTGTCCCAATCAGAGCGTTTAGTGTTCACTAGTTTTGTCAGTACATTGCATAAAATCTTATTAGTACTCTCAGCTTGTCCATTAGCTTGAGGGTGATAAGGGGCAGACTTCTTGTGTATTACCAAGAATTCTTGGAGTAGATTTTCAATCACTTCGTTCAAGAAATGAGTGCCTCTATCACTTACTAGCTCTATAGGTAGTCCATATCTCGTGAATACATTCTCAAACAAGAATTTGGCAGTTGTTTGAGCATCGTTCTTGGTTGTAGCCTTTACCTCTACCCACTTGGTGAGATAATCTGTTGCAACAATGATGTATTCCGCATGAGAACCTTTAGCTGGGGGATTAATAGGGCCTACGAAGTCTATTCCCCACTTAGAGAATGCACGTCCGCCCATCATAGGTTTCAGTGGCATCTCATCCTTGCGTATAGGATACTGAGTCCTCTGACATACATCACACCGTTTCACATAGGTATGTGCATCCATGTGAAGGGTAGGCCACCAGAAGCCCGCAAATAGTATCGCTTTGATCACCCGATCTGGTCCAAAGTGTCCTCCTGCTACACCTTGGTGAGCAGTTTCTAAGATCTTAAGATACTCACTTTCATGGACACACAGTCTCAGGTAACCATCTTTACCGCGTTTGTATAGATTGTCACCAATGAGTGAGTAATCCAAGGCTTCTTGTTCTAAACTCCTTTTCCTAGCTAGAGTCATGTCTGGGGGGAATGTGTTTGTCCGCAAGAATGATACTAGAGGTTCACTCCAATCTGGCACAATGGATATTTGATAGAGAGTGGCATGTTCCACTGGTGGTTTAGTGCAACAGCTTGGGCATTCTTTGCACAACTTTTGGACATCAGCTTCCATAGTTGGCCAATGCACTCCGAATCTCTTTAGAGTCTGTAAAGTTCGTTGCTTTGAATGGTGTTGCTCTAACGCACCTACATGTGCTAATTGCAACCATTTAGCGTACTCATCTTCTTCTACGCAACAAGCCAAGATCCCTTGATCTGTGTGCTTGTACATGCTTCCTGCCATGATATGGTACTTTTGGGCTTTTACGATCTCTCTATTTCGTGTGTTTACGACTGGATGATTAGGCCCGTATGTCAATACTGGTACCAATGGCTTAGCCCAATGCGGTACAACTTCCAAATTAAACAAGTAAGCATCAGGAAGGTCATCTGACACTCCTTGTGGGGCTTCTCCCGATGTGAGCCTAGAGAGGTGATCTGCTCTCAAGTGAGTCCTCCCTTTCCTTACCACAACCTCAAAATCATATTCCATTAGCAAGAGAAACCATCTCACTAATCTTCCTGTATTGCATGGCTTGTTTACAAGATATAACAATGCCTGATGATCAGTAAAAAATTTAAACTTATTTGCAAGCAAATAGTGTCTAAATTTCTTGACTGCATATACCATGCCTAATCCTTCGCGCTCTGTGGTGGTGTAATTCCGTTCAGCCGCATTCAATTGTCTACTGGCATAGGCAATTGGAAGATCCATATTACCTTCACCAGTAGGTTGTGCAAGCACACATCCAATGGCGTAATTGGATGCATCCACATGAACATGGAATGGCTTATTCCAATCTGGTGTGGTCAAGATTGGTGCTGAACATAATCTTCGTTTAAGTTCTTGGAAGGAATTCTCACATTCATCCGTCCATTCAAAGTTTGTCAAGAGTCCGTACATGGGCTTTGCAATGACAGCATACATGTGTATAAATCGTCGATAATAACCGCAATGCCCCATGAAAGCTTGTACTTCCTTGACATTCTTTGGCCTAGGTAACTCCGCTATGGCTCTCACTTTTTCTTCGTCAGTAGATATGCCATTCTTTGACACTATATGTCCTAGGATCTTGCCTTGCCTGACCATAAAGACACACTTTTCGGGGTTCAGGCAGACTTGATATTCTCTACATTTGTCAAAGATTTGTCTGAGTTCAGGAATATGGGTTTGTCTAACATTGGAATGAGCACAGAGATCATCAACATAGACTTCTAAACTCTTTCTTAGGAACTCCTTAAACACATGGCACATCAGCCTCTGGAAGGTAGCTGGTGCATTGGTAAGCCCAAATGGCATTACTCTAAAAGCAAAAATGCCCCATTCCGTGGCAAAGGCTGTCTTATGCTGATCCTCTGGAGATATGGCTACTTGATTGTAGCCTGAAAATCCATCAAGGAAACTGTACACTTCCTTGCCTGCCACTCTTTCTAAGAGATGCTCTGTGATGGGAAGCGGATAGTTATCTCGAATCGTGGCGGCATTAACCTTTTTCAAGTTAATGCACACACGCAGCTTGCCATTCTTCTTGGGCACCACTACGATGGGGGATACCCATTCAGTGTGCTCAATTTCATAGATAAATCCAGCTTCGACCAATCTATCTATCTCTTCTTTGATCTTAGCTGCGTAATTATCGTTATATGTATAAGGCTTTTGCTTAGAGGGTTTAGCATCTGAAGTCATGGGAATGGTGTGTGAGCATATCTCAGGGTCAACACCTTTCAAATCCTTGTAACTCCAAGCGAATACATCTCTGTATTCTCTTAGCAAGGCTATCAATTCGTACTCCTCTTCTTCTGTTAGGTCATGGCCTATATACGTACATCTCTCCTCTCCTTCTTCTAGGGCCACTACGATTTTCTTGGTGGTTTCTTTGTTATCATAGGCCTCTCCTGATTGTGCCTCTCGTTTAGGCATTCTTATCATGACTCTTCTGTCATCTATCTCGTACTTCTTAAAATTTTCTGGGACCTCAAACAAAGATTCTTCCTCTTCTGGTAAGGCTTCTCTCTTCTTTCGTTTCTTTCCTTCTTCCTTAGGGGTCATATGCGTTGCTAATCTTACACCATTTGTAACTTCTCCATGCCTCTGGGGTTGAAATTCTACTTCATGGAAGTATTCCTCATCTGATGCAAATGGTGGGTCCATAATGATTGACTCTAGATCGGAGTCACTTGCATCCTCAAATGCATCAGGGCTAGGTTCGCATTCTTCTAGAACTGCCTCTCCCATGATTGGCTCTATGGAGAAGACTGAAATATCATAGCCATCCTCATCACAGTGAGGTGTCCATTGTTCTTCATTGATGGCTACGTCCATTGTTGCTAAAATCTCTGCCCAGCCATGGGGTTCAAATTCCTCGTCTGGAAACACTACAGGTGCATAGGCTGGGTCTTGAATGGGTCTATGGGTTTCGTTTGCACCTATTTCTCTGGCCTTTTCTCTCTTCTCTTCTTCTACTGCTACCTTGCACATCCATAAGTGAGTATCTTCATGCATCCATGAGGATCCAGACCCTATGGAATGCACCGATTCTGTATCATCTTTGGCTCTATGGATGGGATTCCATTGGATAGGAGGGACATCTCTATGAGAATAATCCTTGAGATTGACTTTGGTTGTAACACCTAAGTGCTGCAGGTACAAAGAATTGGTCCCCCAATCCTGTACCACTTGCAACTGTCGCATGAATGGTCTTCCCAAAATCATCTCATAGGCATGATTTTTGCTGAAGTCACATATGGCAAAGGTATGTTCAAACTCGACACCACAAGTGGTGAGAGTTATTCCTTCTAGCAATCCTAGGGGTCTCTCTATGTGACCATCGGCCATCTGCAATTTCATCCTCGTTGGCCTGAGTGCCGGCTTGCCCCAACGCTTCCAAAGGGAAGTAGTGGCAATTGCAACTCCTGCACCTGAGTCCAAAATTGCCTTAGTGGTGTAGTCCTGGTAGGTAATGGGAAGATAGGTGTTCCCTTCTTCACCTTCACACATATCTCCTATCTTATCCAAAGGAATTTCTGGCACTGTCCTATGGGATCCTACCCGGGAATGAGGTTTTGCAACTTCAGTTACTCGACTGGCTGCACAATTCCGCGCGTTTAGTCTATTCTCAGGCAGTTCTTCCAAAGTGCAATCGCGTTGCATCTTGGTGTTCGTTACTGCCTCCGTGTTCCTTGGTATGACTGAGTCGTCATTCCTTACCATGACTGTGGGTGTTCTCATACATGTGGACTTTGCTTCCCATGGGCCTGTGAAGTGGGGTAGCTCTTGTATGGAATTAGACTCAAAGTCCAATCTCTCGTGAGACTGAGTACTCTCATATTCCCCGTAAATGGATGGGATGTCTTGTGGGAATTGGTCGTGGGCATCATCCACAAGTTCAAAAGGAGGGGCGACCTTACTTTCGTTATCCCATTTATCTTCTTGAATCTCTCGTAGGAAGTCTGGTGCAAACCGATTCATAGAAGAAGAAGTGTCTGGCTCCGTAGAATTGGGCGCATAAGCAACCTGTGAAGGAGGACTGATTCTATTGTTGACTCTCTCCTCGTTCTCGCAAATGGCTGGAGCACAAGCTTCTTGTAGAGGATTACTTATTCTATTACTCTTCCGAGCAGGCTCATACGCTCTCTGAGAAGGAATGTAGGTCACCTGTGGAGGTACGTAAGCTTTCGGGGTAGGCTCATCTGCCTTTTGGGGAGGAATATAGGCGTCTTGAGGAGGCGCGTGGGCTTCCTGAAGAGGCTGGCTTATCCGTTCTCTTGCCCTTTCCTTTCTTTGAGGGGTAGGTTCCTCTTCTGGCTGTGCATTTAGCCTCTCTAATCTTTCTAAGGAGGGGAAGTTGTCTGGTTTAGTGGAATTGGCTGCATAAACTTCCGATGGGGAATGGCTCCGGTTTTTGCTTGCTTTTTCTTTCTCCTGATTTTTTTCTTCCTTGTCAGATCTGGCAATTATCCTCTCTAACTTTTCTAGGAATCCATCCAAGTGTAATTGCGTCTTGGCTGAGCCCGAGTAATTGAAAAGGCGACTGGCTTCAAACATAGTCTGAGCCAATGCGACCATTTTTGCGCATAGTTTGGTTCTTTCTATCTCTAGGTCAGCTCTAGGATAGCACTTGGCATGATCCGTGACGTTTGGCCCTTCTTGGATTCTGGCCTGATATGCTTTAAGCATCATGTCTAAGTCTTCAGGGGTGGGATCAGCTAACACTGATCCGACTCTAGGGGGTGGTGGGATTTGATGAGGCGGTAGGGAAGGTGGTGAGTCGGACGGAGATGGAAGGGGTGGAGGCGGGGTATTGTGAGAGGGGATTTGAGAGGTGATTTCAGTTATCCTAGCTTTGGTTTCTCTTATGCTTTCCTCAAGTTCACTCATCTTTTTAGCCCATTGTCTTTTCATTCTTTCTCGACTATCTTTCCACGCTCTGGTCCTTTTCTTTGTCACGCTCTCGGTTTCACTAGCCTCTGAGTTCTTACTCTGGTTTGTTTCTTGGTTTTGCTGCAAAGCCTGAGCTCTAGTGACTACCTGCACTGGTGCAGTGGAAGTGACGCTTCCTGAGGAATCTACAACCAAACCAATCACATTGATCGGAGTGATTTTTGGCATATTATTGGGGTTCTTTGGGCAATCTCGTATAAGATGCTCCTTTCCACAATCTTGGCAAAAACCTTGGATAGTCACTGACTGGGGTTGTGTAGGTGGGGGCAAGGGACAATCACGAATGAGATGATCTCCTTGGCATCTGTAGCACGGTCCTCTTGGGAATGGAGGTCTTACTTGCCTAGGTTGAGGCCTGGGGTTGGGGTTTGCATACATGACGTTCGTGTAATCTGACTCCCAACTAGGTTCACTTGATTCCTCACTATAGTAAGACTCACCATGTTCGGGAGACTGCATGTAGTAAGCCTGGGGACTATCGACATGTGTAGAATCGAAGCTATGGTCACTTGGGTCATTTTCCGAGATCAATGGGGTTACTGGTACTATGGCCCTATTCAGGTTTTCTTCTGCAACAGCATACTTTACTGGAATCACGTTAGCGGGGTTTGGGGGCTGTTGAGCTAGCACCGGTTGGGGTCTCTGTTGGGCCTGATATGGTTGCTGATAGGTTTGTTGGGGTCTAGCATATTGTGGTGGTGGGTTTTGGTTCTGGTATCGGCCTTGTTGGTACGGCTGCGGGTAGGGTTGTCTAACTGCCTGCTTGTTGTATGGGCAATCTTGTGCGGTGTGATTGGTGTATCTCTGTTCTATGGTGCAGTACTGGCTACTAGGGTTAACTTGGGGTTGAGCCATAATGGGACAGACGTTCGCCATATGGTCACCACCGCATGTATAGCACCTTTTTACAGGAGCAAACCTTGGAATTTGTTTGCTAGTCACTCCTAATTTCTGAGCTACCTTCTCAGCAAGTTCCTCGATTGATGTAGATTGCTTGGAAGAGTGGCTAGATGCGCTATCTGAATCTTTATAGATTTTGGAAAGCTCTAGCTCTTCCCCTAGGTTATCTTCAATGTCAATGCACATGTGTACACACTCTTCTATAGTCCTAGGGTCCTTCAGATACACATAGGATCTCAATTTTGTACTCAGCAATCCATCAAGGAATAGGGCTACTTGTTTAGCAGATGTGGGGAGCTCCGAAATAGGACATCTTTCAAGGTATTGCCTAAATCTTCTCCCTGCAAGTCTCACAGTCTCTTGGGGGGTCTGTTTGAAGCTGTGGATCAATGAGGAAGTATTGTGTCTTATGCCGCTCTTAGAGAACTCTACAATGAATGCCTCTAGGAGTTGGTCTATGCTCCTGAACTGACGCTCATCCAATGGTTGAAACCATGTAAGTGCTGTGTTCCTAAGGGTTAGACCGAAGGCATTGTACTGCGTGAACAGATCTTCCACTTGTTCAGCTCTCAAGACTTGCTTGAACTCCGCCACATGATCATAGGGATCTCCTGTGCCGTCAAAGTAATTTTTCATGGACTTAACTAGCTGGGTGGGTCTCAAAGTTCTTGTGTGCTCTCTAGGCCTCGGCAGAGGGAATCCATCTACATTTCTTTGGTTCCTGTGGGCTCTATGCATCTCAGGTTCTACCCTATTCGTCTCTGTTCTCGTTCTTTCTCTGCCCACGGGGTTGGCGAAACTTACTTCTGGTTTATCCCTACTTCTATCTCTTTGTGTACCATGAGCTTGGGAAGTTCCAGCCCCAGGGTGACCATAGGATACATTTGATCTTGGTTGGGGAAAAATGAATTCACCCTTCCAAGTGTAGGCATGCCTATCATTTTCTGTCACCACAAAGATCCGTTCTGAAGCATGATCTAAATAGGTCACTCTGCCTGGGCTATCCGGATCCTTAAGCTCATAGATCATGATATTTCCTATGTCTGTTGGCTGATTAGACTTATACCTCCAAAAGGCTTCATCAGTTTCTCGATTGAGGAGCAACTCTATGCTCTTGTTGTCTTGGGGGACCCATTCAGGCGTGATAATCCTAGTGAGAACTGATTTACCTCGAGGGGTTCTAGGTTCCGCACCCATGTTCCCTTGTTCTAGGTCACCTAACTCCGCTTCTGAGATCACATTCCCGAAGTCATCTGTCCTATCAGGGTGGCTAGTGACTGCATATATAGTTCCTTCTTTGTCCAGGTATGCACCATTTTCAAACTTGACAGCTGGGTGTTCTAGTCCTATGGATTGGTCAGGGTTTTTAATCTGGACCACGGATCTTCCTAAGCCGTCCTCATAGATGCTAGCACCTAGTCGGTTGGTCCTAAGGTATTCCAGCTGTGTTTTGTAAGGGCCTTCTACCCTGTACAAATAAGGCACTCCTGAACTTCCCGCAGGTCTGTCCATGCCTTGAGACATTTCTGACTCACTGGTCTCAGAGCTAGGGTAGTATGAGTGGTGGCTCAACTGCTGGGCCCAAGACCTTGCAGTGTGATTGACACTAGCCTCTGAAGACCTAAGGCTTTGTCTTTCCCTTGCTAGATGTCGTCCTGATCGAAGGTTCATATGCCTAATTGATTATCCCAAATTTTTTCCAGAGTACAACCTCGTTGCCAATCAATTGGTACCAGTCACTTGATTCTTTTTAGTTAGTTATTGTGTTTATGGTCTTGTCTGATATCCCGTCGTCAGGAACACTTGAATGTTTTTCGTACTTTAGGTTGATCGTTGCACGTTAGGTTCTTTTCCCTTAGGTTATCGACAGTACAGTAACTAAGTTTTTAGCTTGAACTTGAGTTCCTTAATAGTCTTTAACTTGATAACTGCCTATCGTCAACCTGACTTACTCCTACTCTACTCGTTCTTAGCTTGAGCTAGGAAATGACAAAGGGAGTTGAGAATATTCCAACCTTACTTGTTGATCCCTTGCTTTAGGGTGCTCAAGAACTCGGTTCTCAAGCTTGCCAAGAAACCTTGCTTTTGTACGCTCTTAGTTGCTCTCAATGGACCTATAAAGGACCCACGGTTAGCTCAATGCTTATATTCAAAGAACAAAACCAACCACTTCCATTCATGTGACACAAACACACATTTGCATTGTGACTTTTAGGAAAATACTTCTACAGACTCCTGACTTTGATCCCCCTGGGTATGGTCAACTTCAATTTACCCTCTCTGAAAATCAATGCATTATCTTTATAAAAAACAGTTGAGGGCGTGTAGTATATGCCACGAGCTTTCCAACAAGCCCAAGAGCTCAAAAATTGGATTTCGTATGAAAAAGTTAGGACTGTTCAGGGTTTAGGGAGTTAAATCAGGATTCAATACACGCTAACAGTCAAACAGGAATACTCGAGTATCTTGTGGCACGGCCTAACAATGCAATACTACACCCTAAAGTTTGTCCCACACTTAATCACAATTTAGACCAATCACTTTGCCTTGAAAATTTGACCTAATTTGCCCTTCTAACGCGTTCGCAAAGTCTGTCGGTCGCGATTGACAGGTCAGTCGCGATCGACGTGTCGATCGCGATTGACAGGTCCGCCGTGGCTGTCAGTCGCGATTGACTGGTCAGTCGCGATTGACAGGGGTTACGAAAAGTCAATCAGTCGTGGTCAAAGCGTCGTTGACTCTGTCGGTCGCGATTGATGAGTCGATCGCGATTGACAGGTCGGTCGCGAGGGTCTGTCGATCGTGGTCAAACGGTCGTTGACCGTGTCGGTCGCGATTGACAGAACCGTCGTGGTCTGTCCGTCGTGGTCAAACCGTCGTTGACTGTGTCGGTCGCGATTGATGAGTCGATCGCGATTGATGACTCGATCGCGATTGACACGTGTCACGCGTATAGTCAGTCGGTCGTGGTCAATCGGTCGTTGACTCTGTCGGTCGCGATTGACAGAGCCGTCGTGGGCTGTCGGTCGCGATTGACGTGTCGATCGCGATTGACTGATCTGTCCGTCGTGGTTTGTCGATCGCGATTGACAGAGCGATCGCGATTGACAGAAATCTGTGGAATTTCAAAAAACTAAACACATTTTTGGGAAGCCCTTGGCCTGTAGGTCATGGATATGCACTTTGTTTAGCAATTAGAGCAATTTTTCTGTCGGTCGCGATTGACAGAGCTCGGCGACACACAGACAGTTACACAGATTTCCGTACCTGTGCAGCGTGCTGGGGAGGATGATGCGGCCTGTACCTGCAGAATACTCACAAAACATGCAAAAACAGCACATGCAAATTCGCTCTCTCGCTCTCTCTCACAAGTGAAATGAGGGAAATGAGGTGGAGATGGGGATATAGTCAAAAACTGAAATTTTCGCGATGATGGAGATGGACGTGGGAGATGGTGATGATGATGATGGTGATGAAGATGGTGAAGAAAGTAAATGAAAATCGATGAGAGTGAAGAAAATACCTACAACTCCAACACGTCAACTCTACGTCTTACCATCACACGCTCGTTCTCAAAGCTCGATCCCCGGCAACGGCGCCAAAATTTGGTGTAGCTCAATGATGAGTAGCACCTCCTTTAATGTCAATCCGGGAAGACGTGAGGATGGTATGAAGACCTCGAGCAAGTGGCGGCACAAGTGCGTGAGTGAGAAGCACACTAGCATGCACACACATACACACACACGCGCACACACGGCAAGACAAAGAGTGAGGATCAATGGAGCTTTTTAGATTACTTTCAAAATGCTCTTACAAGTTCGTTTCACTTACAATCTACCCCCAAAAATGAGCTCTCTAGCTCCTTTTATAGTTTTTGACTAGCTTTTGGCCCTGTCCAGACCTAGTGTCCGGCCTAGTTAAAAATTAGGTTCCAGGGCTTATTTGGGGGTTCAAACGAGATCTAAAAATTATGAAAATTGGTACGCAACTACTTCTAAGGCTCCTCAAGCTCAAGGACTCCTTGGCTTGCACAAAATGGAGCTACAAAAATGTGAAATGAGATTTACAATGATTATTAGTGATAAAAATCACTGTTGTTGTAGGGATTTCTTCTAGTGATCTGCCATACATATCTTCAAGCTCCCTACTTGCTCTTCTTCCCTGCATGTCCATCTCTCTGATTTGCATTAATGTCTTGAAAAAATATTGGCCTACTTGCCAGATCTTCTTTGACTGCCCTGTTTGCCTGTGCTGTCCCTTCGCTCTGACTCCCTTCTTTGACTTTCACGTCTTGTAGATCCTGATGTACCAAGGCTACTGCCAACAGATGTATTTGAGGAGCTTGGGGAGCAACATGTGGTACTTGAGGTGCAAGATGAGCTTCCATATTATACGGTTGATGATTTTGAAAATTTTGATTTTGAGGATTTTGAAAAGCTATTTGTGAAGCTTGAGGATACATGTTTTGATACATTTGAGGATTTTTCACATGAGGATGAGGATTTTGCATTGAAGGATTATGCATTGGAGGAAATTGATATGCTTGAGTAGGAGCTACTTGTGGATTTTGATTGGTAGCTATAACATGTTGATTAGGCTCTTGAAAAGACATTGGGCTCATTTGATTTTGGAAAGTTTTGGCGTAATTAGATTGTAAAGCATCTATAGTCTTGGCCAAATTGGATTGTGTAGCAATAAGACTTTCCATTTGCTTACTGAGAATTTCCACTTGAGATTGTTCACCTACACTTTTATTTGGCTCTACTTTAAAACCTTGAGTAGGCTCCATCATTTGAGGAATAGGAGTAGAGTCAAAAATCAGAGCATGGGATTGTTCTCTAACTTGCTCCTTAGTTTGTGGAAGGCTAGCTTGAGGAAGACTAGTTTGCTCATAAAGCATGGATTGCCTTTGATGTCTATGGGCTACAGCCTCTACTACTTTACGCACTTTTTGCCAATTGTCAGTAAGACCATAGTGCTTATCCGGTTCTTCTAATCGCTGCTCAACTTCCCTACGAGTTTCAGGATGAAGAAGCTTAAGAAAATTGATCACAAGATTAGGTTCCAAAGTTATCTTATCCTCATTAGGAAGTTGTTCATAGCGTCTAATATACTCATTTTGTAAGTGAGTAATAGAGCTACTAGGCTTTGGGGAATTGACCCATCGTAAGAATCCATCCCGATTATGTTGGCTATTGTCTTCAAGATAGAATTCTTTGAGCATCTCCTTTCTAAAATCACTCCAAGGAAGACTATCATATTGAGTGACACAGTTCATGATAGAGCTATCAATAATTCGTTCAAAGAATGATATCAAAAGATCTTTAGGAAGACCAAAAGTCATAGCTTGCTCTTCAAACAAATCTAAGTAGCTTGTGATGTTGATGCCATTGAATTTTCCCTTCTCTCTCAACATAGAAGAGACTATTCTTTGGCTTTGTTTCTCAACAATAAGGGATTTGAATCCTTCCTCCATCTTATGTGAATAAGCAAGTGATGCACGATGCTCTAGATCTCTCACAAATGTGTTTACTTCAGGACGAAGATGTGCACGATACTGTGAGAAATCCAGTGCAACACTCAAGACTCATGATGATGATATGATGAGGATGAAAAATATGAAACAAAGGATATGGATCGCAACCTCCCAACAAGATCAGAAGCAAATGCCACGAAGCGTTTCACGTCAGGTTCAAATGTGGAGGTGATCGCAATCCGGGTGGATCGGGTCAGGTCGTGGCACACACAAGGTGTATAAAGCTAATGAATGTTGGAAGGTTTAAGGACATGAAAGTAAAATTAATTTTGAGTATGGAGAAGATAGAGATGTTGAAATGATTATGGGAATGGGAATGTAGGAGTGCAAGTTAGATTTATGAACATGAATGATAAGAATGAAAGAGAACCATACACATGAATCAAATTTGGAAGGAAGAATGGTCCATTGAAGGAGCTTCTTAAACACTTCCTAAGTCTAATTCATATGCATAGTCTTCTTTGGATGATATATAAGCATGAAAAGAATAGATGGAACCCTTACACATAAATTAGTTTCAAAAGGAAGAATGGTCCAATATTGGAGCTTCTTATACACTTTTAGAAACTAATCAATATGTATGGGTATGTATGGATTATATGCATGCAAGTGAATTATGATGATAGAGTTTAATCACAAGCTCAATGAAACATCCTCATTGGTTCAACGCAATACTGCGGAGCCTTCTCACACATAGAAGAAAATAGAAGACATGTAAAAATACTTAAGAGACTGAGAGACGAGACAAGAGACAAGTGACACGTGACATGAATTAAAAGGATTTGAATTAAGATACATGTATAAGATCGTCATGGTACATCATGCTAAGCAGTCTACTGATCAAAGGCGGTTTCGATCCTCAAACCATGACAGTTCAACCGAATGTCACACCTAAGAAGGTGAGTTCCACTTCATTGACCCTATGTATGTCTAGGCTTGTAACGTCTAACTAAAGAAGTCTAAGACTCATTAAAACCAGCTCTAACTCACTCACACGCTCCACCGAGGGTGAGTCAAGATAGAGATGCTGGTTTCAAGAGCCTATCCTAGATTGGAGTTCTAACTTAAATTTGAAACTAGGTACTATACTCATACTAGCCCACCTTGGATCCTCACTCGCTCAACCGAGGGTGATCGTCTAAAGGAAACCGTAAGATAGCAAGAGCCCTTTGTATGCCTAACAATGAACCTATAGGAGTTTGGAGGGGGGTCTATATAGTTTTTTGAATGAATTTGGGCCCTTGGATCTAGAGAAATCAACTCTCAACTCTAAGATCACTACTTTCGATTACAACCATTTGATTAATCAGATCAATGGCTTGGAATTGTTCTTTCTATGAAATCTAGTGTAAAGGAGTGAAATTAAGGCGCCTTCATTCTCCACCATTGGATCTGGGGATGATCTGGACCATCGGATCAGTGTTGACATCAGTTTGGATAAGATAAGCCACTATTTTTGGAGAAAAGCTCCATTATTGATCCTTGACTGTCAAAAAAATCTTCTTTTATGGAAAAACTCGTGGATCCTCCTTGCTTTAAGCATAAGTGCATCTCCACCCTTGAATATGAGCCCATCTTGATCGTACAACATGGCTCAATCAGCTTTCGCCATGTGGTGGCCCTTCAACCCTTCAATTTGCTTAAACTAGAAAACTGCGATGATCCTGAAAATTGGACTTTGTGCTCTTTGACCCTCCAAATAGGATTTGATGAAGATGAAACTTTGTAGGACTATGTTTCCGTAGAACTCCTTCAGGAATATGCAAAAAAAACTTCCGTCTGAATCTTCCTTGTACAAGTTTGTCTACATTTGGAAGCTTGCAAGGTGGCATTAAGGTCTCTAGGAAGCTCTGATAGCCTTGAAACTTTGTACAAATATGTAGCCACATATGGCCTTTATACATGCCAAACCATATGGCTAACATAAATTTCTATACAAGAATTTGTAGGGTCAAACTAGAAAAATTACATTTTTACAAAATGAACATAGCATATCAATGTGCTACAAAATCCATTTTCTGCTGAAATTTGGGCTATAGACTGCCTTTGACAATCTTTACAAGTATATGAATTTTCATCTAATTTGGTGGCAATGAAATTTTTGCCCTAATTTTCTAACTTTGACCAGCTTTGACCGCTACCATGGACTTTCTTGATTTCTTTGAAACTTTGTATGTGAGCTTCCTTTGACATCCTTGATGCATCCTGGACTTATCGGGGAATTCCGACTACCTTTACCAAATATGTTTTTTGTAGGCCTTCACAAGTGAGAGAGGAGAGAAAATCTCGACGACACCCAGGCATTCGTGTGATGGTAAGTAGCTTTTAGCATTGAAGCGAGTAGAGGAGTTGTGAATTTCTCTTCTTTGGTAAGTCACATTCATCCGCACTTACTAATTCTCACTCTTGAAGTGTGTGTAGTGAGTTGATAGTCTAGGGAAGTGTTGACCTAAGTACCAACTTAGGGACTTGTGAAGAAAGAGACTATACCTCAATCCCCTTCAAGTTCATATAGTGGGGATTCACGCTTTTAAATATCAATCCGATGAGTATACAAACCTAGCCGAGTGTATGAGGATATGCAATCAAGTGATGATCAATGCAAATGAACTACTCAAAGAGTGCAATCAAGGTAAAGACTAATCCAAACAAGCTTCAACTGTTGGTCATGGTGTCACGATACTTGGTGGAGCAACCATCAGTATTTTGGACTTTTCTCCCAGCTCCGAACACCAAATATAGCAAAAAGCATATGAGTTTCGAAGCTCTTGAGAAGACTCATCCAATGGCAGTAGTTTCACTCAATTCTGACACTCCTACTTCAAGTTATGAGCAAAATACTGAGTCGCGGGTCCTACACTTCAGCGCTTCCTACACTTCGCACACACATTATCTACAGCAAATAAACACTCTCATGGATAGGGTGCAAATAAACACTCTATTTCCTCTTCTGCTTTTATCTCTTCAAAGGGTGGTTCAATTCCTTCTACTTTCTTCCATCTGTCCTCTTGGACTCTAGCCCACAAATCTTTAGGCCATTCCCCTTCTACTTCGGGAACGACGGATCCTTCCCTTTTATCCTCATAACAATTGCCATTCTGTGTATTACTTACTTCAGGTTTTTCGTGGTTATTGGTGATGATGCATTCTTGGAATTCTCTTTCAGGAATTCGTGTCTTGGGCAATGGCAATACAAATTTCTCTAAGGTTTTTTGAGCAACTTCTATTAATTTTTTGCAGATCTCCAACCTCTCTTTCTCTAGGTCACCTCTAGGATATTCTCTTTCATGTTGTTCGATGATCGGTCCGGCTCTTATTCGTGCCTTGTATGCCTGAATCCACATGGCTAATTCTTCAGGCATGGGGTCCGCTAAGACTGATCCTACCTCTTCTTTTTTGTACTTTTGACAGGATTACGGGCAGCTTCCCATATTGAAGAATGTGCTCTAAGAAGATGCTCCATCCCATTGATCAAATACACATCCATTAAGGAGTCATCTTGGGGAATCAGGTCTCCTCTCCATATCCTAGCTACAGTAGATCTCCCTCTAGGTGTAGTTACTTGCTCTTCATTCCCACCTCCATTTAGGTTTGAAGCATTATTTTCTTCACCATGTTCATTAATGTTTTCCGGGTGTTCCGTGACAACATACTGGATATCTCTTTTGTCCATGTGAATTCCTCCTACATATTTGACTGCTCGCCTAGGCACTATGTAAGTTTCTGACGCCTTCTTTAACCTGGCCACTGATCTGTTTAGACCATCCAAATAAATAGGGATCTCATTTTGGTTGGTGTTCATATACTCCAAAGATGTCCGGTACTCTCCTTCAATGATTGACATCATGCCAATCATGGGTATTGTGTTCTGCATATCCTCTGAAGCCATGGGAATTTCTTCCTCTGACTCACTCGAGGTCTCCGAGTAATGTGAACGGCTACTTGGCTCTGCTACACTACCTACAGAAGAGATTACACTTCTTTGGCTTCCTAGGGTTCTTCCGGATCTCAGGTTCATCCACTTCACGGCTCTGGTCAGTCCTTGCTATCCTCTAGCTTCTAGAAATGTTCACTATGGATCAAAATTCCAGAAAGGTTTTGACTGAGCTTGGACTGAAAATGCAGTCTTCCAATCACGATACTGGACTGCTAAAGCACACGATACTCGATCTTCAGATCCAAACGATACACGATATTGGATCCAAACGATATATGATACCTGAACACAGGCGATACACGAGCTCTGAATGCCACGATACACGATACTTTACCAGTATCGCGATCTTGGAACCACGATACACGATACTTCTCAAAACGATACTCGATCTTTGTCCCAAAATGATACACGATCTCCTAGAGAATGATGCACGATCTTGGTCAAGTATCGCGATCGGTATGAAACGATACACGATACCTTAGCACAAACGATACGCGATCTTTGAGAGGTATCGCGATCTCTGATAAAGCGATACGCGATACTTGACTATCACGATACTCAAGAGAACGATACTTGGCACACGCGATACACGATCTTTGAAAAAGACGATACACGATCGGCAACACGTATCGCGATCTTTAGCGAAACGATACACGATACTTGGTCCACAAAACGATACACGATACACGATACTTACCAAGTATCGCGATCGATATATCACGATACACGATACATTTTAGGTATCGTGATCGATGACAGAACGATACACGATCTTTGCAAAATATCGCGATCTTTGAAACGCGATACACAATATCCGGGAAATATCGCGATACTCAACCATAGGAGATTCACGATACTTGCTAAGTATCGCGATACTCGACCGCGGGAGTAAACGATACTTGACCCTTTGACAAATTTTAGCTAGCTTTTGTTTAGTTTGGTTGCACCCAAATGTTTCACAAGCTCTTCTACCCACCCCTCACTCTCTGTTTTCATTCAAATCACACTTTTGAACCTCTGTCAGTCCTAAACGATACCTGACGCAGATCGTTTGGTTCTAAAACACTGAATTCAAATGGTAAACATGAGTATGTATGAATATGCTTACCGCAAGCTCTCTCTCTCCACACTGGAATCACACCACAATCGCTCTGCGCAGCTCCAACGACTCGGACTACAGCTCACGATACTCGACAGTTTCTCTCACGATACTTGCTCAAAAACACAAGTGACTTATAAAATGACTCTTTTGGTTTTTATACTTGGGATTTTCTTACTTACTGGAAATAAAACAACAAAACAAGAATTGAAAGCTACTCTAAATACCTAGCCTACTTCCTTGCTCCTCCTACTCTACTCATTCTACTCACTTCCCTAGACTAACAACTCACTACACACACTCCGAGAATGAGAAGTAGCAAGTGCGGTTGGAAATGACTTACCAAAGAAGAGAAAATCACCACTCCTCCTCTTACTTTGATGCCAAAAAACTACTTACCATCACACGAATGCCTCGGTTTGATTCGTCACTCCCCGGCAACGGCGCCAAAAAGTGTGTTGACCTAAGTACCAACTTAGGGACTTGTGGAGAAAGAGACTATACCTCAATCCCCTTCAAGTGCATATAGTGGGGATTCACGCTTTTAAATATCAATCCGATGAGTATACAAACCTAGCCGAGTGTATGAGGACATGCAATCAAGTGATGATCAATGCAAATGAACTACTCAATGAGTGCAATCAAGGTAAAGACTAATCCAAACAAGCTTCAACTGTTGGTCATGGTGTCACGATACTTGGTGCAGCAGCCGTCAGTATTTTGGACTTGTCTCACAGCTCCAAACTCCAAATATAGTGAATAGCATATGCGTTTCGAAGCTCTCGAGAAGACGCATCCAATAGCGTTGGTTGCACCCAATTCTGACGCTCCTACTTCAAGTTATGAGCAAAATACTGAGTCGCGGGAAAACTTTCCTACACTTCAGCACTTCCTACACTTCGCACACACATTATCTACAGCAAATAAACACTCTCATGGATAGACAACACTCCCTCACACTCTTTCCAAGCAATACACATGCATACAAGCTCACAAAGAAGAAGATACAGAGTGAAGAAGACACAAATTCGAGTTTCTGTGCTCACTATTCTCACAATGGCAAATAGTCTTTACAAAGAGTCACAAATTGACTTATATACTAGTGCCCTAAAAATGGTCCTTTCACACAAGAGACCGGCACTTTATTCACTAAAAGACTAATTTCCTACTATTTTACATGGGTAAGCTTCTAATCTTCTATGGGGATGCATCTAGAGGACTCCTCTAGTGCATTACAATGGGAAATATATTACAAGACTGGTTATAATACAAAGATGTAATGTCCAAATTGGAAAAATTTTGGGGCCCGTCTTTTTCTCTGCCTTGTTCTTTCTTTAGCTCTGCAACACTCTCCCCCTCTTCGTCTCTGTCGTCCCTTGACAGGCTTTACTTCTTGTCTTCAGCTTGTTGTCCGCATGCATCTTTTGGTCAGTTTTGCCGCCTGGTTGGACTGGCATTCTGTTTTAATGGCCCTGTTGTTGATTTTTCTTTTACATCCTCTCGGCCTGATGCAGTTGTACTGCCTATCCTTTTCTTTTCATTGCCTGCAACCCTTGGTCAGTTCTACCTGATTCTTGATCTTGCATTACGTTTGAGAGGCGCGCTGATTTGTCCTGGTTGCACACATCGAACCTTGTTGTATTACTCGAAGCCTGTTAATTCGGTTTGCCACGCACGCCGTCAGTGCACATATGAGGATGTAGCTCGTAAGCCTTGATCTGAATCCTCTGTAATTCGAGAGGCTGACGCACCCTCATATGGCATACTTGTTGGCTCCGATTCCTCCATGTACATTCTCTGTGCCTGATGCACTCGTTTTGCTTGTTCTTTTCTTTTGTACACCCACAACCCTTGGAGTTTGATTGACTACCTGATATTCGTAGTCTAATTCACCTATAGGCTCATTAATTCTGGGTTGTTGTGGTCAGTCAGGTTGCCACGCATGCCACCAGTGGAAGGTATGAAGGTAAGGTGCTAGAGTCTTCGATCTGGACCTGCCAAAGATCAAGAGGTTGTAACACCCTTTTGGGGTGCATCCTTTCCTTGGTGTGTGCGCCCCTACGGGGCTCTATGCAGAGATGGGTGTTGTGCCCCTGCGGGGCTTCTTGCAGAGATACATCTTCACATATTTCTTTTTAGTGAAGCTGCTTCTTTCGTTGTCTTCTTCTTTTCTTCTTTTTACTTGACTCTCCCTCAACACTGCCCCCCTCCTGGACTCTGTCGTCCCCGACAGGCTTCACGTATCATTAGTTGTTTCCATTGTTCTGCCTTCACACCATCATTGGGTGGCTGTCTATGATCTGCGAAGAAGCTAAGTTCGTATACCACTAATCTGGCATTTAAATTTGACGACATCTTCAAAAAGATTTCGGAATCAATCTCAAAAAATCCTGTAAAGAAAGCTTCTTCAAAAGTTTGCATGTATACACTTGGCAAGAACATTAATCTGGAATAATACACCATTATTGTTGGTCGACTAGGCATAACCGATAAATCAAAAATGAGGATTTCCGTGCCCTGATTAATGCCGATGAAATTCAAAAAAGTGTAGGTCGCATGCTTGAATACTTTCAAAATTGTAAGTATCATGCTAAGTATTTTATTGGTCATTTTGACAGTTAAGTCGGGTACTGTCACATAATTTTGTAGCCAAAATTCGATGGTTTTAATCATATATTCTTCCGTTGGCAAGTAGTTATGAGGCAGGCTCGGAAGCATAGGATAGTTCAGCCACTGTTTATTTATAGCTCCGCTTTTTTGCAAGTCCAAAAATTCTCTAATCTCCCTTCTGCGTGGTATAGGACAAAATGAAGGGTTTACCTGGAATAAATATGGTGCTGCTTGCCAATGCACCCGTAGTGTGGGATGTTTCTCCAAAAATTTTATTCTCCAAATTGGTTGTGCAGCTTCGAACTCTTCTTGATTGTAATCGAATGTATCATGTTTAAAATTGAGCTGCTCATCTGGACTTTTCTGTGTAATCTTCTTTATATATTGTCTCGTTTTCTCTTTCAATAGTCCGTATGGAATATTGAAAGGCTTCGTTATCTTGTCCAGGTCTTTACCTTTGATCTTGGCCTCTTTCATTACCTTAATGACTTCATTTTCAAAATTCTCCATCAATCGGGACACCACTAGTGCCCGTTCCTTCTGACTTATTTCTGCAGTGTATGGCATTGGATGATCATCATGTATATCTGCCATCTGCTCACGTATTGGAGAGTTATAGATCGGGTGAGATAGAGGACTTACCTCTACCTCGTCAGTAGGATTTTCCTTAGCCGGCACTACTGGTGTCCCGATCATCGCGTTCTGATTGATTTGAAATTCTAATTTTTCTATGCGTTCAGTCTTTTCTTTATTTTCCTGTATGGCTGCTCTGAGCTTCTTTTGCTGCAAGTAACTCATTTCCGATTTCAGCCACATTGTCCATGTTTTCACTGTAGCTTGCTGCAAGTTTACCATGTGCGGTATTCAGCTGCTTTTTCAGTTCATTTAATTCTTGACTGTACTTCTGTCCCGATTCTTCTCTTATTTCTCGCTCTTGTCTTAGCAGATCTGCATGTTGTGCTACCTGATCCCTCAATTCTTTTTCTTTTGTTTCTGATATTGCCTGCTGTTCAATAGGTTGATCATATAACAATGATTTCATCAATTCTTTATTTCTGCTTCGCAAGGTGTCATTTTCTTCCATGTATACCTTGAGCTGTGTCTCAAGTAAAGTACTTCTAGCTCTGATTCTTTCTTTGTCAGCCTCGCTTGCATCATGTAATTTTTGTAAATCAGCGAGCTATGCTTGCAGTTGGTGATGCTGAGTGATTAATGTGTCATGTTGCGCTTTGACCTCCAGCATCTCCGTGTTTTTTATTGCTATTTCCTTTTGTAGCTAAATTAACTGCGATGACAGTTGTTCACTCATGATCTGGAATTGACTTTTTTCTCTCATAGCCTTATCATAATTTGCATCTATGTCCATCATTTGCTGTTGCGTATCCATGGCTGTCTGAATCATCTGTTTGACTACCGGCTTCAATTGAGAGACATCCACATTAAGCCATGTTTTTGGGATACTCGGTTCTTCGCCGGTATTGACATCTTTTCCATGTGCCACATGTAATGTAGTGTCATGGGGCTGCCTAATCTGAAGCTGGATTCTTGGCTCAGCCACCATGTTTTCCTTGGTCCCTTGAGGTGTGTCATCTGGTACCTCAATTACAATTTGTTCTTTATTTTGTAGTACCTTCGAATCCGTGTTCACTGGAGTTTGTACTTCCTCTTTAATAGGTTGTTTTGCATATGTAACATTGGTTGGAGCTTCCTTGATGCTTATCTTTGTAGTATTATTCAATTGAATGACATGCTCCGGTTTATTAGAATCTTCCACGCTCTTTTCCTTTTCTTCGTGGTTGTCCGGCGTCACTTCAACTTGATTGATCTCATTCCATTCTTCTTCTTGAGTGTCAGTCCTTATATCAGTATCCAGAGTGTCTTTTTCAGGACTGGATTCTGTGTTGGAACTAGAATCATCTATGCCCAGCTCTTTGTATCTTCCAGCTTGTTTAGGAGTCTTCTCTGTACTCCGTTGTTGTTTCTCTTGACTTGCCTGTCTATAATGATGATCTTGAATGTTTAAGTTTACCTGCCCTTGCATGTACTGGTGTGTCTCTTCGAGGGCCGCTGAGAGATCTCTCTTTGTAATAGGCATTGGAGCCGTCGTGATCTTTGGTAATAAATGTGTCCTCTTTGACTGAGGTGTAGCTTGAGCTTCTTCCTCTCGTAGACGCTTCGTACTCCTCATGGGTTTTTGTGAGCTGGTGCCTACCTCTTCCATAACCATAACAACTGCTTTCTTTTTCTTAGGGACCGTAGCGGATTTTGCATATTAGCTAGCCCTTCTGATGTCAGCCTCTCACATAAGCAGTGTTTCATTTCAAGAGCTTCATATATGAGTAATGTTAAAGTTGAACTCCCATTTAGAAACTTCTTTTGGCCCCACTTCTTCTGGGCTTCAAATAATCTTTCTTGGACATAACCTGTCAGATTCACTTTGTTCCCCATTTGTCTCATGGCATGTGATAGTAGTTGTACTACGATCTTTTGTGGTGCAGTGTATCGATGCATACTAGGGAAACAGAAGTGTTGGTGCACCAGACGGACAGCATCTTCGATGTCTATTCTGTTAATATCCACAAAGGATCTCTTCTTAGGGTCATGACATTCCTCCTTGACATGAGTAATTCCTTCTTGATTCCATCCAAAAGCTTTATTGATCAATTCATGTGTGAATTGAATTGTCTTCTATGTCCCTACTTTATCCAATACTCGTGCTTCTGGAACTGATATTTTTGTTGCTGCAGGTTGCAAGGTATTCATTACTTGTGCACACCTCTGAAAATCTGGAATATAGATCGGCAATTTGAGAAATGCCTCTAGGCCTGCCTGCTTCCATACATCTTCAATATGCGGTAATCCTTGGATTATGGTCTTGAAATCTTGCGACATAATAGGGAAGTAGTGATCCCTATCCATAATCTTGATAGTTGCCATGAAAATAAGTTCCGAGACTAGTTGGTCATCACGAAACCAATGGCCTCTGACTTTTGTTATTGATTCCAATGGAAGAAGCTGGACCTCTTCCTCTTGTGTAGCTTCGGAATTAGTAGATGCCATCTGCACTCAATATAGAGTATGAATAAGTGGCCATATATTATCAGAAATCCTTCTTTATTTGTTTGTCATACGTTCGATATTGCTCCGAGTGAATGGTGTCGTCCCTTTCCCGTGGGTGTGAGAAGGGTAATACCTGGATTTTTCTCAATTTTAGATATTTTTATATTTTCATCTGAAAAGGAAAACAGAAAAGTTAGGTTATAGCCGAAGCGGTTATTACTTTTGGAGTAACTTTCTTAGTGTATGTACAAGTGCTCTCCTATTTCCGAAGAGGAAAATGTGCTCGACTATCCTGAAATAGAAGAAAGATGTGCCGAATGCTTGGCCTTGTAATGTGGCCCTATCATGCATAGTTTGGGTCCTAACAATTCCATATGTGTGCAACTGGAAGTAATTGTTTGATGCATGCCGTCTATCTTGTCTTTCGGCACCCAAATCTGCTTCATTCTAGTGGGGTGTAATGTATTCTCCACCTTTTTGATGAATGTGGTTCTTCTCGAGTTGTATGTCTGCTTTATCTGTTTTGGGGATCTCGAATTGGCTTGTATTGCGTCTGCAGACTCCTTCTTTTTCCAATAGCTATTCTTCTGTGGCTGTTTTGCTCGTAGACCCTGTTGATTCTTCTTATGTTGAGGTTCATCGTTTCGGTTTAGCTTCTTTGGAGCACATGATTTAGGAATCCATATTTGCGATCGGTTTGGTTGAGCGGCTACTACTTTCTTTGGAATCCAAATTGTAGCACTTCGTTGTTGACTTTGCTGCTCAAAATTATCTGCTTTGTTACTTGCTTGGTTGTTCCGATGTCGATAGTGCTTCTGTCGTCGAAGATATTCCTTCACTTGATCTTTCCTTATCCAAGCTTGTTGAGTGTACGGAATAGGGTATATTTTAATAGGTACAGATTTTGAATTATTCAGAGGACTGGACTCTCTTGTGCATGGTGCTTCACTGAGATGAGTTTCAGGTTGATTGACGCTCTTGTGACTTGCTAGACTAGAAGATGGTATGCAAGCAGAATTCAATGTGTCCGCACATATAGTACTTGATGAAGAGGTTTCTATAGTGTTAGTGAACATACACTCAGGACTTTGTTCATAGTAATGAACTTTTGGCTCTATACTAGCGGCTTTGATTGGTCGTTCGTCTAGCAGACTGAATACCTCCCGATGTCCTATCCTGGTTGAGATGTAGCCTAAAGCAAATTGAATGGTTACCTCATATTCGTAAATTCAGTCTTGACCTAACACTACCTCTTCAAGTAAATCCTGATCATGACACACTAATAGCTTTTGTTCCATAGTGTTGTTGCCAAGATGCAAAGGTAAGGTGATCTCACCTATGCATTGAGTAATTGTTCCTCCTATTCCTATCAACTGTGCCATCGATGGGCGTACTTCCTCTTTGAGTTTCTGGGTCAAAGAAAGTTTGATACAACTTATGGTAGCTCCTATGTCAATGAGAGCATCCACCAAGTGGTATTCCATTTTACCTGCTCCCAAATTTAAATATGGTTGCATTCTCTGTGAACCTATGCTTTTAGTGGCTCTAAAATTAGCCATTGGGATGAGTTCTCCTCCTAGTCGATATCTCTCATCTCTCTCTCTCCTCCACTCTTTCCGTTTCTTAATTCGTTCTAGGGCTTCCTGTCTCGCTTCTTCTCGTATCCTTTCCTCCTCAATGCGTCTATTCTTGCCCTTGATTAATCGACACATTGTTTCTTCGGTCAATGGTTCTAGATATTTTTTTACTCGACATCCACTGATGTAGTTTGGTAATACATCCCCATCTATGGTTGCTAAGCTGATGGCTCCACTTGTCGATATACGATTGATGATTAATGGGCCATATCCCCTCTTCTGCAACTTCTTAGCGTGTTGTTTCAAGGTATATACCAAAACTAAATCTCCTTCCTTTAGATTTTTGTCCTTGATGTGAGCATCAAAGTATGCTTTCTGTCGCCGTTTAGCAGCATAAATGCCTGCTACAGCTTGTAACCTAGTTTCATGAAGCTTTTCTATTTGATCCAATTGAGCTTATAGTTCATGTCCCGCCCACTCGTAAGTTGTTGCTACTCTGAGAGTGGGAATTAAGAAATCAATTGGCAAAATGGCATTTTTTCCATACACCAAGTTAAATGGAGTAGTGCCTATGGCGGTTTTGTAGGCTACTCGAAATGCCCATAAAGCATGATGTAATTGCTTATCCCAATTCGATCTACCATTGTTAACAATTTTTGTGAGAACTATACACAAGATTTTATTCGAACTTTCGGCTTGTCCATTGGCTTGTGGGTGATAAGGAGCTGATTTCTTATGAATTACCAAGAATTCATTCAATAAGGCTTCTATAACTTCATTCACAAAGTGCATACCTCTATCACTCACAATTTCTATCGGTAATCCAAATCTAGTGAAAACGTTCTCAAAGAGAAACTTGGCCGTGGTTCTTGCGTCATTTTTCTTGGTTGCTTTGGCTTCAACCCATTTGGTCAGATAGTCTGTGGCCACAATTATATACTCGGCATGGGATCCTTTCGCTGGTGGGCTAATAGGTCCTATGAAGTCTATTCCCCATTTGGTGAAAGCTCTGGCACTCATCATGGGTCTCAGTGGCATCTCATCTCTTCTAATTGGATATTTGGTTCGTTGACAAGTATCACAACGTTGCTTATCCCAATTCGATCTACCATTGTTAACAATTTTTGTGAGAACTATACACAAGATTTTATTCGAACTTTCGGCTTGTCCATTGGCTTGTGGGTGATAAGGAGCTGATTTCTTATGAATTACCAAGAATTCATTCAATAAGGCTTCTATAACTTCATTCACAAAGTGCATACCTCTATCACTCACAATTTCTATCGGTAATCCAAATCTAGTGAAAACGTTCTCAAAGAGAAACTTGGCCGTGGTTCTTGCGTCATTTTTCTTGGTTGCTTTGGCTTCAACCCATTTGGTCAGATAGTCTGTGGCCACAATTATATACTCGGCATGGGATCCTTTCGCTGGTGGGCTAATAGGTCCTATGAAGTCTATTCCCCATTTGGTGAAAGCTCTGGCACTCATCATGGGTCTCAGTGGCATCTCATCTCTTCTAATTGGATATTTGGTTCGTTGACAAGTATCACAACGTTGCACATATGTTACAACATCTTGATGTAGAGTTGGCCACCACATTCCCGCAAAGAGGATCATTTTTGCTGTTTTATCTGCAGAGAAGTGCCCTCTTGCAGCTCCTGTATGTGCCATCTCTAAAACAGAAAGATATTCGTCTTCATGAATGCACATTCGTAATTGATTATCTCTCCCTCGCTTGAAAAGTTGTTTCCCTATAATGGCATAACACTTACTTTGTTCTACAAGTGCATGTTTCCTTGCTGAAGTGGCTCTTTCTGGGTATTCTTGGGTCTTTAAGAACTTTACCAGAGGCATGCTCCATCTAGGTGCTATTGTGGAATAGCATAGAATTGAGCTCTCTTCTGGATTTTGTTCTTGACAAATTTGGCAAGCTGACACATAATTATGTGCGTCTCTCTGCATGGTCGGCCAATATATGCCTAACCTCTTTAGGTTTTGCCATGTTCCATTTGCATTCAAATGAGTTTTCCATTAGTTTACATGTGCTTTCAGAAGCCACATTTTCTGTTCCTCTTCTTCTACGCATCTCATTAACAATCCACTTGAATCTTGGTGATACAAACTTCCCGCAATGATATGAAGGTTTTTAGCCTTCCAAAGGTCTTGGGTTCGGTTTGGTGTGATCCCATCTTTCGGTCCATGCGTGCCCATTGGGGACATACTTCCAGGTTAAATAGATATGTATCTAGCAGATCATCTGGTACTCCTATGGGTGGTTCTCCATGGGTCATTCTAGATAAGTGATCTGCTCTTATGTGGGTATTTCCTTTCTTGACTACTACCTCAAAATCAAATTCCATTAGCAATAAACACCATCGTACTAGTCTTCCTGTATTGCAAGGTTTATTGACCAAGTACAGTAGGGCTTGATGATCAATGAAGAATTTCAATTTGTTTGCCAACAGGTAATGTCTGAACTTTTTGACTACGTACACCATCCCTAGGCCTTTTCTCTCCGTGGTGGTATAATTGCGTTCCGCATGATTTAATTGTCTACTGGCATAGGCTATAGGGTGGTCAAGCTTTCTTGTATCTGCAGGTTGGGCTAAGATGCAACCAATGGCAAACTTGGAAGCATCCACATGAATGTGAAATGATTTATTCCAGTTAGGTACTCGAAGGATTGGTGTTGAACTCAATCGATTCTTTAACTCGTTGAAGGCTCTCTCACATTCCTCGGTCCAGTTAAATTGAGTCAATAATGCATAAAGAGGTCTAGCAATTATGGCATACATATGTATAAATCTTCTATAGTATCCACAGTGTCCCATAAATGCTTGAACTTCTTTAGCAGTCTTTGGTCTTGGTAAATCCAAAATTACTTTGATTTTGTCTTCATCAGTTGAGATTCCATTTTTAGAGACAATATGTCCTAATATTTTTCCTTGTCTAACCATGAAGACACATTTTTCTGGGTTGAGGCATACTCGATATTGTCGACACTTGGCAAATATCTTTTCTAGTTCAGGAATATGCTCTGATCGTATAGCTGAATAAGTACATAGATCGTCTACATATACCTCCATTCTTTTTCTCAAGAACTCTTTGAATACATGGCACATCAATCTTTGGAAGGTGGCTGGGGCATTAGTTAGACCAAAAGGCATGACTCTAAAGGCGTATACTCCCCATTCAGTTGCGAACGCTGTTTTATGTTGGTCCTCAGGAGCAATAGCTACCTGATTATACCCTGAAAAGCCATCCAAAAAACTATAAACTTCCTTCCCTGCCACTCTTTCCAACAGATGATCCGTAATTGGTAATGGGTAACTGTCCCTGATGGTTGCAGCATTTACTTTCTTCAAATTGATGCACACTCTTAACTTTCCATTCTTTTTCGGTACAACCACCAAAGGTGACACCCATTCCGTGTGTTCAATCTCATATATGAATCCAGCATCTAACAACTTGTCTATCTCTTCCTTTATCTTTGCTGAATACACATCATCGTATGTATATGGTCTTTGTTTAGACGGTTTGGCTTCTGGTGTCATGGGAATTCTACGGGCACATATAGATGGATCTACTCCTTTCAAGTCCTTATAGGTCCAGGCAAAGACATCCCGATATTCCCTTATGAGGCGTATTAACTCTTGTTCTTCCTCTATGGAAACATCTTGTCCTATGAAAGTACATCGTTCTTCTCCTTCTTCTAATGTTACTACTATCTTCTTGGTTTGTTCTTTATTGTCATAAGCTATTCCCGGCTGTGCCTCTCTTTTAGGCATTTGAATAGCAATTTTTCTCTCTTCTACTTCATATTTCTTGAAGTGAGCTGGCACTTCAAACTGATCTTGTGGCTTGTTTTCTTCATTCTCTGGCTCTTTATCTAACTCCAGCTCTTCTTCCTGTGTAGGTTCTTGGTGGTTTTCGTTAGCTGTGATGCTTATTTTTTTATTTTCATCCTCCGGTTCCATTGGTTCTGGCTCCATCTCTATGCTCTCATAGTCCTCCTTCCATTCTTTTTCTATCACTTCTCCCTCTTCAGCCTCCTGAAGGACTACTACATAGAGACTAATGTCATATCCTTCTTCGTCAATACATTCATTCATAGTTATTACTTCTTCATTCACACATACATCGCTAAAATCTCCATCCAGCCATGAGGTTCAAACTCTTCATCTAAAAAGACTTGAGGCATGTAAGTTGTATCTTGTACAGACCTAGCTACTCCTTGTCTTTGCTGCCATCCTTTTCTCCTATTCTCTTCCTTTTTGGCAGTTTGGCATATCCATAGATGAGTGTCCTCATTCATCCAAGATTGGTCACTAGAACCTATGCTGTGAATTGACTGATCGTCTTCCTCCTTATGAATTTGATTCCATTGTAAGGGAGGAACATCTTGATATGTATAAGTCTGAAGATTTATTCTTGTGGTGGTTCCTTCATGTTGTAGGTATACAGCATCTTTTCCCCAATCTTGCACAACCTTTAACTGTCTCATGAAAGGTCTTCCAACTATCATTTCATAATTGCTCGCCCTTTCAAATTGACATTTTGCTAAGGTGTGTTCAAATTCAACTCCGCATGTGGTGAAAACTACTCGTTCCAATAATCCCAAGGGTCTTTCTGTGTGTCCGTCAGCCATTTGTATTTTCATACGCGTTGGTCTTAAAGCTGGTTTTCCCCATTTCTCCCAGATTTCTCTAGTAGCAATGCCTACACCAGCTCCTGAATCTAAGATGGCTTTGGTTGTATAACCCCTAAAGGTAATTGGCAGGCAGGTGTTTCCTTCATCTCCCTCACTAAAATCTCCTACCTTATCCACAGGAATCTTTACAGTGTTTACTTCATCCGATATCTCTTTTTCTTCCGTCTTGATCTCCAATTGACTAGTTAATTTCTCCTTCAAATGTGGTTTGACCTTCAACAATTCTTCTAATGTTAAGGTACAAGGGATTTTTACCTTTCTAAGGTGTTGTATGATGTCCGATGTTTTGACGGATGGGTTCGGTTTTTTTTTCCTTATTGAGGGGATGCAATACAATTCTGAATTATGTTCGTACTCCCCTGTGTAATTGGGCAATTCCTTTACTCCCTCATCTCCTTTGTCACTAAGATCCATTGGTAAAATTTCTTCTGAATTTAATTCAGGTATTGAATCCTCTATTTCCTCTTTCGCTTTTATCTCTTCAAAGGGTGGTTCAATTCCTTCTACTTTCTTCCATCTCTCCTCTTGGACTCTAGCCCACAAATCTTTAGGCCATTCCCCTTCTACTTCGGGAACGACGGATCCTTCCCTTTTATCCTCATAACAATTGCCATTCTGTGTATTACTTACTTCAGGTTTTTCGTGGTCATTGGTGATGATGCATTCCTGGAATTCTCTTTCAGGAATTCGGGTCTTGGGCAATGGCAATACAGGTTTCTCTAAGGTCTGTTGAGCAACTTCTATTAATTTTTTGCAGATCTCCAACCTCTCTTTCTCTAGGTCACCTCTAGGATATTCTCTTTCATGTTGTTCGATGGTCGGTCTGGCTCTTATTCGTGCCTTGTATGCCTGAATCCACATGGCTAATTCTTCAGGCATGGGGTCCGCTAAGACTGATCCTACCTCTTCTTTTTTGTACTTTTCATTTTTGTTTTCTTTTTCAATTTTTTGTTCCTCTTTTGGATTACGTTCGTTCTTCTCATTTTCCTTTTTTTGCAGTGACTTCTTTTCTTTTATCATATCTCTACGGTTCTTCCATCTTTGGGTTCTTTTACTTACAACACTTTTTTCAGGCTCTCCCGAGTCTTCCTGATCACCTCCACATCTATAGCATGGTCCTCTGGGTACAGGCGGTCTGTTCATGGGTCGGGGTGGTATGGTTGCTCTAGGAGTTGTGTACATTAGTGACACATAGTCCTGCTCATGTCCGTATGAACTATCTGATACTTCCATGCCATAGGCATATGGTTCATACAGTTGTCCATATTCTATCATAGAGTTTTCATAATTGGAATATGCTCCTTGACTAGGGTCATAAGACGAGTCATATGGCTCATTACTAGTCAAAGGTGTGGCTGGGACTATCGCTCTCTCTAGGTTTTCTTCAGGTTGAGCTATCTTGACTGGGACAACGTTCTGAGGATGGGGCGGTTGTTGTCCTAGTACTGGTTGTGGTTGGGTGTATCCTTGATACACATATGGTCGTGGCACTGGTGCCTGCGGCTGATAAGTGGGATATCTCCATGCTTCACCTCCTTGCTCTCTCTGTGGGTATCCATAAGGTCTCATATATGGCTGTGTTGGTCTCGCTTGCCTATTGTAAGGGCAGTTTTCTGTGCTGTGATTTGTATATTTTTGTTCCATACTGCAATATTGTAGAGGTCCTGGGACAATGGGTCTATTATAAGCATAAGCAGGTGGTGGAACTACTCCCCTAGTACACAAGTGAGAAGGATGATCACCTCCACACTGCATACATCTTCTGAGCATAGGAACTCTTATAGGGTTACTGGGATAGTTCCTTTGTCCTTGAACATTCAACTTCTTTGCTACCAAATCGGCTATTTCCTCTACATTGTTTTTAGGGATTGATGTGCTGCTGGCCGAATCTTCACTTTTCAAACTACCTTGAGGTATTTTCAAATCTTCTGCTAGGTTGTCTTCTAGGTCTATACATTCCTTCATGCACTCTTGCAAAGTTTGAACTCTCTTTACATATACTAAAGATCTCAAAGATCCGTTCAACAATCCTTCCAAGAATAATGACACCATTTTATTTTGGGTAGGTCTCTCTTCTACTAGGCATCTGTCCACATACTGCTTGAATCTTCTTGCAGCCAATCTCACTGATTCGGTAGGGGCTTGCTTAAAGCTATGGATCAATGATGAAGAATTGTTTTTTATTCCAGACTTAGTGAATTCCTCAATCATTTCTTGGTAGACTTGTTCCATGTTTTGAAAATTATTAGGGTCCGATGGCTGAAACCATGCTAAAGCAGTGTCTGACAATGTAAGACCAAAGGACTCATATTGAATCTAGAAGTCTTCTACCTGTTCGGCTCTGATTACTTGTTTAAATTCAGCTATATGATTGTAAGGTTCACTAGAGCCATCATAGTGGTTTCTCATGCATTTGGCAACTTGAATTGGTCTTAATCTTCTTCCTGCTTCGGGCGGTCTAGGCATTACTGGGAAAATTGGTCTTCCTATGGGTATGCCTGGTCCTCTTGCTATAGGCGGTCTGATTGGAGCAGGAATTCCATTTCTTGGATCAACAATTGGTTGAGGTCGGTAATGAGGGTTATTAGCAAGCATGGCAAACTGTACATGTGGTCTGACTGGGATTTGGGTTTGTTGTGTTTGTTGTGTTTGGCCCGACTGCTCATATGAGTCATTCTGAGACGTTCCCAGTGGGTTTCTTGAAGTAGTGGCTTGGTCCCTAGGGGGGAACACTGGAATATTCTGATATTTCAACTCAGCTCTTTCCAATTCTGTTACGGGCCAATATCTTCTCTGATTCCTATCCAAATATGTGATGATGGTGGGGAAATCAGGATCCTGTAACTCATAGATGGTGACAGGATTAGGGGTAGCTTCCCATATTGAAGAATGTGCTCTAAGAAGATGCTCCATCCCATTGATCAAATACACATCCATTAAGGAGTCATCTTGGGGAATCAGGTATCCTCTCCATATCCTAGCTACAGTAGATCTCTCTCTAGGTGTAGTTACTTGCTCTTCATTCCCACCTCCATTTAGGTTTGAAGCATTATTTTCTTCACCATGTTCATTAATGTTTTCTGGGTGTTCCGTGACAACATACTGGATATCTCTTTTGTCCATGTAAAATCCTCCTACATATTTGACTGCTGGCCTAGGCACTATGTAAGTTTTTGACGCCTTCTTTAACCTGGCCACTGATCTGTTTAGACCATTCAATTAAATAGGGATCTCATTTTGGTTGGTGTTCATATACTCCAAAGATGTCCGATACTCTCCTTCAATGATTGACATCATGCCAATCATGGGTACTGTGTTCTGCATATCCTCTGAAGCCATGGGAATTTCTTGCTCTGACTCACTCGAGGTCTCCGAGTAATGTGAACGGCTACTTGGCTCTGCTACACTAACTATAGAAGAGATTACACTTCTTCGGCTTCCTAGGGTTCTTCCGGATCTCAGGTTCATCCACTTCACGGCTCTGGTCAGTCCTTGCTATCCTCTAGCTTCTAGAAATGTGCACTATGGATCAAAATTCCAGAAAGGTTTTGACTGGGCTTGGACTGAAAATGCAGTCTTCCAATCACGATACTGGACTGCTAAAGCACACGATACTTGATCTTCAGATCCAAACGATACACGATATTGGATCCAAACGATATATGATACCTGAACACAAGCGATACACGAGCTCTGAATGCCACGATACACGATACTTTACCAGTATCGCGATCTTGGAACCACGATACACGATACTTCTCAAAACGATACACGATCTCCTAGAGAACGATACACGATCTTGGTCAAGTATCGCGATCAGTATGAAACTATACACGATACCTGAGCACAAACGATACGCGATCTTTGAGAGGTATCGCGATCTCTGATAAAGCGATACGCGATACTTGACTATCACGATACTCAAGAGAACGATACTTGGCACACGCGATACACGATCTTTGAAAAAGACGATACACGATCGGCAACACGTATCGCGATCTTTAGCGAAACGATACACGATACTTGGTCCACAAAACGATACACGATACACGATACTTACCAAGTATCGCGATCGATATATCACGATACATGATACACGGTAGGTATCGTGATTGATGACAGAACGATACACGATCTTTGCAAAATATCGCGATCTTTGAAACGCGATACACAATATCCGGGAAATATTGCGATACTCAACCACAGGAGATTCACGATACTTGCTAAGTATCGCGATACTCGACCGCGGGAGTAAACGATACTTGACCCTTTGACAAATTTTAGCTAGCTTTTGTTTGGTTTGGTTGCACCCAAATGTTTCACAAGCTCTTCTACCCACCCCTCACTCTCTGTTTTCATTCAAATCACACTTTTGAACCTCTATCAGTCCTAAACGATACCTGACGCAGATCGTTTGGCTCTAAAACACTGAATTCGAATGGTAAACATGAGTATGTATGAATATGCTTACCTCAAGCTCTCTCTCTCCACACTAGAATCACACCACAATCGCTCTGCGCAGCTCCAACGACTCGGACTACAGCTCACGATACTCGACAGTTTCTCTCACGATACTTGCTCAAAAACACAAGTGACTTATAAAATGACTCTTTTGGTTTTTATACTTGGGATTTTCTTACTTACTGGAAATAAGACAACAAAACAAGAATTGAAAGCTACTCTAAATACCTAGCCTACTCCCTTCTCCTACTCTACTCATTCTACTCACTTCCCTAGACTAAAAACTCACTACACACACTCCGAGAATGAGAAGTAGCAAGTGCGGTTGGAAATGACTTACCAAAGAAGAGAAAATCACCACTCCTCCTCTTACTTCGATGCCAAAAAACTACTTACCATCACATGAATGCCTCGGTTTGATTCATCACTGCCCGACAACGGCGCCAAAAAGTGTGTTGACCTAAGTACCAACTTAGGGACTTGTGGAGAAAGAGACTAAACCTCAATCCCCTTCAAGTGCATATAGTGGGGATTCACGCTTTTAAATATCAATCCGATGAGTATACAAACCTAGCCGAGTGTATGAGGACATGCAATCAAGTGATGATCAATGCAAATGAACTACTCAAAGAGTGCAATCAAGGTAAAGACTAATCCAAACAAGCTTCAACTATTGGTCATGGTGTCACGATACTTGGTGTAGCAGCCATCAGTATTTTGGACTTTTCTCCCAACTCCGAACTCCAAATATAGAGAATAGCATATGCGTTTTGAAGCTCTCAAGAAGACGCATCCAATGGCAGTGGTGGTTTCACCCACTTCTGACACTCCTACTTTAAGTTATGAGCAAAATACTGAGTCGCGGGAAAACTTTCCTACACTTCAGCACTTCCTACACTTTGCACACACATTATCTACAGCAAATAAACAGTCTCATGGATAGACAGCACTCCCTCACACTCTTTCCAAGCAATACACATGGATACAAGCTCACAAAGAAGAAGATACAGAGTGAAGGAGACACAAATTCGAATTTCTATGCTCCTATTCTCACAATGGCAAAAAGTCTTTACAAAGAGTCACAAATTGACTTATATACTAGTGCCCTAAAAATGGTCCTTTCACACAAGAGGCCGACACTTTATTCACTAAAAGACTAATTTCCTACTATTTTACATGGGTAAGCTTCTAATCTTCTGTGGGGATGCATGTAGAGGACTCCTCTAGTGCATTTACAATGGGAAATATATTACAAGACTGGTTATAATACAAAGATGTAATGTCCAAATTGGAAAATTTTTGGGGCCCGTCTTTTTCTCTACCTTGTGCTTTCTTTAGCTCTGCAACAGGAAGTGAGTGGAGTGAGTAGAGTAGGAAGAGGAAGGGAGTAGGTTAGGAAGTTAGAGTAGCATTCAACCTTTGTGCCTATTAGTCTTTTTAGTTAGGAAGAATTTTTCAAAAGTGTAAAAATCCAAAAATTTGTCTTCAAAACTTCACTTATCTCCAAGCAAGTAGTGAGAAAGAGAGAGGTCGCAAGCCAAATATCGCGTGAGCTCGAAGCAAGGCATGTGGATCAAGGAGAGGGAGCACAGGTGGGAAGGAGCTGGAGGATCTTAGTAAGGTGAGTGCATCCCTACATCGCTGGAAGTTCTTTCAAATATCGATCAATGTAAGAAAATAATCTGTGGTAAGTATCGTGAAGGCCATCCCGGGGTAGAGAAGGAATATTTTCCTGATACAGGCTAAGAGGAGAGGGTAGCTAAACTCTAAGAACAATTCCATGCACTCAAAATCCAAAAAACACTTGCAAAAAATTGGAAAAAGGCCAAGTATCGTGTTCTCCCGTGGTTGAGGTATCGTGATACTTAGGTATCGTGAACTCCTGTGGTCGAGTATCACGACACTTGCAAGATGTCAAATATCGTGTATCGCTGAGAAACTCTTGCGATATATACCAGATATCGTCTATCGTGTATCGCGATCTGATAGCGATACCTGTCGAGTATCGTCTGTCGTGAAATTTCAATCACGATACCGGTGACATATCGTGTATCGTGGAGGCAGCCTTCCCGATACCTGTCAAATATCAAGTATTGTCGGGATTTTTCTCACGATACTTGTCGACTATCATGTATCGTGATTGGCATAGCAAGGTCTAGTATCGAGTATCGTGGAAATTTTCTCGTGGAATATCGTGTATCATGTATCATAGATTTCTGATCACGATATCGATCAAGTATCGAGTATCGTGTCCACCAAGTATCATGTATCGTGACCCCTCAGGTGCCCAATATCGTGTATCATCTAGGTGGAGTATCGTGTATCGAGTTTTCTCAATATCGTGTATCGTGACCTTCAGTGTCAAGTATCGAGTATCGTATGCATCAAGTATCGTGTTTCCTCAAGTATCGTGTATCGTGCCCAGTCAAGTGGTCGAATATTGTGTATCGTCTTGCTCACATATCGAGTATCATGGTACCCTTCTAGTGTGTCAGATATCGAGTATCCCGACATACTCTTTTTGGGTGAAACATCGTGTATCGTGGACTTTTTTGGGTCAAGTATCGTGAGCTGTGGATTCACTGTCAGTCTTATTCCAACCAAATTTTCCTTAGAATTCAGACCCTCAGTACAAAGCTCTAGGAGCTAGAGGTTGGCTAAGGTTGATCAGAGCTTTGAAGTGAATGAACCTAAGGTCTAGGAGAACCCTAGGAAGCCGAAGAAGTGTAATTTCTTCAGTGGGAAGTGTAGCCAAACCCAGTAGCCGTTCCCATTATTTTGAAACCTCTAGTGATTCAGAGGAAGAAATTCCCATGGCTTTAGAGGATATGCAGAACACTGTACCAAAGATTGGCATGATGTCAATTATTGAGGGAGAATATCGGACATATTTAGAATATGTGAACACCAACCAAAATGGGATACCTATCTACTTAGATGATCTAAACCAATCAGTGGCCAGATTAAAGAAAGCTTCAGATGCTTACATAGTGCCGAGGCCAGCAGTTATGTAGGAGGGTTTTATATGGACAAAAGGGATATTCAATATATTGTTACGGAACACCCTGAAAGCATCAATGAACAAGGGGAAGAAAATAATGCTCATAACCTTAATGCAGAGGGACATTAAGAACAAGTGACCACCCCTAGAGGGAGATCTACTGTTGTTAGGGTTTGGAGAGGAGACCTAGTTCCCCAAGATGACTCCTTAATGGATGCATATTTGATCAATGGAATGGAGCATCTCCTTAGAGCCCTCTCTTCATTATGGGAAGTAGCCCCTAACCTAGTTACTGTCTATGAGTTACAGGATCCTGAATTCTCCACCATCATCACATATTTGGACAAAAACCAAAGGAGCTATTGGCCTCTAACGGAGATAGAAAGAGCAGGGTTGAAATATCAGAACATTCCAGTGTTCCATCCTCGAGATCAAGCTACTACTTCTCAGAACCCCCAAGGATCTTATCAAGAGAATTCCTATCAGCATTCTGGACAAACACAACTAATCCATATTCCAGTCAGACCACATGTGCAGTTTGCTATGCTGGCCAACAATCCTAATTATCGACCTCAACCACCTGTTGACCCAAGGAACGAAATTCCTACCCCAATTAGACCACCTATAGTAAGAGGACCTGGTATACCCATAGGAAGACCAGTTTTCCCTGTCATGCCTAGACCACCTGAAGCAAGAAGAAGATTAAGACCCATTCAAGTTGCCAAATGCATGAGAAACCATTATGATGGCTCTAGCAAACCTTACAATCATATAGCTGAATCTAAGCAAGTAATCAGAGCCGAACAAGTGGAAGGTTTCTTGATCCAATATGAATCTTTTGGTCTAACTTTGACAGACACAGGTTTAGCTTGGTTCCAGCCATTAGATCCCAATCATTTTCAAAACATGGAACAAGTCTATCAAGAATTAATTGAAGAATTCAGCAAATCTGGGGTTAAAAACAACTCTTTCTCATTGATCCATAATTTTAAGCAAGCTCCTACTGAATCAGTGAGATTGGCAGCAAGAAGATTCAAACAATATGTGGATAGATGCCCTGTTGAAGAGAGACCCACTCAAAACAAAATGGTGTCATTGTTTTTGGAAGGATTAGTGAATGGATCATTAAGATCTCTAGTATATGTGAAAAGAGTTCAAACTTTGCAAGAATGCATGAAGGAATGTATTGATCTAGAGGACAACCTAGCGAAAGATCTGAAAATACCTCAAGGCAGTGTAAGAAGTGAAGATTCCGTCAGTAGCACATCAAACCCTAAGAACAATGTAGAGGAAATAGCCAACTTAGTAGCAAAGAAACTGAACGTTCAAGGACAGAAGAACTCCCCAACAACCCAATGAGAGTACCCATGCTTAGAAGATGTATGCATTGTGGAGGTGATCATCCCTCTCATTTGTGCACTAGGGGAGTAGTCCCACCACCTGCTTATGCTTACAATAGACCAACCGTCTCGGGCCCTCTATAATATTGCAGCATAGAAAAAAAATACACAAATCACAGCACAGAAAATTGTCCTACAATAGGCAATCAAGACTGGTACAACCTCTCATGAGACCTTATGGATACCCTCAGAGAGATCAAGGAGGAGAAGCCTTTAGATATCCCACATATCAGCAACAGGCACCATTACCACGACCTTATGCTTATCAAAGTTACACTCAACCACAACCGGTGTTAGGGCAATAACTGCCCCATCCTTAGAATGTTGTCCCAGTGAAAATGGCTCAACCTGAAGAAAACTTAGAGAGAGCAATGGTTCCAGCCACACCTTTGACTAGTAATGAACCATATGACTCATCCTATGACCATAGTCAAGGAAACTATTCCACTTATGAGAGCTCTATGATAGAACATGTACAAATGTATGAACCATATACATATGGCATGGAAGCACTAGATGATTCCTACGGATATGAGCAGGATTATGTGTCATTGGTGTACACTGCTCCCAGAGCACCCATACCCCACGAACTTATGAATAGAATACCCGTACCTAGAGGACCATGTTATGGATGTGGAGGTGATCATTATATCAGAGAATGTACATTACCTAACCCACCACCACCACAGCGAGTTTGGGAAGGATACTGTGGTGATTGTGGTAAAGAACACCTTTTCAGAGATTGCCCCAAGAACCCCAACAAAGTTAACTCGAACGTGTAAATTAATGTGATAGAAGTAGTAGAGTCGTCAGGGAGTGATAAGGAATACACCGTACCATTAAAAGCGATAACAAGAGCTAAAGCTAGAGAGACCCCAGAAAAAACTGAAGAAAATAATCAAGGCGACAGAGAAGTGAATATACCTACACCTCAAATAGTTGAAGACTCGGACGAACCTGGGAAAAGTGTTACAAGTAAACGAACACAAAGATGGCAGAACCGTAGAGACAGGATAAAGGAAAAGAAACTACAACAAAAGAAGGAAAATGAAAAGAATGAACAAGATCAAAAGGAAAAACAAGAAGAGGAAGGAGAAATTTGGAACGAAAAGTCTAAAAAAGAAGAGGTAGGATCAGTTCTAGTAGATCCCATGCCAGAAGAGTTGGCCATGTGGATTCAGGCATACCAGGCACGAATCAGAGCAGGACCAACCATTGGACAACATGAAAAAGAATATCCTAGAGGTGACTTAGAGAAGGAAAGGTTGGAGATATGCAAAAAATTAATCGAAGTACCTCAACAAACCTTAGAAAAACCTGTTCTTTGACTACCCAATTCACAAATTCCCGAAAAAGAATTCCAAGAGTGTGTCATCCCTAATGATCCCGAGAAAGGAAAAGAAGGTGAGAAACGTAATGAAAATCATTGGGAGGATAAAAGGGAAGGATCCATTGTTCCCGAAGTAGATGGAGAATGGCCTAAAGACTTGTGGGCAAGAGTCCAAGAAGACAGATGGAAGAAAGTGAAAGGAATAGAACCACCCTTTGAAGAGCTAGAAGCAGGAGGTGAACTAGAACATTCAATACCTGAGCTGAATTCAGAAGGATTATTACCATGTGACCAAAGTGGAAAGGAGTATGACAATGAAAAGGTCTTGCCAAATTACACAGGAGAATACAAACATAATTCGGAATTATACTGCATTCCCTCAATAAGAAAAAAAGAACAGAACCCATCAGTTCAAACATCGGACATCATACAACACCTTAGAAAGGTAAAAATCCCTTGCACTCTGACATTGGAAGAACTTTTGAAGGTCAAACCACATTTGAAGGAGAAATTAACCAGTCAATTGGAGATCAAGGAGGAAGAAAAGGAGATGCCTGATGAAATGACCACAGTCAAAATCCCGATCGATAAGGTTGGAGATTTCAGCGAAGGAGATGAAGGAAACACTTGCCTTCCATTTACCTATAGGGGTTACACCACCAAAGCCATCTTGGATTCTGGAGCTGGAGTAGGAATTGCAACTAAAGAAATTTGGGAGAAATGGGGAAAACTAGCCGCCTTAAGACCAACGCGCATGAAGATACAAATGGCAGACAGACACACCGAACAACCCTTGGGATTATTGGAAAGAGTAACTTTTACTACCTGCGGAGTTGAATTTGAGCACACCTTAGCGATCTGTCAATTTGAAAGAGCGAGCAATTATGAAATGATACTTGAAAGACCTTTCATGAAACAACTAAAGGTAGTGCAAGATTGGGGAAAGGACGCGGTATACTTACAGCATGAAGGAACCACGACAAGAATAAATCTCCACACATACACGTATCAAGATGTTCCCCCCTTGCAATGGAATCAGATTCATAATGAGGAAGACGATCAATCGATTCACAGTATAGGTTCAAGCGATCAATCATGGATGAACGAAGACACTCATCTATGGATATGCCAAACTGCGAAAAAGGAAGAGGATAGAAGGAAAGGATGGCAGCAAAGGCAAGGAGTTGCTAAATCTGTACAAGATCCAGCTTACATGCCTCAAGGATTCCTCGATGAAGAATTCGAACCTCATGGTTGGATGGAGATTTTAGCCACTCTCGATGTATGTGTAAACGAAGAAGTGATAACCATGAATGAATGCATTGATGAGGAAGGATATGACATTAGTCTATACGTGGTAGTTCTTCAAGAGGCTGAAGAAGGAGAAGTAATTGAAAAAGAATGGAAAGAGGATTATGAGAGCATTGAAATGGAGCATGAACCAATGGAGATAGAAAGTGGAAATCAAAGAGTAAGTGTCGTAACCAATGAAATAAATCAAGAAAGGACACAGGAAGAAGAGCTTGGATTAGATAAAGCAAAAGATGATGAAGAAAACAAGCCTCAAGACCAATTTGAAGTGCCTTCCCACTTCAAAAAATATGAAGTAGAAGAGAGGAAAATTGCTATTCAAATGCCAAAACGAGAAGTACAGCCAGGAATAGCATATGACAACAAAGGAAAAACCAAGAAAATTATAGTAACCTTAGAAGAAGGAGAAGAACAATGTACTTTTATAGGTCAAGATGTCTCAATAGAAGATGAACAAGGGCTAATACGACTCATTCGAGAATATAGGGATGTCTTTGCCTAGACATATAAGGATTTGAAAGGAGTAGATCCTTCTATATGTGCCCATAGAATCCCTATGACATCTGAAGCTAAACCTTCCAAACAAAGGCCATACACATATAATGATGTATACTCAACAAAAATTAAGGCGGAGATAGATAAGTTGTTAGATGCTGGGTTCATTTATGAGATCGAACACACGGAATGGGTATCACCATTGGTGGTTGTACCGAAAAAGAATGGCAAGTTAAGGGTATGCATTAATTTGAAAAAAGTGAATGCTGCCACCATAAGAGATAGTTACCCATTACCCATCACCGATCATCTTTTGGAAAGAGTGGCAGGAAAGGAAGTTTATAGTTTCTTAGACGGCTTTTCAGGGTATAATCAGGTAGCCATTGCTCCTGAGGACCAACATAAAACAGCCTTTGCAACTGAATGGGGAGTATACGCCTTTAGGGTTATGCCTTTTGGTCTAACCAATGCCCCATCCACTTTCTAAGGATTGATGTGTCATGTATTCAAGGAGTTTTTTAGGAAAGATTTATGCACTGACTCAGCTATACGATCAGAACATATCCCTGAACTAGGAAAGATTTTTGCCAAATGTCGACAACATAGAGTATGCCTCAATCCAGAAAAGTGTGTCTTCATGGTCCGACAAGGAAAGATATTAGGACATATTGTCTCTAAGAATGGAATCTCAACTGACGAAGACAAAATCAAAGTGATTTTGGATTTGCCGAGACCAAAAACTGCTAAAGAAGTGCAAGCATTTATGGGACATTGTGGATACTACGGAAGATTTATACATATGTATGCCATAATTGCTAGACCTCTTTACACATTATTATCTCAGTTTAATTGGATAGAAGAATGTGAAAAGGCCTTTAACGAATTGAAGAGCCGATTGAGTTCAACACCAATCCTTCGAGTACCTAACTGGAACAAACCATTTCACATTCACGTGGATGCTTCCAAGTTTGCCATTGGCTGCATCTTAGCTCAACCCGTAGATACCAAAAAATTAGACCACCCTATAGCCTATGCCAGTAGACAATTGAATCAAGCGGAGCGCAATTATACCACGACTGAGAGAGAAGGCATAGGGATGGTGTACGTAGTGAAGAAGTTTCGACACTATTTACTGGCAAACAAATTCAAATTCGTCATTGATCATCAAGCCCTACTGTACTTAGTCAATAAGCCTTGTAATACGAGACGACTAGTATGATGGTTTCTATTGTTGATGGAATTTGATTTTGAAGTAGTAGTCAAGAAAGGGAATACCCACATTAGAGCAGATCACTTATCAAGAATGACACATGGAGAACCACCCATAGGAGTATCGGATGATTTGCCTGACACGTACCTTTTTAATCTCGAAGTATGTCCCCAATGGGCAGAAAAGTTGATCCCTATACTCACATATGGACCTAAACATGGGATCACACCAAACCGAAACCAAGATCTATGGAAGACCAAAAACCTTCATATCATTGCTGGAAGTTTGTATCACCAAGATTCAAATGGATTACTCATGAGATGCGTGGAAGAAGAGGAACAAGAAATGTGGCTTCAAAAGGCACATGTAAATCAATGGAAAACTCATTTAAATGCGAACGGAACATGGCAAACATTGAAGAGATTAGGCATATATTGGCCAACCATGCTGAGGGATACATATAACTATGTATCAGCCTGCCAAAATTGTCAAGAATGAAATCCAGACGAGAGCTCTACTCTATGCTACTCCACAGTGGCACCAAGATGGAGCATGCCTCTGGTAAAGTTCTTGAAGACCCAAGAATACCCAAAAGGAGCCACTTTAGCAAGGAAACGTGCGCTCATAGAACAAAGCAAAGACTATGCTCTCATAGGAAAACAACTCTTTAAGCAAGGAAGAGATAATCATTTACGAATGTGCATTCATGAAGACGAGTATCTTGCTGTTTTAGAAATGGCACATATAGGAGCTGCAGGAGGACATTTCTCTACAGATAAAACTGCAAAAATGATTCTCTTTGTAGGGATGTGGTGGCCAACTCTACATCAAGATGCAGCCACATATGTGCAACAATGTGGTACTTGTCAACGAACAAAATATCATATTAGAAGAGATGAAATGCCGCTGAAACCCATGATGAGTGTCAGAGCCTTTACTAAATGGGGAATAGACTTCATAGGACCTATTAGCCCACCAGCTAAAGGATCCCATGCCGAGTACATAATCGTGGCCACAGACTATTTAACCAAGTGGGTTGAAGCCAAAGCAACCAAAAAAATGATGCAAGGACTACGGCCAAGTTTCGCTTTGAGAACGTTCACTAGATTTGGACTCTCGATAGAAATTCTGAGTGATAGAGGCATGCACTTTGTGAATGAAGTGATAGAAGCCCTACTGAATGAATTCTTAGTAATTCATAAGAAATCAGCCCCATATCACCCACAAGCCAATGGACAGGCTGAAAGTTCAAATAAAATCTTGTGCACAATTCTCACTAAAATTGTTAACAATGGAAGATCTGATTGGGATAAACAATTACATCATGCTTTATGGGCATTCCGAGTAGCCTACAAGACCGCCATAGGAACTACTCCTTTTAATTTAGTGTACGGACAAAATGCTATTCTTCCAATTGATTTCTTAATACCCACTCTCAAAGTAGCAACAAATTATGAGTGGACTAGACATGAACTATCAGCTCAATCGGATCAAATAGAAAATACTTTGAAACAACACGCAAAGAAATTGCAGAAAAGAGGATATGGCCCGTTGATCATCAATCGTATATCTACCAGTGGAGCCATCTATTTAGCAACCCTAGATGGAGAAGTATTGCCAAACTATATAAGTGGATGTCGAGTGAAAAAATATCTAGAGCCATTGACTGAAGAGATAATGTCATGATTAATAATGGGTAAAAATAGGCGCATAGAGGAAGAAAGAATACGAGAAGAAGCTAGGCAAGAAGCACTAGAACGAATCAAGAAACGAAAAGAATGGATCAGAGAGAGAGATGAGAGATATCGACTAGGAGAGGAACTCATCCCAATGGCTAATTTTAGAGCCACTGAAAACCTAGATCAGCAAATGATGCAACCTTATTTGAATTTGGGTGCTGGGACCAAAGAGTACCACTTGGTGGATGCTCTCATTGACACAGGAGCCGCTATACACTGTATCAAATTTTCATTGACCCAGAAACTCAAGGAAGAATTACGTCCTTCTAAGGCACAACTGATAGGAATAGGAGGAACAGTTAGTCAATGTATCGGTGAGATCACATTACTTCTACATCTTGGAAACAACACAATGGAACAAAAACTCTTAGTATGTCATGACCAGGACTTATTAGAAGAGCTCGTGTTAGGCCAAGATTGGATATATGAATATGAAGTGACTATTCAATTGGCCTTAGGATACATCTCAGCCAAGATAGGACATTGTGAGGTATTCAGCATGTTAGATGAACGACCGATCAAAGCCAAAGGTATAGACCCGAGAGCTCACTCAAATGAACACGAGGATGCATGTATGTTCACTCACAATGGAAACCCCTTCATCGAATACTTCATGTGAGGACACAACAAATCTCGATTGCACACAATCTTCTAATCTAGTAAATCACATGATTAGTGTTCTAGCCGATAACAGCCTTAGTGAGGAACTAAGAACTAGAGAGACAAGTCAGCAAGACCATTACAAATCTGCACACTTAAGGATATACCCCGTTCCTTACACTAGACAGGCTTGGATCAGAAATGATCAAGTGACAGCGTATCTTCAACAAAAGAAATACTCAAGACATCGGAAGAAACCACAAAAAAAGCAGGCAAATCACTTTGGACACCTAGGTCCACAAAGGATTGCTCGAATATAGATTCCGAAGAAGGCGGTAGCTGCCCAGCCGGCCCGAACATAGATATGGATTCCCAAGTCATGTGCTCAAAAAACAAACATCAAAAAGGACAAGCCAAGGCACAAGGAGAATCATTGTGATCTAAAGGCAAGACGACAGAAGATACACCACTACAGGATAGAGCAGAAAACTCGACATGCAACAAAAATCATTCAAAGATTCGAACAGAAGACGAAGCAAAAGCACTACATCTTCTAGGAATGTTAGGAATACAGACTATACCAATGGGGTAAAGCAGATTTGGATGCTGACAGGCAAGACAATCTGTATGCATCAACCAAATAATTCGAGTTGCACACATTTGGAGTTACGAGAACCCAAAGTATGCATGATAGGGCCACATTACAAGGCCAAGCATTCAGCACAATTTTCTTCTATTTTAGGATAGAGAAGCACATTTCCCTCTCTGGAAATAGGAGAGCACTTGTACAATAATCTAAGAACATCACTCAAGATTCAATAACCGCTTCGGCTATGAACTAACTTTTCTGTTTTTCTTTTAGACAAAAACATAAAAATATAGAAAAGTATGAAAAATTCCAGGTATTATCTTTCTCACACCCACGAGGAAGGGACGACACAATTCACGCGGAGCATTGCCAATCTAATGAAGGATGATTCTTGATACCATCTTGCCACTAATTACGACTCTATATTGAGTGTAGATGGCATCTTCTAATTCCAAGGCTACGCAAGAGGAAGAAATCCAGCTTCTTTCCTTGGAATCAATAACTAAGGCAAGAGGTCATTGGTTTCTTGATGATCAACCAGTATCCGAACTCATTTTCATGGTGACCATCAAGATCATGGATAGGGATCACTACTTCCCTATCATGTCACAAGATTTCAAGACTATCATACAAGGATTACCGTGCATGATAGATGTTTGGACACAAGCAGGAATTGATGTATTCCTAAGACTTCCAATCTATCTGCCAAATTTCCAGAGATGTACACAAGTGATGAATACACTACAGTCCACATCGAATAAGGCATCAGTCCCGGAAGCAAGAGTACTTGACAAAGTTGGTACTTGGAAAACAATTCAATTCACTCATGAGCTAATCAACAGAGCTTTTGGATGGAATCAAGATGGACTCACCAATGTCAAAGATGAGTGTCATGATCCGAAAAAGAGAACATTTTTGGAAATCAACCGAACGGATATTGAAGACTCTATTCGCTTAGTGCACCAACGTTTTTGCTTTTCGAGTATGCATAGATACACAACACGTCAAAAGATCGTTGTGCAACTACTCTCACATGCTATGAGGCAAGTAGGAAATAAAGTAAATATGACTCCATACATTCAGGATCGCCTATTCGAAGCAAAGAAAAACTGGGGTCAGAAAAAGTTTTTGAATGGTAGTTCGGCCTTGACCCTACTCATTTATGAGGCACTTGACATGAAGAACTTCTTACGCTTGATGCCAACCTCAACAGAGCTAGCAAAATATGCAAAGTCTGCAACGGTCCCAAAGAAAAAGAAAACAGTTATTTATGTTGAAGAAGTGGGAACCAGTTCAAAGAAACCCATGAGGGGGACTAAACACATAAGAGAGGAAGAAGCTCAAGAGACACCACAATCAAAGAGAACACATATATTGCCAAAGATCCCAATGACAAAACAACCGATTACGAAAAGAGACCTCTCCACAGCCCTAGAAGAAACACATCAATATATGCGGGGGCAAGTAAATTTAAACGTTCAAGGTCACCATTACATACAAGCAAGCCAAGGAAAGAAACCAAAAGATAAAGAACATACTCCAGAACAAACTACCAGATACAAAGAATTGGGCTTAGAAGATTCAAGCTCTAATGAAGAATCTAGCCCCAAGAAAGACACATTGGATACTGACATAAGAACAGAGACACACAATGAAGAATGGACAGAGATCAATCAGGTCGAAGTTACACCGGACAACCAACAGACACAGGCAAAGAGCATAGAAGAATCAACTGAACCAATGCACGTTATTCAACTGAATGATACGTCCAAGATAAGCATAAAGGAAACTCAAATAACCAATAAAGATGTAATGCCACCTATCAAAGAGGAAATTCAAACACCGGTGGACCAATAGGCCTACAACAAAATAAGGAACCAATTGTGATTGAAGTACCTGATGATACCCCTCATGGTAAGGTTGACCAAAAGGAGGTTGAGACAAGGATACAACTCCATATTCGGCAGCCCCATGATACTACGTTGCGAAAAGAAGAAGACAAAGAAAGAAGCTTCACTAAAAAGATCATATTTGAAGATATATCTCTGAAAGAAGCCCCGCAGGGGCATGCAACACCCATCTCTGCACAGAGCCCCGCAGGGGCACACATCAAGGAAAAGCACATAGGAGGGAAGGAGGAACCAGGGCCAGGAAGTATCCATGAAGAAGTGCAAGAAGATATCCGGCGGTTCCAGAACCACAAGTAGGTGCTTCAACCTCTTGATCTTTGGAAGGTCCAGGTCGAAGGTTGAAGAGCTACATCCCCATACCTTCCACTGGTGGCGTGCATGGCAGCCCGACTTAACACATCAACCGAGATTTAAGGAGCCATTTGAAAATGATCCATGGGTTGCAGGCAAGCAAAAGAAAAGAACAGGCAACACGAATGCATCAGGCCTAGAGAATGTAAAAGAAGAATCAAGAAGGGGCCATCAAAACTGAACACCAATCTAACAAGCAGGCAGAACTGACCAAGAGATGCATGCAGAAAACAAGCAACAGACAAGAAGTAAAGCCTGTCACGGGACGACAGAGACAAAGAGGGGGAGAGTGTTGCAGAGCTAAGAAGAGAAAAAGGCAGAGAAAAAGAAGGGCCCCAAAATTTTTCCGATTTGGACACTCTATTCTTGTATTATAACCACTTTTGTAACATATTTTTCGTTGTAAATGCACTAGAGGAGTCCTCTAGATGCATACCCATGAAGATTATTAGCTTAACCATGTGAATTAGTAGGAAATTAGCCTTTTAGTGAATAAAGTGCCGGTCTCTTGTGTGAAAGGACCATTTTTAGGGCACATGTATATAAGTCAATTTGTGACCCTTTGTAAAGACTTTTGGCCATTGTGAGAATCAAGAGCACAAAATTTCGAATTTGTGTCTTTTCCTCTCTATATCATCTTCTTTGTGAGCTTGTATGCATGTGTGTTGCTTGAAAAGAGTGTTAGGAAGTGTTGTCTATCCATGAAAGTGGTTGTTTGTTGTTGTTAAGGTGTGTGTGAAGTGTAGGAAGTGCTGAAGTGTAGGAAGGTCATTCCTGTGACTCAGTATTTTGCTCATAACTTGAAGCAAAAGTGTCAAAATTGAATGAAAATACCACCATTGGATGCGTGTTCGCGAGAGCTTTGAAACGCATATGTTACTTCCTATATTCAGAGTTCTGAGCTGAGAGAAAAACTCAATTTACTGTTGATTGCTACTCCAAGTATCGTGACACCATGACTAATAGTTGAAGCTTTTTTGGAATAGTTTTAGCTTTGTTTGCACCCTTTGGGAAACTCATTTGCATTGATCATCATTTGAGTGCATGTCTTCATATACTCGGCTAGGTTTTGATACTCCTCGGATTGATAAATAAAGCGTGAATCCCCACTATATGCACTTGACGGGGATTGAGGTATAGTCTCTTTCTCCACAAGTCCCTAGGATTGTCCTTAGGTACACAGTTACATTCTTGAAAAAATGCATCATGCTTCTTTTCCAAAAGATAGTTATACATACACTACAAGAAAATTGCAACTTGTTCGTAGCGATGTATGTGGTCTCGCCAAGACTCCATCTTTTGGGAACCATGTATATTTTGTTACCTTCATTGATGATGCTACTTTCCATACATGGACATATCCTATGAAAGCAAAGAATGAGGTATTTTTGTGCTTCAAAGCATTTTTTGCTATGGCTGAGAATTTTTCTTCAAACAAGCTTTTGACTCTACACATGGATCATGGTGGTGAACACATGTTACATGATTCTAGTGCTTTTCTTCGTGAAAGAGGTGTTTCACACCAATGTAGAGTGCCATAAACACCTCAAAAAAATGGTGTTGTTGATGGAGAGTGTTAATCTCCAAAAGAATAACCTACTCTTGTGATTAGAGCACCTCTATACCAAGAGTAAGTCAAAAACTTCACAACACAAAAGTCTGCTGCACAATTTCTTCAAATTAATCCGACAAACATGTAAAGTCTTTTATGAAACTTTGTATGGAGTGTCGCCTAGAGATTGCGCACCTCCTTCAAGTTAAAGTTCTTCAAAAGGTTTAGTATAACTTGAGAAATCACCTTCACAAGTTACCTATATCTGAAACTGTCATTCTGAACAGTCTCTTTTACACCTGCAACTTCTAAGACTTGGTTCTCCTTGAAAAAAAAAACGTTTAAGCAAATGCTTCTGGTTACGAGTAGCTTATCTTCTAACTTAAAGATTAAGCTCTCAGTCATGCAAAACTTTAAAGTATGCACTGAGAAATTGTTGCAGAGCTAAAGAGCGCAGAAAGCAGAGAAAAAAGACGGGCCCCAAAATTTTTCCGATTTGGACACACAATTTTTTTGTAACATAACCACTTTTGTACATATTTTCCATTGTAAATGCACTAGAGGAGTCCTCTAGATGCATCCCCTCAAAGATTAGTGATTTACCCATGTACAATAGTAGGAAATTAGTCTTCTTAGATAATAAAGTGCCGGTCTCTTGTGTGAAAGGACCAAACTTAGGGCACTAGTATATAAGTCAAAAGTGACTCATTGTAAAGAGACTTCTTGTCGTTGTGAAGAAGAGCACTTCTGAAATTTCGAGTTTGCCTCTTCCTTGCTGATTTTGATCTTCATTTTGCTCATGTATGTGTGTGTGATGCTTGAAATGCAAGTGTAGGACTGTTGTCTACCCCTTCCCCCTTGTTTTGAGTGGCTGTAGTGCGTGCGTAAGCTAGGAGAAGCAAAAACGTGGGTGTTAGTAGTTCCCGTAATTCACTGTTTCTGCCATAACTTGCAGCAGAGTGGTCAGAATTGAGTGAAACCACCACCATTGGATTCGTCTCGTTGAGAGCTTCGAAACGAGTACCCTATTGCCTATGTTCGGAGTTCTGGGCTGGGAGAAAACCTCAAAAAACCAAAACTGCTGAAAGTAGGTTTGCGGCAACACTTCCAGTTTTTCAGTAGGTGTGGGTAGTATTGGTCTTTTCTCTTGCTTGGATAGTTAACTCACTTCATTTTCTATCACGTGTGCAAATGTCTTCATACACTTGGTAAGTCACTCCTTTGGATTGATAATTAAATGTGTGCAAAGGACTCCACTATATGCACTTGTATTGCAATCGAGGTATAGTCTCATTGGTACAAGTCCTTGAGTCATTACGGCTCAAGTACACACGTTTTTGGCGCCGTTGCCGGGGAAGCACTCCACCAAGTTGCCTTCGTGATAGTTAGAGAGCAAGTGTGATCGCATCGTACTTGTAGAGGTGAATTTGTCCATTGACGAGTAGTATTCCATTTCAGCACTTGTCACTTCTCATCCTTGAGGTGTGTGTGATAAGTTTTAGGTTTAAGTGTAGGAGGAGAGAAGAGAAGGAAGAGTTAGGGTTAGTTTAGGAGAGGAGTAGAGAGGAGAGGAGAAGTAGGAATAGGCAAAAAACCCAAAAAATTCACCAAAAATAGACCAAAATTTCAAGTTCTGTCCCAAAAAGTATAAAAACCCAAAAAATTGACTCATTTGACACTTGCTGGAACTCTGGTATCGTGAGCGACAGCGATCGGTATCGTGGATCTGGTATCGTGCGTTCAAGGCTGTTTCAGTGAGAGTTTGAACCCAAAGGGCAAGCTAGAGCAGACAAAGGTGAGTTCTTATCGAGATCATTCACTCAACGCACTTGAAACATGCACAAAACGTGATTAAAACAGTGCGCAGTATCGCGGGGGGGGTAAAGAGAAGTTATTGCTGAGTTGTTGTGTGATAGAGAGGCCTAGAAGGGAGGAGGAGTGTAAGAGCGGCAAGGGGGTGAGAAAATTTCCACATTTTCTTGTGATTTGGCTTGAGTATCGCGATCGGTTGAGTTCTGGTATCGCGATACCAAAACTCCCTTGTATCGCGATATTCGCCGACAGTATCGTATCGCTTGATACCTAACTTGGTATCGCGATACCGCACTGGTATCGTGACCCTGAGTTGGTATCGCGATCGCACAATTGCGGTAGTATCGTATCGCTGGTCATCAACCCTGGTATCGCGATACCATTCTGGTATCGTGTAGCCAAGTCGGTATCGCGATCGCGCTTACTACAGTGATATCGTATCGTCTCCCACTAAGGACAGTATCGCGACACCATCGTGAGATCGTATCGTCTAGAGTCTCTAGTATCGTATCGTGGTGTTCCTAGGGAAGTATCGCGATACTATACTTAGTATCGTATCGTCGAAGTTTAAAGATCGTATCACGACACTACTCAGGTATCGTTTCGTGCACTCACTGGGACAGTATCGCGATACTGTCACAGGTATCGTATCGGCCAAGTTCGGTGGTATCGTATCGCTTCCTCCTAGAGTTAGGTATCGCGAAATCACACAGGTTTCGTATCGGCAGAAGATCAGGTATCGTATCGTTGGAATCCGTTGGTATCGTATCGTCATAGTTCCAGTATCGTATCGTGTGCAGCAGGGGTATCGTATCGTCTGCTTCCCAAAGTAGTATCGCGACACCACACTGGTATCGTATCGCCTCTGTGCCTGGTATCGTATCGTGGGCATGGTCTCGTATCGTATCGTGTGATTGTCCAGTATCGTATCGATTGGATTCTGGTATCGTATCGCAGTCAAAGCAGTATCGCCGAGAGCAGTATCGTCAGGAAGTGGTATCGCCGAGATAAACCCTTTCTTTAGCCAGACACTTTGAGCCTTTAGGAGAGCTAACCAAGGGGAATCTAAGAGGTATAAAGGGAGGCTTAGGTGTGTGAATGAACTTGAGGTCAGGAAGAGTGCTAAGTAGCCGAAGGAGCGTCATCTCTTCTATAGGAAGCACTGCTCAGGTCAGTCACCACTCCGTCTACTCAGAGACCTCTAGTGAATCTGAGGAAGACATACCCATGGCATCGGAAGACATGCAAGGTCCAGCACCACATAGGAACTTCATGTCTACAGTGGAAGGTGAGTACCGCACTGCCTTACAATATGTATCCACAAATGCCCAGGAGATTCCAATCTACCTGGATGGCTTAAACAGGTCCGCTGCCAGAATGGCAACAGTACAAGATGTCACCATCATACCACGACCAGCTGTCAAATACGAGGGAGGTGCTTACATTGACAAAATGGGTCACATCTACATAGTAACTGAATTTCCGGAGAGGATCAATGAAAGAGGAGAGTTCATGGATCCCAACAACTCTGAAGAATTAGTGACCACCCCTAGAGGTAGATCACAAGTATCACGGGTCTTGAGAGGAGACTTGATACCTCAAGACGACTACTTGTTGGAAGTCTACATGATTCAAGGAGCAGACTTATTGCTTCAAACTGACGTACCTGTTCAAGGAATAGGAGAGAGCCCCATGACATTCTATGAGTTGAAAGACCCAGATGACGAAACTAGACTCACTTACCTAGATAAGAATCAAAGAAGATATTGGCCTGTAGGTGCCCTAGACAAGGCTCGGCTGAGATATATGGGTGTGCCTGTATTTCCTCAGAGGGAGCAGGCAACTACCTCGCAGAATCCTTTTGGAAATCAACCAGAGACGGAACATACCACATCAGGACAGACCAGTCAAAGAAGTGTGCCCAACCGCACTCATGTACAGTTCGCAACTCCAGGTGAGCACACACATAATCAGATCTACACAGGGATGGGGAACCATTTCCGACCACCGGTCAGACCACGACCACCTGTGGGAGGACAGCCAGGAATGCCTCCATTACGACCAGCTGTCCCGGTTTTCCCTGTAATGCCCAGACCACCTGAACCAATGAGGAGATTGAGACCAATCCAAGTAGCTAAATGCATGAGAAACCATTATGATGGATTAGGGGAGCCATATGATCATATTGCCGAATTTAAACAAGTTCTAAGAGCGGAGCAAGTAGAGGACTTCTTCGTGCAGTATGAGTCTTTTGGACTCACCCTCACAGGAACAGCTCTAACTTGGTTCCAACCTTTAGATCCCAATCGATTTGGAAACATGGAACAATTCTTTCAAGAATTCATCGGAGAATTTACAAAGAGAGGGATTAAACACAATTCTGCATCGTTGATCCATAGCTTTAAACAAAACCCTAATGAAACTGTGAAGACTGCTGCCCGAAGATTCAACCAATACGTGGATAGATGCCCTACGGCTGAGAGACCGACTCAACAAAAGATGATTTCACTGTTTTTAGATGGACTCTCTAACGGGACCCTAAGAACCCTAGTGTATGTGAAGAGGCTGCAAACATTGAGTGAGTGTCTTCAAGAGTGCATCGACTTGGAAGATAACCTTGCTGAGGACCTTAAAGGTACTACCGACCTCACAAAATCAGAAGACTCAAGAAGCACAGTGACGTCCAATTCTAGTAATATGGAAGAACTAGCAGAACTATTAGCTAAGAAACTAGGAGTCCAAGGACAGAGAGCTTACCAATATCCAGCTCAAAGAGTGCCTATGTTGAGGAGGTGTAACTTATGTGGAGGAGAACATCCCACACACTTGTGTGCCAGAGGAGGAGCCGGTGCACAACCAATGTATCCACACAACAGACAGCAACAACAAGGGACTTCTTCATACTGCCACATCGAGCAAAAATATACCAATCATACAACTGAGAACTGTCCCTTTAATAGGCAAACACGACCTGTCAATCCACCACAATACCGACCTTATGGATACCCACCTAGAGAGCTTGGTAGGGAGATGCCTAGATACAACCCGTATCCGGTAGGAGTTCCAAGACCATATGAGCAAGCACCGTATCCACCACCACAACCAGTTTTGGGACCCCAATTGTCACAACCTCAACAAGTTGTACCTGTGAAGTATACTCAACCAGAAGAAAACTTGGAAAGAGCCATAATACCAGCTTCAATAGCGACCAATGTAGAATCAACCAACCAAGGGTATGAACCTCCACCAGGAGAGTACTATCCATATGAAGCCAACATGATGGAATATGAACCAGCATATGACGTGGCCTATTATGGATATGAAGGATTTGATCAGAATTATGGAGCGGAAACTGCAACTTTAATGTATACAATGCCCAAGGCACAACAACCACTGAGACCTCCCATTAGACCACCAGTGCAAAGAGGACCATGTTATAGATGCGGAGGGGATCACTTCATTCGGGAGTGTCCTCGACCTTACAACCCTCCACCACCCAGGATTTGGGAAGGATACTGTAGTGATTGTGGGAAAGAACATCTTTTTAGAGATTGCCCTAAGAACCCTACAAAAACTCAAGGTCCTGCACCAATCAACGTAATAGAGGTCATAGAAGAATCTGGAAGTGATAAGGAATACACTGTACCGCTAAAAGCTATTACTAGAGCTCAAGCAAAACAACAAACAGGAAAACAACCGGAAGAGAAACTAGAGAACAATAAAACAGGAGACGCTAACATTCAGATAGTTGAGGATTCAAAGAACTCATGTGAGAATACCCAAAACACCAAAGTACAAAAATGGAAAGAAAGACGAGAAAAGCTCAAAGAGAAATGGGCAAGAAACAAGGGCCAAAACAGCAAAAAACAAGTGAAGGGTTCTAGAAAACATAACGAACAACAAATGCATAAGGAGACCCCTGAAACACCACCAATTAGTTCAGAGGCAAAGAAGCCAGGATCAATTCTAGCTGACCCAAAGCCAGAGGAATTGGACATGTGGCTAAAAGCATACCAAGCTAGAATCAAAACGGGACCAAACCTAGAACAACATGAAAGATTCTACCCTCAAGGGGAATTAGAGAAAGAAAGACTGGCGATATGCAAAAAACTCATAGAAGTAGCACAGGCGACTCTAGAAAAGACTATCCCAATTTTGCCTGAAACAAGGATCGCACAGGAACTATATGAAGAGTACATACAACCTAAGAATAAGGAACCTAGTCGGGAAGATGATCGAAATGAACGAATGAAATCTCAAGAAGAACAGGTATCCATAATACCTGACCTAGAGGAAGATTGGTCCAAAGATTTGTGGAAAAGAATTAGAGAAGAGCAGTGGAAAAAGGATGGAGTCAGTCCACCTCCTTTTGAGGAAATAATTGGAGCAGAAAGTCACCATGATCATAACCTAGAGGAAGCATATGAGGAAGTGTCAAGATTTGATAAAGGAAGAGAGGAGACCATGAGCATTTCGACACTGCCTAACTACATGGGAGAATATGAAAGAGAGTCGGTAATAATACGAGCACCCACAGTGCATGGGAAAGAAAAAGGAAACTCAGAAGAGAGTTCACACAACCTAACAGAACTTAAGAAAACGAAGGTGCAATGCAAATTGACGGTGGAAGAGTTGCTACAACTTAGACCACATCTATGGAGACAACTAGCAAATCAAATAGAACCACCGGCAGAGAAAGGAGAAATGAAAGGAAAGGAAAAAGAAAACCACTCCAACATACGAGTTCCAGTTGATAAAGTAGGAGAATTTAGCGAAGGAGATGAAGGTAATACATGCTTACCTGTCACCTACAATGGGTATATGACCAAGGCCATCTTAGACACTGGAGCTGGAGTAGGAATTGCAACGAAGGAAATTTGGGAAAAGTGGGGTAAACCAGCCTTACGACCCACTCGCATGAAGCTACAATTAGCAGATGGACATGTAGAGAAACCCCTAGGAATATTGGAAGGAATTAGGTTAACAACGTGTGGAGTAGAGTTTGAACACACATTGGCCATCTGTAAGTTCGAAAAAGCAAACAATTACGAAATGATATTAGGACGACCATTCATGCGACAGATGCGAGTAGTACAAGATTGGAGCAGAGATTCATTATATCTCCAACATCAAGGGAACACTACCAAGATAAACCTGCACACATTCGCTTATCGGGATGTCCCTCCATTACAATGGAATCCAGTCCACAAAGAGGAAGACGACCTATCCGTTCACAGTGCTGGATCAAGTGACCAATCTTGGATGCACGAGGATGCCCAGTTGTGGATGTGCAAAGAAGCCAAGAAGGAGGAGTGTAAAAAACAAATGTGGCCAATAGGGCACCCTAACTATCGATCGGTAGAAGACCCCGATTATATGCCTCAAATTTTTTCATATGAACTTTTCGAACCACATGGCTGGATGGAAATCCTAGCCACATTAGACGTTTGTGTGAATGAAGAAGTATTGACGATGAACGACTGTATAGACGAGGAAGGATATGATGTGAACCTCTACATGGTTGTTCTCCAAGAAGTAGAAGCAGGAGAAATTGTAGAGGAAGAGGAGAAAGAAGAATACGAAAGCATAGAAATGGAACCAGAGTTCGACTCTGAAGAACAATATTTAGAAACTATGCAAAAAGAATCAAAAGAAAAACCGACAGAAGTCTTAGCAATTGAGACTATCCCAAGAATGCACGAGCATAGAGAGGACACAAGTAAAGTGGAACCTGAACCTGACCACTTCGAAGTTCCAGAACATTTTAAAAGATACGAAGTGGAAGAAAGGAAAATAGCAACTCAAATGCCTAAACGAGAAGCACGAGACGGAGAAGCCTATGATAACAAAGAACAAACCAAAAAAGTGGTTGTAACGATAGAAGACGGAGAAGAGAGGTGCACGTATATTGGGAAAGACGTATCAGACGAGGAAGAAGAGGAACTCATCCACCTTATCCGAGAATATCGAGATGTATTTGCTTGGACGTACAAAGACCTTAAGGGTGTAGAACCTAGCATATGCGCTCATCGAATCCCTATGACTGCAGATGCGAAACCTTCTAAACAACGCCCTTACACGTATAACGAAGTTTACGCTGCAAAAATAAAGGAAGAAATTGACAAATTACTAGCGGCAGGATTCATTTATGAGATAGAACACACAGAATGGGTATCGCCACTAGTGGTAGTGCCCAAGAAAAACGGAAAGCTAAGGGTGTGTATCAACTTGAAAAAAGTAAATGCAGCAACTATACGCGACAGTTTCCCTTTACCCATCACAGATCATCTTTTGGAAAGAGTTGCCGGCAAGGAGGTCTATAGCTTCTTGGATGGATTCTCTGGTTATAACCAAGTAGCTATTGCAACTGAGGACCAGCATAAAACCGCATTCGCGACTGAATGGGGAATCTATGCATTTAGAGTGATGCCTTTCGGGCTCACTAATGCGCCAGCCACCTTCCAACGATTGATGTGTCATGTTTTCAAAGAATTTCTCAGAAAAAGCATGGAAGTATACGTAGATGATTTGTGTACATACTCAAATCAACAACCAGACCACATACCAGAATTAAGGAAAATATTCAACAAATGTAGGCAGTATAGAGTTTGCTTGAACCCAGAAAAATGTGTCTTCATGGTACGACAAGGGAAAATCCTAGGACACATTGTCTCAAGGAACGGAATATCTACAGATGAAGACAAGATTAAGGTAATTCTAGATTTGCCAAGACCTAGGAATGCAAAGGAAGTGCAAGCCTTTATGGGACACTGTGGATATTACCGTAGGTTTATTCACATGTATGCCATAATAGCTAAGCCTTTATACGGTCTATTGACTCAGTTCACTTGGACGGAAGAGTGTGAGAAGGCCTTCAACGAGCTTAAAAAGAGGCTGAGTACAGCCCCAATTCTAAAATCACCCAACTGGAACAAGCCTTTTCATATTCATGTTGATGCTTCTAACTATGCAATTGGATGTATCCTGGCTCAACCGGCCGATGAAGGAAAGCTTGATCATCCAATCGCTTACTCGAGTAGACAATTAAACCAAGCAGAGAGAAATTACACGACTACTGAAAGAGAGGGCTTAGGAATGGTCTACGCAGTGAAGAAGTTTAGACATTACCTCTTAGCCAACAAGTTCAAATTCTTCATAGACCATCAAGCTTTGTTGTACTTAGTCAATAAGCCTTGCAATACAGGAAGATTGGTACGATGGTTCTTGTTACTAATGGAGTTTGACTTTGAGGTAGTGGTCAAAAAAGGAAACACACATGTGAGAGCAGACCATCTTTCTAGGTTAAAACACGGAGAGCCACCTAGCGGAGTGCCTGATGATTTACCAGATGCTTATCTGTTTAATCTAGAAGTATGTCCGAAGTGGGCAGAAAAATTGACCCCTATACTTACGCATGGCCCTCAACATCCAATTAACAGAAATAGCAAAAAAGAAATTCTTCAAACAAGGAATTTACACATTGTTGCTGGAAGCGTATATTATAAGGAACCTAACGGAGTGTTATTGAGATGTGTCGAGGAGGATGAACAAAAACAACTGATCAACCAGGCACACATAAACAAGTGGAAAACCCATCAAGGAATGCAAGGAACAATACGAGAATTAAAGAGGTTAGGCGTATATTGGCCTGATATGTCCAAGGACGTTCACGAGCATGTAAGTAATTGTGTGGAATGCAAAGAAACTAGCCCTGAGGATCACATGTCCTTACCTTTTTCGACCATAGCGCCTAATTGGAGCAAAACATTAGTACAATTCCTCAAAACCAAAGAGCACGAAATAGGAGCGAGCCTAGCAAGAAAGCGATCCCTAGAAGAAATGAGCAAGGATTACGTGATAATGGGGAAACAACTGTTTAGACGAGGAAGAGACAATCAACTCAGATTGTGTGTGCATGAAGGAGAATATCTTCCCATATTAGAGATGGCTCACGCAGGAGCTGCTGGAGGTCATTTTTCAGCAGACAGAACTGTCAAGATGATTCTCTTTGCAGGTCTGTGGTGGCCAACTCTACACATGGATGCTGAAACATATGTGAGAAGCTGCGAAACGTGCCAGAGAGCAAAATATCCCATTAGAAGAGATGACATGCCTTTGAGACCCATGGTTTGTGCGAGAGCATTTACCAAGTGGGGAATTGACTTCATAGGACCAATCAACCCACCTGCGAAAGGATCACATGCAGAGTACATCATAGTAGCCACCGATTACCTGACTAAGTGGGTAGAAGCCAAGGCTACTAGAAAGAATGATGCTCAAACAACTGCAAAATTTCTCTTTGAGCATATTTTCACGCGTTTTGGATTACCTATTGAGATTGTGAGTGATCGAGGAACACACTTCCTAAATGAGGTAGTAGAATCACTTATGAATGAATTCCTAGTAATCCATAAGAAATCTGCCCCATACCATCCCCAAGCCAATGGACAGGCTGAAAGTTCCAACAAAGTACTATGTACGGTATTGACAAAGATTGTCAATAATGGAAGGTCAGATTGGGACAAACAATTGCATCACGCTATTTGGGCCTTCCGGGTGGCATATAAAACTGCCATTGGAACTACACCTTTCAACCTAGTGTACGGGCAGAATGCAATTTTGCCAATTGACTTCTTAGTGCCTACACTAAAAGTAGCCCAGCAATATGAGTGGAACGGTCATGAATTGTCTCAGCAATTAGATCAAATTGAAAAGCTGCATGAGACTAGATTGCAAGCGGTAGCATGCATCTATGCCGCTAAACGGAAACAAAAGGCATATTATGACTCACATATTAAAGATAAGGGACTAAAAGAAGGCGACTTAGTCCTAGTATACACCCTAAAACAGCATGCAAAGAAGCTCCAAAAACGCGGATATGGTCCCCTGATCGTAAATCGAATCTCCACTAGTGGTGCAGTCAATCTCGCCACACTAGACGGAGACATTCTTCCTAATTACATCAGTGGATGCAGAGTGAAAAGATTCATGGAGCCTCTGACCGATGAAATGCTAGCTAGACTGTTGGGAGCCCAAAGTAGAAAAAGGGAAGAAGAACGAATACGAGAAGAAGCACGACAGGAAGCCCTAGAACGCATTAGAAAACGCAAGGAGTGGATCAGGCAAAGAGATGAACGCTATCTCCAAGGAGAAGAGCCCATCCCTATGGCAAACTACCAGGTCAAAAATGATGATACAACGGGTATATGTAAAACACAACCTTACCTAAACCTAGGGATTGGTCAGACGGAGTATCAATTGATAGACGCATTGATCGACTCAGGAGCAAGCCTTAGCTGCATGCGAAAGAGAATAGCAAATGAACTGCAATTGCAATTGAATCCCACGAAAGCCAAACTAATAGGAATTGGAGGTCACATCCTAGACTGTATTGGAACAACTAATGTGTCCCTTCACATAGGAAATTCCTCCATGGAACAAAGAGTCCTAGTCTGTGAGAATAACGATTTAATAGAAGACTTCATTCTAGGACAAGACTGGATCATTGAAACCGAAGCATGTATCCATCTAGCTCAAGGATATATTTCAGCCACGATAGGGCATAAGGAAGTTTTCAGCTTGCTTGAAGAGAAACCGTGTAATCACGCCATATCAATACCTAGATCAGAAGAAGTTCAAGAAGCGATGAAAGCTAGTAGCGACAACCCCTGTAGTGTCGAAGCTACCCGAAGTAGATGAGAATCAACCAACCATCGAGGAGACACCCTCTCCTAAAAAGGCTCAAAGTATCCAAAGTTCACACTATTGGAAACCAACAAGCAGATACTCGAACAGACCACCATCCAAATATATATGGGTACGAAAGGATCAGGTACAGAGTCAAAAAATGTCTACAAGCGCTTTGAAGAAAGAAACGGACATCACCAAATCAGCTACAAAGAACTACAAACGAAGAGAACCAGTACACGTATGGATTGCCAAACCCCTGCTTGAAGCTCAAAAAACTCGACATCAGATATGGATTCCCAAAAAGGTCATACAAGCAGCTAAACAGAATATGAAGACCAAAGAGGAAACACCACAGCAGACGAGGCAAATGTCACCAACACCAAAGAATCATCAGAAAAGATCACAAAGCAATGTCAAATTCCATCGGACTGTGGATAAGGCAAATGGAACACGAAGAGCTGCACGAGTTGAGAAAACCCAGAGACCTATCTCAGTGTTCTCAAAATGGGTCTGGAAACCAAAACTACCACAAGGAGCAAGAGATTGAGGAGATGAAGCACCCTACTTGCACTCATGAAGTACACAATGCACTTAAAGTATGCATAATAGGGCGACATTACACGGCCACGCATTTGGCACATGATGCTCCAACCAAGATTAGTGGTGCACATTCTCCAAGGGAGATTAGCTCTCAGCTTGAACTCAAATAGGAATGGATCTACAGTGTAAATAAATAAAAGCTTCGGCTATGCTAACAGTTGTTCTCTTTTAGGAAAATGAAAAAGAAACTAAAAAGGTGGTAAGAGATCTCAACTATGGGGTTATGGGAACGGAGTGAAGAACGAGGATACTCAGAAATGCACAACACTACTGCATTCTTTGGTGTGAAACTAATATACTTCACTTACGAGTGCAGATGTCTTCTCAAGATTCTGAAGCAACCATACTTGAAGAAGCCATGGATTTCCCACCCCAAAGTATTACAAAGGCAAAGGGACATTGGTTCCGGGAAGATCAACCTGACGGGGAATCGATCTTCCTTGCAACAATCAAGAGCATGGACACCGATCATCAATTTACTATCCTGTCCCAGGATTTTCGAGTACTGCATGGGATGCCATCTATACAGGATATCATGACGAAAGCAGGCATTCTCAAGTATTTCGAGTTGCCCATTTACAGACCAGATTTCCAAAGATGCACACAAGTGATGAATACATTGCAACCAGCATTACATGACCCATTGGTACCAGAAGCTAGAGTAATGGACAAAGTCGGAGAATGGGTAATTATTCAGTTCACACATGAACTGATCAAGGAAGCTTTTGGATGGGAGAAAGATGGGATTACAGTGGTGAAGGAAGAAAGCCGAGGTGCCAAAACTAGAACATTCACCGAAATTAATCGGGTGGACATCGAGGAGGCGGTCAGGCTAATTCACCAGCATTTCTGCTTTCCTAACATGCACCGATATACGGCCCCACAAAAAATCATCGTGCAATTACTGTCGCATGCAATCAAACAAATCGGGAATCAAATTAATCTGACCCCATATGTGCAGGAAAGATTGTTCGAAGCGAAGAAGCAATGGAAAAACAAGAAGTTCCTCAATGGAAGTATTGCACTGACCATTCTGATATACCATGCGCTAGGCATCAGGGAGCATCTACAAGAAATGCCCTCATCAACAGGTTTAGCTCAATATGCCAAAGTAGCAACTGTCCCTAAGAAAAAGAAAAAGACAACCATTGTGGAGATGGCTGAACCAAGCTCTCAACCCAGAATGAGAGGCACAAAAAGACTCAGAGAACTCGAGTTACAGGAAGAGGACACACCAATTCGGAAGAGGGTCCATGTTCTTCCCAAGGCCACGATTGAGAAAAGAAAAGAAATAACGGAAAAAGACTTGACAGAAGCTCTCGAAAAGACCCATCAATATACACGAGGGCAAGTTAATTTGCCAGTGCAAGGTCACCACTATAAGCAATCACAACAAGCAACAGACCAGAAAGCCAAGCTCACAAAAGTTCATAGATATAAAGAAATAGGCTTGGATAATTCTAGTTCGGTCTCGGAGAAAAACAAGAAGAACCAGACACTTCATTGCTTAATGTCGATATTCAAAGCGAATCAAAAGATGATGGACATTGGGATGAATTAAATGAAGTGGACTATGGCGCAACCCAAGACGGACACAAAGAACAGGATCAGACAAAAGAGGTAGACACAAATACTACTAAACAGCCGGAAGAAGAAGAAAGGCAACAACCTGTTCAATCAAAAGACGCCTCCACTACCCATATCAAAGAAGGTAAATCCGATAATGAGGAACAATTAGTGCTATCAGAGGATAAGCCTCAAGAAGAAGGACATGATGAAGAACCCTTCACTCCACTAAGGGTTGTGGCAGAACCATCCCCCATGGACGTCACGTTTCAAGGAAGCGCCACGAAATCTAAGGATCAAGGTAAAAACAACGAAGAACTGAATGTACAACTACAAGTCCGACAACCACATAATGAAACTATTCATGTGGAAAAAGGGAAAGATGTACACACAGGAGAAACCCCAAGTATACCAAGGACATGGCTAAACGTCGATATAGCTCAGCTCAAGCCTGTGGTGCAGGATATGATTCGAACTGCACTAGACACTCAACAGTTAATGCTTGATGCTGATGAAGATTACGATCAGGCCATGCGTGAAAAGCAGGAACTTCAAAAAGAAGGTGTGGATCTGGCTAATAGGTTATCAAAAGCAGAAGCTCAAGCCTTAAAGAAACACGAGGAAATACAGAAGACCAAAACACAATGCCAGGTATTAGAAAAGGAAAATGCCCAACTAAAAGAACAAATTTTGGAGCTCACGAAGAAATTAGATATGACAGAAAAAGAGAAAACAAGGATCAACGCTCGTGGTAAAATTCTCGAATCACAGCTCAAGGTGAGTATGGAGGAAGCGGAAAATTTAAGGAACAGGAACAAGGAGCTCATGACAGCTCTCCTCAGTGATCAACCACCAGCAGAAACTAATCATTCAACGGAGGACATAAAAGAACTGGAAGAAAAGATCACCAAGATGGCAGATCAGCTCAAACAGGAGCAAGACACCATTGCTGATTGGGAAAAAAGGTATATGCATGACACTGCAGCTCTACACAAGAAATGGAAAAAAGCTGAAAATGACTATTTCAGACAGTGCAAAGAAGACACAGATCACATGAATATAGTTGCTCAAGAATTGATCAAACATCAGGAGACGATTGCCAAGGCTGAAGCAGAATTAAAGAATAAAGATACACTCATCAAACAGCTTCAGGAACAGATTGAGCGCCAAGACAAACAGGGGACACCAGTAGTTCCACACGCTGCGGAGGCTACTGTAGAGACTGAGGTACGTCCTCTCTCTCCCCCCTCATATCATTCACCGATCAGGGCGGAAAAGGAGGTTCCACTAGAACCTAACACTCGCGACATTGCAGAATTGAGCAGACCAGAAAGGGCACTACTGGTGTCCCAGCTCACTGCTGAGTTTGAAGATCAAATAATTCAGATAATGAAAGAGGCTCAGATTGAGCATAAACAATTAGATCAAATTTTGAAGCCATTCAACATACCATACGGCCTACTTAAAGAACAAACACGGATGTATATAAAGTCTGCAACGAATAAAGATCCGGACCACAACCTTCACTTTAAACATGACACATTCAATTACACTCAAGAGGAGTTCGAGAAGGCGGATCCAACATGGAGAAGGAAGATTTTGGAGAAGAATCCAACGTTGCGGGTGCAGTGGGAAGCATCACCATATGCGCTTCAAGCCAACCCATCTTTTTGTCCTGTACCCCGCAGACGAGCTTGGTCGCACTTTTTGGAAGGTCAGCGCCAAGGCAGTATCAATAATCAGTGGCTTAATTATCCGCTACTACCTAGTCCGCCACATAATTACCTACCGACCGAAGAATATATGGTAAAAACAATGGAATTTTGGATTGCGAGATACGCTACAGTTCCGGATTTAGCCGTCAAGATGACCAACAAAATATTCAGTATGATCATTACAGTTTTGAAGGTATTCCAGCATGCGAAATATACATTCTTGAATTTTATCGGCATTACGCAAGGGTCTGAGGCTCTTATTTTTGATTTATCAACCATTCCGAGCCGCCTCACACTTATGGCCTATTATTCTCGTCTCATGTTTTTGCCATCGACATATATGCAAACGTTTGAAGAAGCATTCTTTACCGGCTTTTTTGAGATTGATTCAGAAATTTTTGTTAAGATGACTTCCAACCTGAATGCAAGACTGGTGGCCTACGAAACAAGTTTCTTTGCTGATCATAGACAGGCGCCAGAAGACGGAGTAAAGCCAAGGCAATGGAAGGAATTCATGATATGTCATGCTAATCTACTGAATCAAAGAGAGCAAACAGCTATCCAAACTTATTCACGTCGCCACAGAAAGCCTGTCGAGGACGACAGAGTTCAGGAGGAGGGACGTGTAGAGGGACAATCAAGCAAAAAGAAAAGAAGAAGAAGGTCCAAGTCCAAAAGTGCGCAGTAAAAGATAAAACATCAAATGATTAAGGACCACTCTCTGCAGGAAGCCCCGCAGGGGCGCAACACCCATCTCTGCACAAAGCCCCGCAGGGGCACGCACCAGGCTACAAAGCTAAACCCCAGGGTCCCGAGTTATGGACTTTTCAAACATCAGAGTAGGACCAAAAGTTAGAAAGGGGTAGAGGCTGAAAAGTTGAAGAGGGTGACTAAGAACAGCACATTCCTAGTCACTGGTGGCGTGCGTGGCAACCCGAGTCAACAGGCAAGACAGCTACATCAGGCTCTCGAGTTGTAGAGCTTGAATCAAGAAGGCCATCGAATCTGCATGTCTGTTTAACTGCAGACAACACTGACCAAGGGGAGCGTGCGGAGAAAAGCAAGATCAAGAACCAGGCAACACAGCCCAAGGGACGCGTTCGCGAAGCAAAGTCTGTCAAGGGACGACAGAGACGAAGAGGGGGAGAGTGTTGCAGAGCTAAAGAGCGCAGAAAGCAGAGAAAAAAGACGGGCCCCAAAATTTTTCCGATTTGGACACACAATTTTTTGTAACATAACCACTTTTGTACATATTTTCCATTGTAAATGCACTAGAGGAGTCCTCTAGATGCATCCCCTCAAAGATTAGTGATTTACCCATGTACAATAGTAGGAAATTAGTCTTCTTAGATAATAAAGTGCCGGTCTCTTGTGTGAAAGGACCAAACTTAGGGCACTAGTATATAAGTCAAAAGTGACTCATTGTAAAGAGACTTCTTGTCGTTGTGAAGAAGAGCACTTCTGAAATTTCGAGTTTGCCTCTTCCTTGCTGATTTTGATCTTCATTTTGCTCATGTATGTGTGTGTGATGCTTGAAATGCAAGTGTAGGACTGTTGTCTACCCCTTCCCCCTTGTTTTGAGTGGCTGTAGTGCGTGCGTAAGCTAGGAGAAGCAAAAACGTGGGTGTTAGTAGTTCCCGTAATTCACTGTTTCTGCCATAACTTGCAGCAGAGTGGTCAGAATTGAGTGAAACCACCACCATTGGATTCGTCTCGTCGAGAGCTTCGAAACGAGTACCCTATTGCCTATGTTCGGAGTTCTGGGCTGGGAGAAAACCTCAAAAAACCAAAACTGCTGAAAGTAGGTTTGCGGCAACACTTCCAGTTTTTCAGTAGGTGTGGGTAGTATTGGTCTTTTCTCTTGCTTGGATAGTTAACTCACTTCATTTTCTATCACGTGTGCAAATGTCTTCATACACTTGGTAAGTCACTCCTTTGGATTGATAATTAAATGTGTGCAAAGGACTCCACTATATGCACTTGTATTGCAATCGAGGTATAGTCTCATTGGTACAAGTCCTTGAGTCATTACGGCTCAAGTACACAGAAATGATCAAAACATTGATCACTGGAAATGCGCCTGTTTCAGTAAACTTTGAACACTCAACACATATGAATGTTCCTACTGACAATTCTCGGTTTCTGTTTACAATTAAACTCTGAAACTTAAGCTATAGATTGATTAACTATAGACTTAGATATCCTCAAAAGGATTTCACAAATCATCTATCACAGATGAAGAACACACAGAACTTTCGGCGCAATATTTCTTCGATTACTCAGAAAGTTACAGTTGAGTGATGAGAGGAAAACTCAACTAACTTTTCATATGTCTCATGACATCTAACTTCTCATTCTCTCTCATTGTCTCTCATTCTATCATCTATGCCTCTCATACTCTCGTATATGCCTCTCATTCCTGCCCCGACACTTTCTCAGGTATTTATAGATAAATTTGTACAAGCTTACAACTTTGACTATACTACTGTACATATGTGTACATCCTTTTTCCGGTTTTCTTTCATGCTCCAAAATTTGTTCTTTTCTTCCTCCTTTCATCTTTCAACTCTTCATGAACTGAAAACTGTAAAAGTGATCATTTCCGGTAACATTCCGGTGACTTTACTGTGACCTTCCGGTACTGTTCCGGTGACCTTCCGGTGACCTTTTTAAGGAAATTTTTTGCTGAAGTTTCTGCGGACTTAAAGACCTTCAATTGTTGATTGTCTTGAACCAACAGCTCCCCCTCAATCATCAATTGAGGTTTTCTCTGTCTTCTTTATTCCTGCCATATCTTTAAACCTTTGTAACTTAGGTCCATCCAAACTTTTTGTAAGCATATCAGCTATCTGATCTTTCGTTGAAGTATGGATTACTTCAATCTCTTTATCCATCACCTTCTCTCTTAGAAAGTGATACTGAATCTCAATGTGTTTAGTCCTGGCATGAAAAACAGGATTGGCAGCTAAATATAATGAACTCATATTATCTCCAAATATAATTGGTGTCCTCTGTATAGTGTCAAAATTCTTCATTAAAGTCTTTAGCCAAATCACTTCCTTTGCGGCTTCAACCATGCCTTTGTACTCAGCTTCGGTAGAAGACAAAGCAACTGTATGTTGCTTCTTGGAACACCATGAGATTAGCTTATCTCCCACATAACACATGTATCCATAGGTTGACCTTCTGTCATCTGGATTACCTACCCAGTCTGCATCACTGTATATTTTGATATTTGTATCTGATGTAAAACCATAATACAAACCTTCTTTGAGTGTACCCTTAATGTACCTCAACACCCTTTATCCTGCAATCCAATGTTCTTTCCTTGGACAGTGCATGAATTGAGACAATACTCCTACTGCATATGATAAATCAGGTCTGGTTAAAGTAGCATAGATAAGACTACCAACCAAACTCTGATATTGTCTCATATCCTTGAATTCTTCACCTCCAAACTTACTCAATTTGTGATTCACCTCCATTGGAGTAGGCGCTATCCGGCAATCATTCATTTTAAACTTGATTAACAAGTTCTTCAAATATCTTTCTTGGGTCACGAATACTCCATGCTGAGTATATGTGATCTCCATACCCAAGAAATATGACAAGTCACCCAAGTCACTTATCTTGAACTCCTTTTCCATTTGCTTCTTGAGTCTTTGTATACCTGACTCATCTGTTCCTGTAAGGATTATATCATCAACATATATGCACATGTATATGAAACCATTATCACTTGCTTTTATAAGCAGACTACTATCTGCTTCAGACACCTGAAAACCAAGTTCTTTCAAGAACTTTACAAGTCTATAATTCCACGCTCTTGGGGCCTGCTTCAAGCCATACAAAGCTCTCTTGAGCTTGCACACATGATCTGGATACCTTTTATCTCTGAACCCTTGAGGTTGCTCCATGAACACATCATCTGAAATATAACCATTCAGAAAAGCATTTTTCACATCTAACTGACATAACTTCCAACCTTTACACGCAGCAACAGCTATGAGTGTTCTGATGGTTGTCATCTTTGCCACTCGACTATAAGTCTCATCATAATCAACTCCATATGTTTGAGCAAACCCTTTGACAACAAGTCTAGCTTTGTATCTGGACACACTTCCATCTGCAAATCTTTTGGTCTTGTAGACCCACTTGCATCCAATAATCTTCTGGCTATTTGGTTTAGGAACTAAATCCCATGTTTGATTTTCCACCAATGCATCATGTTCTTCTTGCATAGCTTTCTTCCATTTTTCCTTACCTTTCGCCTCTTCGTATGTAGAAGGGTCTTCATCTACTTTCATTATGTAAGCATAATCTTTCATAGCCAAAAATGAAGTATCATAACTGTACCTTGTAGGTTGCCATCTATTTCTTGATGACCTTCTGAGTTCTCCAGTCCTTGAGGTTTCTGGTTCTTCACACTCAGGATCAAATCTTGTTGACCTTTCTTCAACTTCTTCCTGTACTTCATAATTTTCTTCTTCATCAATTATTTGAACCTTTGATTTACCTTTCTTTTGACTCACTTCTTCTTCATCACCTGTATTGTTATTAACTGTTCCTGCATACCAAGAACTTTGCTCATCAAACATAACATCTTTTGACACCAGAAAATGTTTTGTGGATGGATTCCACAACCTGTATCCCATCTGTCTGTCATCATAACCAATGAAAACATATTTTTCAGCTTTAGGTTCCAATTTGTGTCTTAATTGTGATGGCACATATGCATATGCCACACATCCAAATACTCTGCAATGATCTAGAGTAGGTCTTTTACCCCACCAAGCTTCATATGGTGTCATACCCTGCAAGGCTTTACATGGTAACCTATTGACCAAATAAGTAGCTGTATTTACAGCTTCAGCCCACAAATAATTAGGGCAATTTTTCTCATTCATCATGGACCTTGCAAACTCAACAAGAGTCCTATTCCTCCTTTCTGCTACACCATTTTGTTGAGGAGAATATCTGCAAGTAACTTCCCTTTTTATACCTGCATTCCATAAGTAGTCACTGAATTTATTGGAGAAATACTCTCCCCCTCCATCTGATCTTAGTCTCTTCAGTTTATGACCTGTAGTTCTTTCTGCATACGCATGATAATGTTTGAATGTATTGAATACTTCTGACTTATCCTTGATCACATAGATAGTGATCCATCTAGTAGCATCATCAACGTAAATCACATAATATCTTGACCCATTTATACTGAAATCCTTTGATGGTCCCCACACATCTGTGTGTACCAACTCAAGCTTCTCTGAGTACATAAAACCATGCTTGGAGTAAGAATTCTTATGAGCTTTACCTAATTGACATGCCTCACATTTGTATGTCATATGTTGACCTGCAACATTAGGCAATCCAAGCACTGAACCATTGTTAATCATATCTTTAATACCTCTTTCATTGAAATGTCCAAGCCTCTTGTGCCAAAGATCTAACTCAGAAATTTTATGTCCTTCATATGTAAACATGGCCTGACCAATGTTGCCTTGAATCTTCAGTGTAAACAGTCTTCCTTCTTTCTTTCCTGAAACAATCTGTTTATACCCTTGACTGGGATCTTCCACGTATACTCCTTCATTAGTGAATCTTACTTCATATCCCTTTTCAACAATTTGTCCTACACTTATCAAATTCTTAGGAATTGTAGGAACATACAAAACCTTACCCAATAAGGTACTACCGTCTTTAGCTTTCACTGATCCAATCGACTTCACTTTATGCTTTGTGTTGTCACCTGTTTGAACAACATGATTAGAAACTTTATTCTCCAAATCAGTCATCAATGATATGTTTCCACTCAGGTGATTGCTACATCCTGAGTCAATGTAGAAGACTCTTTGATCTTCACTCTGCCTTTCACAAGTAGCATTCAATATCAATGTTGAATCCTCCTTCTGTTCTGAAGCGTAATTGTAGTAGGTATTGTTATATTGTTGACTTTGGAATCCTCTACCTGCATTTCTTCCAAAGTAACTCCTACCACCTCTGCCTCTGAAATTTCCTCTTTGATTTCTGCCACCTCTTCCTCTTGCATTGTAACTTTGATTATATCCATTATTACTTTGAGTATTGTGCCAACAATCATTAGCTAAATAATTTGTCTTACCACAAATCCAGCAAGCTTTGCCTCCATCTTTGTTGTTTCTGCCTCTTCCTCTACCTTTGCCACCTCCTCTTCCTCTTAGGAAGTTGGCTTGGCTAGTTGTTCCTTCATCTTCATTTGCTTGTTGCTTTCCTTTGCTATTCTTCTTTTTATCTTTTGAGTACATTGCATGACCTGCACTCTTGTCACCATCTCCTTTAACATCATTCTCAAATGTTAGCATATGACCTAGCAACTGATTTAAATCTGGAGTGAAATGATCAAGTGATAACTCTGTAGACAAAATAAACGGCTTCCATTTGTCATCACCTCTTAAGCCTGTAAGAATTTGCCTTACCAATTTATCCTCCTCAATGTCTTCATCAACAGCTCCTAATGCATCTGCAATGTCTTTCATCCTTGTCACATAGTCTGAAATGGACTGAGAAGCCTTCTTCTTGAAGGTTGTAAACTCTGCCCATAAGGATGCCTTCCTTGACTTAGTAGTATTCTGGAAATGCTCCTCCAAAGCATTCCAAATGTCAGTTGCACTTTCAAGACCTCGAATATGAGGTAACAAGTAATCATTTACTGCCATATAGATAATGCTTCTAGCTTGAGCATCTTTCTTCATCCAGTTTTTCAAATCTGCTAACTCTTCCCTAGTCGGAACACTAGAATCTCTGAACTGTGGCTTTTCTTCTTCTCCTGTGATATAAGCTATCAAATCTTTGCTCATAAGATGAGCTTCCATCCTCATTGACCACGCAGGATAGTTTTCCCTATCCAGTTTCTCTATCTGCAGAGAATCTCCCATCTTGTGTCTTCCTGTGTATTGAAATCTTCAACCTTTATGAATAATATATGTACCTTTGCTTCAAATTAGACTCTGTTTGTCTTTCTTGATATCGTATGATCTCTTCCTCAGGTTTTGCCTTCAAGCTTTCACCTTTTAGTTCTTCAGTTGTTGAATTCTTTGTAACCGCAGCAATCGGGATCCTCCTTTCTTTGATTTTGATGTCTCCTGCTCTGATACCACTGATGGAGAGTGTTAATCTCCAAAAGAATAACCTACTCTTGTGATTAGAGCACCTCTATACCAAGAGTAAGTCAAAAACTTCACAACACAAAAGTCTGCTGCACAATTTCTTCAAATTAATCCGACAAACATGTAAAGTTTTTTATGAAACTTTGTATGGAGTGTCGCCTAGAGATTGCGCACCTCCTTCAAGTTAAAGTTCTTCAAAAGGTTTAGTATAACTTGAGAAATCACCTTCACAAGTTACCTATATCTGAAACTGTCATTCTGAACAGTCTCTTTTACACCTGCAACTTCTAAGACTTGGTTCTCCTTGAAAAAAAAACGTTTAAGCAAATGCTTCTGGTTACGAGTAGCTTATCTTCTAACTTAAAGATTAAGCTCTCACTCATGCAAAACTTTAAAGTATGCACTGAGAAATGATCAAAACATTGATCACTGGAAATGCGCCTGTTTCAGTAAACTTTGAACACTCAACACATATGAATGTTCCTACTGACAATTCTCGGTTTCTGTTTACAATTAAACTCTGAAACTTAAGCTATAGATTGATTAACTATAGACTTAGATATCCTCAAAAGGATTTCACAAATCATCTATCATAGATGAAGAACACACAGAACTTTCGGCGCAATATTTCTTCGATTACTCAGAAAGTTACAGTTGAGTGATGAGAGGAAAACTCAACTAACTTTTCATATGTCTCATGACATCTAACTTCTCATTCTCTCTCATTGTCTCTCATTCTATCATCTATGCCTCTCATACTCTCGTATATGCCTCTCATTCCTGCCCCGACACTTTCTCAGGTATTTATAGATAAATTTGTACAAGCTTACAACTTTGACTATACTACTGTACATATGTGTACATCCTTTTTCCGGTTTTCTTTCATGCTCCAAAATTTGTTCTTTTCTTCCTCCTTGCATCTTTCAACTCTTCATGAACTGAAAACTGTAAAAGTGATCATTTGCGGTAACATTCCGGTGACTTTACTGTGACCTTCCGGTACTGTTCCGGTGACCTTCCGGTGACCTTTTTAAGGAAATTTTTTGCTGAAGTTTCTGCGGACTTAAAGACCTTCAATTGTTGATTGTCTTGCACCAACAGTTGTCGAGCATAAAAATAGAAGTCTCCTTGAAATGGCATGATGTATGGTTCAAGCAAAGTACTTTCCTGATAAGTTTTGGATGGAAGTGGTCATGTGTGCAAATTATGTGTTGAATCACTGCCCTACAAAAGCATTGAGATTCATCACTCCTTATGAGGCTTGGAATGGACATAAGTCTATGGTTAGTCATATGCAAATGTTTCGTTGTTTGGCATATGCTACTATGCCATCACAGCTGTTGATATATTTAGGTAGTGATGTGTGTGAACACACTAGGACTGCTAGGGAACATTTTTTCCTGTTTAGGAGGTTTCTTTCCCCTGTCTTGTATATATGCCTATTTCCCTAATGGATAACATATCTTTGTACATTCTAGTGGTAATACATTCAATATTGTTTGTTGTGCTCCAAGCTCCTTCTTCTTCCTTGTGTTGTTTGCGTGCTTCCAGAGACCTCGAACTCCAACAATTGGTATCAGAGCAGGATGCCGCTTCATCTAGGGCATCGTCGACACCCCTCCGGTCATAGTCTCAGAATCGCACAAAATTTGGTGTGCATACTCAAGCTGATTATGAGATAAAAGTTGCTTTGCTCTATCACGATCTCAGATCGTTTTGGCCTCCAAACATACTAACATAGTGCTTGTGTAGGCTATTTCGTCTTTTTGCGGCAAATATATATACAAGTTTTAGTTTGCTAGTATAAGCATCTCAAAGTCTGCTACAAGTTCAGTGGAACTCGTTAGGGTACTTCTATTCAACTTTTTTAGATACAATCATTTTTCAGCATCAGGGTATTTTATTCAGTGGCCATGGCTGAAAGCAATGATGTATTTCGTATGTTGGTTGTCGAGGATAAGTTGGATGGTATGAATTACCCATTGTGGGCTTATATGATGCATCATGTGTTGGTTGCAAAAGGACTATGGAATATTGTGCAAGGTGTTGAAGAACGTCCTATTACACCTACAAATACAGGTAGTAAATCTGATGCAGATGACATTGAAGATGACAATATTCTTCATGTTCTTGTTCATGCTACAGTTTCTGCTGCACCTATTGTAGAGAAAATTTGTTGGGATGGTAGAGATGCTCGACACATGCATTGATAGCCTTGTCTGTCAAACGTGCCATCATTCCTCACATTTGCTCTTATAGAACAGCTAAGGATGCTTGGGGTACACTTACCACATTGTACTAGGCTATGAATGAGGCTCGTGTTGCTTACCTTTGAAAAAAGTTGGAGAGTGAGTATATGAATGAAGATAATTCTATGGACAATTTTCTAACAAAGATCAAAGATTTGAAGGAATAGTTAATTTTTGCTGATGAAGTCTTGCCTAATAGTTCACTTGTGCAGACTATTTTGAATGGTCTTCCCGACTCATACTGGATTTTTGCTTCTACTCTTCGTATCATGATGAAAGGAAATCTAAATGCCTTAACATTTGAGGAGTTAGTCCTTATTGTGTTGCAGGAAGATCAGTCTAAGCATAACATGTCCATTATGTGTGTTGTAGATCAAGCTTTCCTAGCTAGTTAGAAGGGCAAAGGTAAATGGAGCTCTTCTATTAGTAAGTAGAAGTCTCCTAATTCTGCAGAATCAAAGAAGGAAGGTAGAGAAGAGAAGAAAACAGAAAAACAAAAATTGTTTTGCAAGTACTGTAAAGCAAATGATCATGTCAGAAAGAATTGTCCAAAACTATCTACAAAAGAGTTAAAGGAAAAAGAGGTTGGAATGGTTGTTGTAGAGGCTTCTACATAAAAAACAGAGTCTGCTAATCTAATGCAAAATGAAGAATGGGTATTTACTACTGTTTGCAGTTTTGACCCATCCTCTCTTGAAGAGTGTATGTCTGTAGTAGACTTGGATGTTTGGTACATTGATATTGGGGCAACCAAACATACTACCTCGCAATGCAATTTCTTCACTTCACTCGAGCTTCCCCTATAGGGAATACTGTCACATGTGCCAACAACTCCTCTTATCCTATCATGGGGGTTGGTAAGATCATTCTGACTACTACTAATGGTAGTTCTTTCACATTGTTGGATGCTCTATTTGTGCCAAGGATCAAGAAGAATTTGTTATCAGTTTGAGCTTTAGTCAAGATTGGCTTGGTTCTGAAATTTGTTGATGACACATGTACAGTTCATGATCTATCAAATGTCAACATGATTATTGCTTCTGAAGTTTTATGTCATGGGCTATCTAAGCTCATAGGCTATGAAAAATCTATGAATGATTCAACATGTGTAGTACATGATTCTCAGGCTATATCAGATGCAAAGCTTTGGCATGCATGCTTTGGTCATCTAAATTCTTCTAGTTTTCTTAGCTTGTAGAAATCTGAAATGGTCTCCTCTTTGCCAAAACTTGAGGTATTCGGTAATAATGTTTGTGAAGGCTGTATTTTGGTCAAAATGTAGCTTTCATCCTTTCCAAAAGATGGTTGAGTTTGAGATACTCAAAAACTGCACGTTGTACATCATTAGGGGGAAAAATGAACCCTCCTTGGGCCTTTTAGATTAAGTGTTGATTAGTGATGGACCAATGAGGAGAGGGTGGTGGCCACAGTATATTCCTTTAATCACATAGACTAAGCATAGGCTTCCCTTGTTTTTGAGTGGTCAAAAGGCAAAAACCCACCCATTACTTTTGGTTTTGCTTGTGTGAGTGGTTTTTAGAAGCAAGGAACCAGTTCTAGCCCTTGGATTTTAATGATCTTCAATGGTTGAGATCTAGTCCCTCATGAAAAATGTGCCATTCTCATATGGGCCATTGGATATAAGCTCCATCGGATAGTTGTGTTTGAAAGGAGAATAAAACAAGCGCCTAAAATCTCCTCCATTGGATCTCCATTTCATCGAATGGTTGCGGATGGACTTTGATAATCAAAAGGCGCCTTTTGATAGGCACAGTTAGATGCAAGCTTGATCGGATGGATATGGATGAGCACGAAAACTTGCTTAGCTTCACATGTGGCCCTCTATTCGATGGAGGCCCAATCCAATGGTTATTATTGACTGTATCAAGTGGGTCAGCCCCAACCGCGGTATGACGTCCGATTCGATATGATCTAACGGTCGAAAAAGCTGTAGAGACTGCAAAAACAATCTATGTTAGACTGTGCTCAATCTCACGCATTGAATACCCTCATTCTAAAGTTTTATATTGCTTTTAATTTGAGTCATTCAATTTAAGAATCTGAAGGCCAAGAAATTCTCATTTTTAGAGCTGAGGTAGAAAATTGTGTCACATATTATTTTATTCTCGAAAACCACTAGCTATTTTTGAAGCCCCTTCAAACCTCTTGATTAAGATTTTTAATCCCTAAAAATTAGGGATCCTTACAAGGCCCATGCAGGGCTCAAATTTTCCCCTAATGTAGTGATGTTTGTGGTCCTATGTGTGAAGAGAGATGGTGGATGCAATCCAAAGATGAGTAGGTGCTGCTACAACTAGCTTCACACCAGCCAACTGAGACTTCAGAGTTGATTAGTAGATCCTTTGAGCTTCCTAAATCCACCAAAATATCAGCCAAGTACTTTGGAACATGTATCCCAAAAGTTTAAGTCAAGACAGACTAGTTGCGAAATGACTAGCTCCCAAAACTTGCTATTTTTGGACATCCACCTGCAGGAAAAAATGAACAGTGCTCTCAACCTGGTAGGAATTAGAAAATTTCCATTTGGGCATAGCAAATAGACTTAGCAAGCTTCCCAATCCAAGTTAAAACACTTCAATTGATGGACTGAGCACTGAGAAAAAGTTTCAACAATTTCTGGAACATCCCCACAATTCTCGGGGCTCTACAGAGATAGACCAGTAAGCAGTAAAATGCAGATATCTCAAAAAGTATAAATCTAATGACCTTGAAAATTAATATGCAAAAAGTCGACAGTAAGAGCTATCCAACACCTATTAAAGCACTGAAAATGAATCCGTAGAACTCGAGATATGACCTTCTAAAGGTACTGCTCGGAGTGAGTATAGCAGAGAACAAAACAGAGAAGTGAATGATGATAAATGTATAAATTCATATATGATTACAACCACATTGTCAATGAATCTTTGCACAATGGGAGTAGAATGATAGAGCTATGGAGTAAGCTCTTCAATCTCTACAAAATGACATGACGTGGTCACGTACAAGGCTTGCTAATCGCCTCTTCCTTCTTGCTCCTTTTATAGCTATTCTTGGAGGGAGTTTTGAATTCCAATTCGAATGGCTCCACCTAAAAGTGATCCCCAAAGTTAGGATATATTCCCTCAGCTCAAAAATTCGTGATTTTGGTAGTTATAGCCACGAATTTGCTTTTACATCATGCATGAGGTAAGCCATCCTTTTCCTTTTTTCTTTTTTCAAATACAAGAGATAAAAATGAACTCTTTTACAAGAGGTGTTCACATGACTACTCATGTGACTTACAGATGAGGATGATATAAAAAATATGAAGCATGTAGGCTTGGGTAAAATGCACCAACAGCTCCCCCTCAAACCTAACATGCTTGGCCTCCAAATAAGTCTTCAATTGTTCTTGATTTCCTGCAAGCCAATCATCAACTTGTGCTTCTTCTATCATCTTTAGATCCGGCCCAATCTGCATCTGAGTAGACTTTTAGCTCAATATCTGAAGTATATGAATAAAACAAACCTTTGTTCATGGTCCCCTTTAGGTACTTGAGGACTCTCTTGGTCGCTTCCATATGTGGTCTTCTCGGCTTATGCATAAACTGACTCAATATGCTAACACTATAGCATATATCCACCCTTGTGAGTGTTGCATAGTTCAAACTTCCAACCAAGCTTTGATAGCTTGTGATGTCTTCAATTGGATCTCCTTCATAAGCACTAAGCTTATGATTTTGCTCCATAGGTGTACCTGCACACTTGGTATTTTCCATCTTGAACTTGACGAGCATGTCATGGACATACTTCCTTTGTGTGATGTATATACCTGAATCTGTTTAGATCAACTCCAATCCAAGAAAATAAGTGAGTGGTCCGAGGTCACTTATTTTGAACTCCTCCTTCATTTGACTCTTTACCTGTTTGATTCCTTCAAGATCATTGCCTGTGATAATAATATCATCAACATACACACATAAATAGATCACTTCAGATCCATTCCTCTTTATGAACAAAGAGGTATCCGCCTTGCTAGCTTTGAATCCTTGCTCCTGCAAATAAGTCACCAATCTGAAATTCCAAGCTCTTGGAGCTTGCTTCAATCCATACAAAGCTAGTTTGCATACATAGTTAGGATGATGTGCATCCTCATATCCAGGGGGTTGTGCCATATACACTTCCTCAGAAATCCATCCATTCAAGAAAGCATTCTTTACATCAAGTTGATAGAGATTCCAATTTCTAGATGCAGCAAGACTAATGAGAACCCTAATTGTAGGCATTTTTGCAATAGGAGAGAAAGTCTCCTCATAATCAATACCATGCATTTGAGCAAACCCTTTAGCAACTAACCTTGCTTTGTGTCTATTTATACTTCCATCTAGATTCCTCTTGATTTTGTAAATCCATCGAGATCCGATTATCTTCATAGATGGCTTGTTAGGTACAAGCTCCCAAGTGTCATTCTCCTTCAAGGCTTCCCCTTTTTCAACAATCTGTCCAGCACTTATTAAATTTTTGGTAATTGTAGGGACATACAAGACTTTGCTTAAGAGGTTCATATTCCCATTTGATGTCTTCACATTACCTATCTTCTCTACTGAGTGCTTTGTGTCATCTCCTGTCTGCACTTCATGCTTATGAGGATCTTCCAAATCAGAAAGTAAAGCCACATTTCCTGCTACATGGTTCGAGCATCCCGAATCAATGTAAAATATGTGATCATCATCCTTACCCTTCTTCGCTGATAGATTCATAATCAATAATGAATCTTCTTGACTTTGGTCCTCTGCATAGTTATTGTAATCTCTTCTTCCTCTATGGCCACTTTGATAGTTGTTGTTGTTGTTGTAATTGTTGTTGTAGTAGTTGTTATTGTTGTTGTAGCCTCCATTGTATCTACCTCTATTTGATCCATAGCCACCTCTATTGAATCCTCTTCCTCTTGAGTTCCTCGGGTTCCTGAAACATTCTTCAGTAGTATGGTTAGATAAGCCACATATGTTGCAAGGTTGAGATGATTGGAATCTCCCCCTGCCTTGCTTTCCACCTCTGCCTCTTCCTCTAGCTCTTCCTCTACCTGCAAAGTTTGCTTGGAAAGGGCTTCCTTCATCTTCATTCTTCCTATTCTTTGACTTGTCCTTGACCTTAGCTTTATCAGAATATAAGGCACAAGTTTGATTACCTCTTGAGGACTCACCACCTTTGCTTATCTTTGCTTCATGAGTGAAGAGTTGGCCCATGAGTGTGTTGAGGTCGGGTACATGCATATCCATGTATAAATCCATGGCTGTTGTGAATGACTCCCACTTGTCGTCTGCTTTGATTCCATTCATGATTTGTCTTATGATTTGCTCCTCTTCAATTACCTCTCCAATGCTTCCAAATTGGTCGGAAATCTCCTTCATCTTTGTGACATAATCAGTCACATTTTGCTTCGGCCTTTTCTTCATTGTTGTGAACTCCATCCACAATTGGTTCTTCCTTGCTCGAGTGTTGGAAGAGAAGAAAGAAGCAAGTGCATTCCAGGTCTCTCTTGATGTCTTGCATCCCTTGACATGAGGTAAAAGAAAATCAGAGATTGAGTTTAGAATATAGGACCTTGCAAGTGCATCCTTCGAACACCAATTCGAAAGTCCTTCCACTTCTTCATGTGATGGTTGCCCTTTGTTCCTCATGGTTGGCATTGCTTCATCTCCGAATATGAATCCATATAGATTCCTCCCTTGAAGGTAAGCCTCCATCCTTAGAGACCATGCCGGGTAGTTGTTTCGATCCAATTTGTCAATTGTTGATGGAAATCCATCTCCCATGTTGCTTGACTATGCTCTGATACCACTGTGAAGAGAGATGGTGGATGCAATCCAAAGATGAGTAGGTGCTGCTACAACCAGCTTCACACCAGCCAACTGAGACTTCAGAGTTGATTAGTAGACCCTTTGAGCTTCCTAAATCCACCAAAATATCAGCCAAGTACTTTGGAACATGTATCCCAAAAGTTTAAGTCAAGACAGACTAGTTGCGAAATGACTAGCTCCCAAAACTTGCTATTTTTGGACATACACCTGCTGGAAAAAATGAACAGTGCTCTCAACCTGGTAGGAATTGTTGATGTATGAAACACCACAAGAAATGAATTAAGGTGACACTAGAACACCTCTATGGTCACCATTAACTCATTGCCACTCCAAACTTTGAGAAATGATAGCCTAAAGTGAGAACTTTGCTCCTAAAGAAATTCCTAGTCACCGAAATGACATACCTTCAGTATTTTGCTAATTTCTCCTAGCTCAAGTATTATTTCTCCATGAAACGTTATAGGCTGAAACTAGAAGAGTAGAGCTTTTCAACAAGCTATCATATATATCAAACGGATCTTTAGAACTCAAGTTATGGCTCTCACAAGATGACCCTGTATGACCTTCCAAAACTGGAAATTTTACCTGATTTAGTAAGAGCGCCTGTTTAAAATTAGAATTCGATGCCTAGCATCGACTTGCAACGAGAATTCGATGCCGGGCATCGACCTGGAGTGTTTTTGGCCACTTTTCAGCAGGGATTCGATGCCGGGCATCGACTTCCCGCATAAAGTCTTGACCTTCTGGACACCAAAACTATAGGTGATCTTATGCACACTTACAATATGACTTATCAACTGGAATTCGATGCCAGGCATCGAGTTGCTCCAACAACATCATGTTTTTCAAACACTTCAGTACTGAATGAAAAATATAAATGAAAATATGACTTATCAGCAGAGATTCAATGCCAGGCATCGAGTTGCTTGGAAAACTTGATCTTTTTAACTCATCACACAGTAGGTAATTATGGAGATGATGGAGAGAGGCTCATACACAGAACTTTACTCAGTTCTTCTCATAACTATAAAAAACTCAGAAGTTTTACAGATGCTTTCTCACTCAGAGAAGCCCGACTATACTCAGTCATACAAAAATGAGTTCTTCTCACTTTCTCATTGTCTTCCTCCTTCTTCTTCTCATCGCGTCAGTTAATACTCACTAACTTATATAGATTTTCTCATTCCCGTGATTTTTAAAAAACTTCTAGAACTAAAGTGAACTAACTTTACAAGTATGATACACTTGTGAATTTGTCCCTTCACATAGGCATGGGGTTTTCTTCCTAAGATTTGACCTTCAAATATATGTCTAATTAGTGATTGTTTCTCCAACAGCTCCCCCTCAATCACTAATTGACATTCCCTGTTTCTTCATATCTTCTTCTTTTCTTTTACTCCTGCCATGCTTTTGAATTTGCTGGTCTTCACACCATCCAAGCTCTTTGTCATTATGTTTGCTAACTGATCTTTAGTAGAAATGTACTCCACTTCAATCTCCTTCTCCATTACCTTTTCTCTGAGAAAATGATATTGTATCTCTATGTGCTTTGTCCTTGCATGAAATACTGGATTTGCTGCAAGATAAAGTGAACTCATATTATCTCCATGTATTGTAGGTGTACCTTGATCAATGCCTAAGCTCTTGAACAATGTCTGCATCCATATGACTTCCTTAGCTGCTTCCACAAGTCCTTTGTACTCTGCTTCAGTTGATGATAATGCTATTGTATGTTGTTTCTTTGAACACCAACTTACAAGCTTATCACCAATATATATCATGTAACCATGAGTTGATCTTCTGTCATCTTGATTACCTGCCCAATCTGAATCACTATAGGCTCTCAACTTCAAATCTGATGTAAAAGGATAATATAATCCTTCCTTTATAGTTCCTTTGATATATCTGAGAACTCTTTGACCTGCAATCCAATGTGGGTCCTTTGGACAATGCATGAATTGTGACAAAACTCCCACTGCATAACTAAGATCAGGTCTTGTTAGTGTAGCATAAATCAAACTACCCACAAGAGATTGATACTTCCTCATATCTTTGTATTCTGCACCATCATATTTACTAAGCTTGTGATTAACTTCAAGTGGAGTTGAAGCTTCTTTGCAATTTTCCATATCAAACTTCTTCAACAAGTTCAGAAGATACCTTTCTTGTGACACATATATGCCATGATCTGTATAAGTAACTTCCATTCCAAGAAAGTATGACAACTTTCCTAGATCACTGATCTTGAATTCTTTTTCAAGTAATCTCTTTACCTCCTTGATTCCTTCATCTGAAGTACCTGTGATTATAATGTCATCTACATAAATACAAATGTAGATTGTACCTTCCTCTGTTCTTCTGATAAGTAGACTTGGGTCTGCTTTTGAACTTTGATATCCAAGATCATTGAGATACTTCACCAGTCTATAGTTCCAAGCTCTTGGAGCTTGCTTCAATCCATACAATGCTCTTCTCAACCTGCAAACAAAATTTGGATACCTGGAATCTATAAACCCTTGAGGTTGTTCCATGTATACCTCATCTGATATGTATCCATTCAAAAATGCATTTTTTATATCCAATTGACTTAGGGTCCATCCTTTTGAAGCTGCAATAGCAATGATTGTCCTTATAGTTGACATCTTAGCTACAGGACTGAATGTCTCATCATAATCTATGCCATAGGTCTGGGCATAGCCTTTCACCACCAATCTAGCTTTGTATCTGGCTATACTTCCATCTGCAAGCTTCTTCACTTTATAAACCCATTTATTTCCAATTACTTTCTTACCATTTGGTTTAGGAACAAGTTCCCATGTCTTGTTCTCCTCCAGTGCATTGAATTCTTCCTTCATTGCTTCTTCCCATTGTTTCTTACCTTTAGCTTCGTCATAGTTCTGAGGTTCTTCATCATCTTTGACCATATATGCATAGTTCTTCTGAGTTATGTAAGAAGTATCATAAGAATACCTTTCTGGTTGTCTTCTAGTCCTGCTTGACCTTCTTGGTTCACATTCTTCATATGTGTCTGGATACACCTCTTCATCAAATATAGGAGCTTCTTCATTTCTTCTTGTTAATCCACTTGTGGATGTACTTGCTTGCATATAGTCTTCATCTCTATTTACCTGCACAATTGATTTTCCTTTCTCACATCTTCTTACCTCTTCTTCAAATTCTTCAGCTGTATGACTTTGATCTGCATACCAACTTTTCTATTCATCAAATGTAACATCTCTAGAAACAATAAATTGTTTGGTTAGAGGATTCCACAATCTGTAACCCATCTGCTTTTCATCATAACCAATGAACACGTATTTTTCTACCTTTGGTTCAAGTTTATGCCTAAGTTGTGATGGCACATAAGCATATGCAATTGATCCAAACACTCTACAATGATCTAGTGTTGGTTTCATACCCCACCAAGCTTCATATGGAGTCATTCCATTCAGAGCTGCACATGGTAATCTATTCACAAGATATGTAGCTGTATTTACAGCCTCAGCCCAAAGATAATTTGGACAGTTCTTCTCCTTTAGCATAGCTCTAGCAAACTCAACCAAAGTCCTGTTCCTTCTTTCTGCTACACCATTTTGTTGTGGTGTATACCTGCAAGTTATTTCTCTCTTAATACCTGCATTCCAAAGATAATCATTGAACTCTTGGGAGAAATATTCTCCCCCTCCATCAGACCTCAGTCTCTTAAGTTTTTGACCTGTGACTCTCTCTGCATATGCATGAAAATGCTTGAAAGCTCCAAACACTTCTGATCTTTCATTCAAAACATATAATGTTATCCATCTTGTAGCATCATCAATGAAAAGAACATAATACCTTGAGCCACTGATAGATCCTTCTTTTGTTGGTCCCCATACATCTGTATGAATGAGCTCAAGTACTCCATCATGTTTGAATCCTTTCTTCTGAAATGGTAACCTGTGTGCTTTACCCATTTGACATGCTTCACATTTATAAACCATATGTTGACTTTGCACATTTGGTAATCCTAGTACAGACTGATTAGCAACCATAGCTTTAATTCCTCTCATTGGTTAGCAAATCTGCTCCATTCTTGCATTTCACTTTTCCAATTGAATGTACACTATGTCTGGTATTATCACCTGTTTGAACTGTGTGACTAGAAATGCCTTTTTCCAATTCTGACATCAATTCTATGTTTCCTGACAAATGATTAGAACATCCAGAGTCAATGTAAAATACCTTTAGATCTTCTTTATCTGATGTGCTGATTGAATTCATCATCAATGATGTATGACTTTCATTCTGTGTATCATTTGCATAGTTGTAGTAGGTGGTGTTGTAGGATTGATTCTGTCCCCAACTTCTTCCTCCACCTCTACCATAGCCTCCTCTTTGACTTTGTCTACCTCTTTGAAAATTACTTTGATATCTTCCACCTCGACATCTGCTATTGTTGTTTTGATTTTGATTTGATCCTTGTTGGTTGTGCCAACAGTCATGAGCCAAATGATTACTCAATCCACAGATCCAGCAAGCCTTCTTGTTGTTATTCTGATTACCTCTACCTCTTCCAAAGCCTCTTGCTCTTCCTCTACCAGTGCCTTTACCTCTTGTATAATAAGCTTGAGAACTAGACTCCTCTTCATCCTTTGCTTTACCTTTATCTCCTTTCTTCTTGTTCTTCATGTACATTGCAGAACTTTGTCCTTTATCTCCATCTCCCTTCAAGTCTTGCTCATATGTGAGCATCAAACCAAGCAACTGATTCAAATCTGGAACATAATGATTTAATGAAAGTTCTGTTGATAAGACAAAAGGTTTCCACCTTTCATCCCCTCTCAAACCTGCAAGTAGTTGAGCAATCAATCTGTGATCTTCAACATCTTCATCTATGGATCCAAGACTATCTGCTAGATCCTTCATCTTAGTGACATAATCACTAATGGTTTGACTTGGCTTCTTCTTGAATGTTGTAAACTCTGACCATAGACTTGCTTTTCGTGCTTTAGTAGTACTTTGGAAATGATACTCCAATGCATTCCATATATCTTCAGATGATTCCAATCCTCTGATGTGTGGTAACAAATGATCAGAGATTGTATTGTAGATGTATGCTTTTGCACTTGCATCCTTCTTCTGCCAATGCTTTAAAGCATCAAGTTCTTCTTTCTTTGGTCGGCTTTCATCTTCAAATACTGGCTTCTCTTCTTCACCTGTTACATATACCATGAGATCCTTACTCATAAGTAAGGCTTCCATTCTCATTACCCATGCGGGGTAATTATCTCTGTCCAGTTTGTCAATGGAGATATGATCTGCCATAGTTCTTTCCTTTTGCTGCAACCTGTGAGCTTAAAGGATAAAGGATAATACCTTTTGAAGTTCTTTGTGTATGAGGATACTTTTGAAGTAACCTTTTGATGCCTTGTGTCTTCAAATGCTTCACCTTTGAAACTTTAATGGAAAACTTTCCAAAACTTCTCGTACCTTTGTCGTCTTCTGCTCTCGAGAATCTTTCTGCTCTGATACCACTTGTTGATGTATGAAACACCACAAGAAATGAATTAAGGTGACACTAGAACACCTCTATGGTCGCCATTAACTCATTGCCACTCCAAACTTTGAGAAATGATAGCCTAAAGTGAGAACTTTGCTCCTAAAGAAATTCGTAGTCACCGAAATGACATACCTTCAGTATTTTGCTAATTTCTCCTAGCTCAATAATTATTTCTCCATGAAACTGTATAGGCTAAAACTAGAAGAGTAGAGCTTTCCAACAAGCTATTATATGCATCAAACGGATCTCTAGAACTCAAGTTATGGCTCTCACAAGATGACCTTGTATGACCTTCCAAAACTGGAAATTTTACCTGTTTTAGTAAGAGCGCCTGTTTAAAATTAGAATTCGATGCCTAGCATCGACTTGCAACGAGAATTCGATGCCGGGCATCGACCTGGAGTGTTTTTGGCCACTTTTCAGCAGGGATTCGATGTCGGGCATCGACTTCCCGCATAAAGTCTTGACCTTCTGGACACCAAAACTATAGGTGATTTTATGCACACTTACAATATGACTTATCAACTGGAATTCGATGCCAGGCATCGAGTTGCTCCAACAACATCATGTTTTTCAAACACTTCAGTACTGAATGAAAAATATAAATGAAAATATGACTTATCAGCAGAGATTCGATGCCAGGCATCGAGTTGCTTGGAAAACTTGATCTTTTTAACTCATCACACAGTAGGTAATTATGGAGATGATGGAGAGAGGCTCATACACAGAACTTTACTCAGTTCTTCTCATAACTATAAAAAACTCAGAAGTTTTACAGATGCTTTCTCACTCAGAGAAGCCCGACTATACTCAGTCATACAAAAATGAGTTCTTCTCACTTTCTCATTGTCTTCCTCCTTCTTCTTCTCATCGCGTTGTCGTCGAGATTTTCTCTCCTCTCTCACTTGTGAAGGCCTACAAAAAACATATTTGGTGAAGGTAGCCAGAATTCCCCGAGAAGTCCAGGATGCATCAAGGATGTCAAAGGAAGGTCACATACAAAGTTTCAAAGAAATCAAGAAAGTCCATGGTAGCGGTCAAAGTTGGTCAAAGCTGGTCAAAGTTGGGAAATTAGGGCAAAAATTTCATTGTCACCAAATTAGATGAAAATCCATATACTTGTAAAGATTGTCAAAGGCAGTCTATAGCCCAAATTTCAGTAGAAAATGGATTTGGTAGCACATTGATATGCTATGTTCATTTTGTAAAAATGTATTTTTTCTAGTTTGACCCTACAAATTCTTGTATAGAAATTTATGTTAGCCATATGGTTTGGCATGTATAAAGGCCATATGTGGCTACATGTTTGTATAAAGTTTCAAGGCTATCCGAGCTTCCTAGACACCTTAATGCCACCTTGCAAGCTTCCAAATGTAGTCAAACTTGTACAAGTTAGATTCAGATGGGAGTTTTTTCTGCATATTCCTGAAGAAGATCTTTGGAAACATAGTCCTACAATGTTTCATCTTCATCAAAGAATTTTTGGAGGGTCAAAGAGCACAAAGTCCAGTTTTCAAGGTCACCGCAGTTTTCTAGAATAAGAAAATTGAAGGCTTGAATGTCTGCCATATGTCAAAATATGATTGAACCATGTTGTACGGTCAAGATGAGCTCATATTCAAGGGTGGAGATGCACTAAAGCATAAAGGAAGGAGGATCCACGAATTTTTTCCATAAAAGAAGACCTTTTTTACAATCAAAGATCAATAATGCAGCATTTCTCCAAAAATAGTGGCTTATCTTATCCGAATTGATGTCAGCACTCATCTGACGGTCCAGATCATCCCCAGATCCAATGGTGGAGAATGAGGGTGCCTAAATTTCACTCCTTTACACTAGATTTGATAGAAAGAACAATTCCAAGCCATTGATTTGATTAATCAAATGGTTGTAATCAAAAGTAGTGATCCTAGAGTTGAGAGTTGATTTCTCTAGATCCAAGGGCCCAAATTCATTCAAAAAACTATATAAACCCCCCTCCAAACTCCTAGAGCATCATTGTTAGGCATCCATAGGGCTCATGCTAGCTTACGGTTTCCTTGAGACGATCACCCTCGGTTGAGCGAGTGAGGATCCAAGGTGAGCTAGTATGAGTATAGAACCTAGTTTCAAATTTAAGTTAGAACTCCTATCTAGGATAGGCTCTTGAAACCAGCATCTCTATCTTGACTCACCCTCGGTGGAGCGTGTGAGTGAGTTAGAGCTGATTTTAATGAGTCTTAGACTTCTTTAGTTAGACGTTACGAGCCTAGACAGACATAGGGTCACTAGAGTGGAACTCACCTTCTTACGTGTGACATTCGGTTGAACTGTCATGGTTTGAGGGTCGGAACCACCTTTGATCAGTAGACTGCTTAGCATGACGTACCACGACGATATTTTACATGTAACTTAATTCAAATCCTTTTAATTCATGTCACTTGTCACTTGTCTCTTGTCTCCTCTCTCAGTCTCTTAAGTATTTTTACATGTCTTCTATTTCTTCTATGTGTGAGAAGGCTCCGCAGTATTGCGTTGAACCAGTGAGGATGTTTCTTTGAGCTTGTGAGTAAACTCTATCATCATAATTCACTTGCATGCATATAATCCATACATACCCATACATATTGATTAGTTTCTGAAAGTGTATAAGAAGCTCCAATATTGGACCATTCTTCCTTTCGAAACTGGTTTATGTGTAAGTTTTCCATCTATTCTCGTCATGCATACATATCATCCAAAGAAGACTATGCATATGGATTGGAATTAGGAAGTGTTTAAGAAGCTCCTTCAATGGACCATTCTTCCTTCCAAATTTCATTCGTATGTATGGTTCTCTTTCATTCTTATCATTCATGTTCATAAATCTAACTTGCACTCCTACATTCCTATTCCCATAATCATTTCAACATCTCTCTCTTCTCCATACTCAACATTAATTTCACTTTCATGTCCTTAAACCTTCCAACATTCATTAGCTTCATACACCCTGTGTGTGCCACGACCGGACCCGATCCACCCGGATTGCGATCACCTCCACATTTGAACCCGACGTGAAACGCTTCGTGGCATTTGCTTCTGATCTTGTTGGGAGGTTGTGATCCATATCCTTTGTTTCATATTTTTCATCCTCATCATATCATTATCACCATTCTTGAGTGTTACACTGGATTTCTCACAATATCGTGCACATCTTCGTCATGAAGTAAACGCATTTGTGAGAGATCTAGAGCATCGTGCATCACTTGCTTATTCACATAAGATGGAGGAAGGATTCAAATCCCTTATTGTTGAGAAACAAGGCCAAAGAATAGTCTCTTCTATGTTGAGAGAGAAGGAAAAAATCAATGGCATCAACATTACAAGCTACTTAGATTTGTTTGAAGAGCAAGCTATGATTTTTGGTCTTCCCGAAGATCTTTTGATATCATTCTTTGAACGAATTGTTGATAGCTCTATCATAAACCGTGTCACTCAATATGATAGTCTTCCTTGGAGTGATTTTAGAAAGGAGATGCTCAAAGAATTCTATCTTGAAGATTATAGCCAACATAATCGGGATGGATTCTTACGATGGGTCAATTCCCCAAAGCCTAGTAGCTCTATTACTCACTTACAAAATGAGTATATTAGACGCTATGAACAACTTCCTGATGAGGATAAGATAACTTTGGAACCTGATCTTGTGATCAATTTTCTTAAGCTTCTTCATCCTGAAACTCGTAGGGAAGTTGAACGGCGATTAGAAGAACCAGATAAGCGCTATGGTCTTACTGACAATTGACAAAAAGTGCGTAAAGTAGTAGAGGCTGTAGCCCATAGACATCAAAGACAATCCATGCTTTATGAGCAAACTAGTCTTCCTCAAGCTAGCCTTCCACAAACTAAGGAGCAAGTTAGAGAACAATCCCATGCTATGCTTTTTGACTCTACTCCTATTCCTCAAATGATGGAGCCTAATCAAGGTTTTAAAGTAGAGCCAAATAAAAGTATAGTTGAACAATCTCAAGTGGATATTCTCACTAAGCAAATGGAAAGTCTTATTGCTACACAATCCAATTTGGCCAAGACTATAGATGCTTTACAATCTAGTTATACCAAAACTTTTCAAAATCAAATGAACCCAATGACTTTTCAAGAGCCTAATCAACATGTTATAGCTACCAATCAAAATCCACAAGTAGCTCCTACTCAAGCATATCAAGTTCCTCCAATGCATAACCCTTCAATGCAAAATCCTCATCCTCATGTGCAAAATCCTCAAATGTATCAAAACATGTATCCTCAAGCTTCTCAAATAGCTTTTCAAAATCCTCAAAATCAAAATTTTCAAGATGCTATTCAGCCAATACTTTCATGTACTAAGGAGACACATGTTAGCTCCAAAGACATGTATGATACTTTGTTGCCTCTTATTACAGGTGGACAATATAGTGCTAGTCCTACTCAGGCAACTTCTCAGCCTCTACAGGTTTCATATGATGATGCAGATCATTCTATTTCAGTTGTAGATTTACATGATGCACTTGTTGATGAGACAGTTGATACTGAGGAGGCAAAAACTATGCCAAAATGATGAGTGTAGACTTTGCGTGATAGCAAATTACATGCACCTCTGTCATATCATACTTTTTTAGGCTTGCTGCTATGCTATGGCTACATCTAGTCTCTGTGATGAGAATGAACTTGTTTTGTTTGATGAAGCACAAAATTTAGAAAATTGGATGGTTGCTATGCAATCTAAATATGATGCTATAATCAACAATGGTACCTGATCTTTATGTGACTTGCCTCCTTGCAAGAAGGCCATTGGCACTAAGTGGGTATACAAGCTTAAGCTTAAGCGTGATGGAACACTTGATAGGTATAAGGCTAGGCTTCTTGCAAAGGATTATGCTCAAGAGAGAGGCACTGATTTTGATGAGACCTTTGCTTCTACTTGCCGAATGACTATTGGTTCTACCATCTATGCTCTTGCAACACACCATGGTTGGAATGTACATTAGTTGGACATCAAAACTCTGTTTCTAAATGGTGATTTGCATGAATAAGTGTATGTTTTTCAGCCCCTTGGCTTTGTACAAAAAGGGCATGAAAACCAAGTGTGCAGGCTAAAGAAGGCATTATATGGTTTAAAGCAGGCACCACATGCTTGGTATGAAAAGATGCATGCCTATCTGATCACACATGGTTTTGAGAACAGTCCAACTAAAAGCACCCTATATGTTAAGCGTGCTAATGATGTGCTTCTGATCATTGTTGTGTACATTGATGACATGTTGCGCACTGGTCCTTGTGACAAGCATATTGTTGATTTTAAGGCTGATTTGCATGCCGCATTTGAGATGTCTGATTTGGGGCATTTGCATCATTATTTGGGCATTCAGTTTATGCAAGTTGATGGTGGAATGGCTTTGTGTCAAATGAAATATATTGACACATTATTGCCGCATTTTGACCTTGAAGATTGTAAAGCTATTTCCACTCCTATGGAGATAGGTTTACGATTAAGTCTTCATGATGTTGGAGGTGCATTTGATGTTGTTCTCCATCAGCAGGCTGTTGGATGCTTGATTTATTTATGCATTACTTGGCCAGCTATTTAGTTTTGTATCTCACAGATGAGCAGATTTATGTATTGCCCAGGTGTCAAGCATTGGTAGGCGATTAAGTGCATCTTTCACTACTTGAGTGGTACTTGGCTACTTGGATTGTTTTATCCCAAGGGGGAATCACTACCGCTAGATTTACATGTTTTTTTTTACTCTGACTAGGATGGTTGCTATGACACTTGTGTGTCCACTAGTAGCTTTTGCTTCATGCTTGGTAGCTCATGTACATCTTGGTTGAGCAAGAAGAAGCTCACTGTGGCCACTTCTAGTTGTGAGGCTGAGTATAGGGCAGCTTTCACAGTTATTGTTGAGTGTGTGTGGCTCAAACACCATATGGATGATTTGGGTGTTGGCCAGTCTTTTGCCACCACCATCTTCACCTAAGAGTCAGAGCGCATTGGTAGTTGCAAGGAACCCTATGTTGCATGCTCGCACTAAGCACATTGAGGTGTATTATCATTATGTCTAGGAGAGCTTCTCAGTTGGAGAGATCAACTTGAAATATGTGCCCATGTAGGAGAACATTTTAGAGCTTTTCATGAAGGGTCTGCCTAGGGAGAAGTTTGAGCTTTGGGCTTACTTCCTTTTGTGCATTGATTCCACATAGATTGGTGCTTGCTTATACAGGAGTGCTAGCTCCTTGTTCACATCATCACTCGGAGGGGGGATTTTTTTATATATTTAGGTAGTGATGTGTGTGAACACACTAGGACCATCGAGGCACTTCTTTTTCCCTCTTTAGGAGGTTTTTTCCTCCGGCTTGTATATATGCCTATTGCCCTAACGGGTAACATATCTTTGCATATTCTAGTGGTAATACGTTCAGTATTGTGTGTTGTGCTCCAAGCTCCTCTTCTTCCTTGTGTTGTTCACATGCTTCTGTAGACCTCGAAATTGGGAAGCATTGGAGAGGTAATAGATGAAGAGCAAATTGTAAGGTAGGTCATCAATGGATTGAAAGCAGATGACAAATGGGAAGCATTCACCACAACTATGGATTTGTACATGGACATGCATGTACCTGATTTCAATACACTCATTGGACAATTACTCACTCAAGAGACAAAGCTTATCAAAAATGGAGAAAGCTCTAAAGGTAATCAATCTTCAGCTTTATATGCTAATAAAAGCAATTCCAAAGAAAACAAAGGAAAGTCAAAGAAAGTGGATGATGAAGCAGGAACATATCAAGCTAACTATTCAGGTAGAGGAAGACATGGAAGAGGTAGAAGAAGAGGAGGTAGACAAGGCAAGGGGAGATCCCAAGACTCCAACCCATGTTCTATTTGTGGATTAACTAATCATGCAAGTGAAAATTGTTTTAGGAATTCCAGGAATCAAAGAGGCAGAGGATACAATAGAGGAAGTTATGGCTACTAAAGAGGAAGGTTAAACAATTATCATGGCAACTATAACAACTACAATCACTCAAACTATCAAGGAGGCTACAAAGGAAGGAGAGACTTCAATAACTACACAGAAGACTCAAACAAAGAGGATTCATTATTAATTATGAATATGGCAATGCCACAAGGTAAATCTGATGAGCATGTTTTCTACATAGATTCAGGTTCAAATCATGTGGCAAGAAATGTGGCCCTCCTATCATATTTAGAAGATCCAAGGAACAAGCATGAGGTACAAACAGGAGATGATACAAGACATCTTGTGGAGAACATAGGAAATGTCAAAGCACCTAATGGAAACATAAACTTACTCAATTAGGTACTCTATGTCCCTACCATTACAAAGAATTTGATAAGTGTTGGACAGATAGTAGAAAAAGGATTGCAAGTTGTGAAGAGAGATGGTGGATGCAATCCAAGGATGAGTTGGTGCTGTTACAACCGGATTCACACTAGCCAACTGAGACGAGTTGATTAGTAGACCCTTTGAGCTTCCTAAATCCACCAAAATATCAGCCAAGTACTTTGGAACATGTATCCCAAAAGTTTAAGTCAAGATAGAATAGTTGCGAAATAACTAGCTCCCAAAACTTGCTATTTTTGGACATACACCTGCTGGAAAAATTGAACAATGCTCTCAACCTGGTAGGAACTAGATAAATTCCTTTTGGACATAGCAAATAGACTTAGCAACTTCCCACTCCAAGTTAAAACACTTCAAATGATGGACTGAGCACTGAGAACAAGATTCATCAATTTCTGGAACATGCCCACCATTCTCGGGGCTTTACAGAGATAGACCAATGAGCCGTAAAATATAGATATCTCCAAAACTATAAATTCAATGACAATGAACATTGGTATGCAAAAAACTTCATAGTAAGAGCTATCCAACGCACGTTTAAACACTGAAAAATATTGCATAGAAAATAAAAACTCGAGATATGACCTTCTGAAGTTACTGGTCACAGTGAGTATAGCAGAGAACAAAACAGAGAAGTAGATAATGATAAATGTATAGATTTACATATGATTACAACCACATTGGCAATGAATATTTGCACAATGGGAGTAGAATGATAGAGCTATGGAGTAAGCTCTTGAATCTCTACAAAATGACATGAAGTGGTCACGTACAAGGCTTGCTAATCACCTCTTCCTTCTTGCTCTTTTTATAGCTATTCTTGGATGGAGTCTTAAATTCGAATTCAAATGGCTCCACCTAAAAGTGATCCCAAAAGTTAGGAGATATTCCCTCATCTCAAAAATTTGTGGTTTTAGGTATTTAGAGCCACGAATTTGATTTTACATCATGGATGAGGTAAGCCATCTTTTTCCTTTTTCCTTTTTTCCATTACAAGAGATAAAATCTACTCTTTTACAAGAGGCATTCATATGAATACACATGTGACTTACAAATGATCATAAGCATATCAAGCATGTAGGCTTGGGTAAAATGCACCAACAGCTCCCCCTCAAGCCTAACATGCTTGGCCTCCAAATAATTCTTCAATTGTCCTTGATTTCTTGCAAGCCAATCATCAACTTGAATCTACTTAACTTTGTACCATCAAGAGCTTTAGTCAACATGTCTGCACATTGCATATCTGTAGAGACATAGGATAGTTGAATATCCTTGCTCATTAGCTTCTCCCTTACATGGTAGTGGACTTCAATATGCTTGGTTCTAGCATGGTATACCGGATTAGCTGCTAGATGTAGTGAGCTTGTGTTGTCACAAAAAATGTGAGGTGTTGAAGAATGAATTCCAAGATCTATGTACAGAGACTTTAACCACATGATTTCTTGAGTTGCATTAGCCAAACCTCTATATTTGGCTTCATTAGAAGATAATGCCACGGTTGTTTGCTTCTTGGATGACCAAGAAATGATTTTTGAACCTGCAAATAATATATACCCGGATGTGCTTCTTCTATCATCTCTAGATCCGGCCCAATCTGCATCTGAGTAGACCTTTAGCTCAATATCTGAAGTAAATGAATAATCAATAATGAATCTTCTTTTTCACTGATAGATTCATAATCAATAATGAATCTTCTTGACTTTGGTCCTCTGCATAGTTATTGTAGTCTCTTCTTCCTCTATGGCCACTTTGATAGTTGTTATTGTTGTAATTGTTGTTGTAGTAGTTGTTGTTGTTGTAGCCTCCATTGTATCTGCCTCTATTTGATCCATAGCCACCTCTATTGAATCCTCTTCCTCTTGAGTTCCTTGGATTCTTGAAACATTCTTCAGTAGTATGATTAGATAAGCCACATATATTGCAAGGTTGAGACGATTGGAATCTCCCCCTGTCTTGCTTTCCACCTCTAGCTCTTCCTCTACCTGCAAAGTTTGCCTAGAAAGAGCTACCTTCATCTTCATTCTTCCTATTCTTTGACTTGTCCTTGACCTTAGCTTTATCAAAATATAAGGCAAAAGTTTGATTACCTCTTGAGGACTCACCACCTTTGCTAATCTTTGCTTCATGAGTGAAGAGTTGGCCCATGAGTGTGTTGAGGTCGGGTACATGCATATCCATGTATAAATCCATGGTTGTTGTGAATGACTCCCACTTGTCGTCTGCTTTGATTTCATTTATAATTTGTGTAATGATTTGCTCATCTTCAATTACCTCTCCAATGCTTCCAAGTTGGTCAGAAATCTCCTTCATCTTTGTGACATAATCAGTCACACTTTGCTTCGGGATTTTCTTCATTGTTGTGAACTCCATCCACAATTGGTTCTTCCTTGCTCGGGTGTTGGAAGAGAAGAAAGAAGCAAGTGCATTCCATGTCTCTCTTGATGTCTTGCATCCCTTGAAATGAGGTAAAAGAAAATCAGAGATTGAGTTTAGAATATAGGACCTTGTAAGTGCATCCTTACACCAATTTGAAAGTCCTTCCACTTCTTCATGTGATGGTTGCCCTTTGTTCCTCATGGTAGGCATTGCTTCATCTCTGGATATGAATCCATATAGATTCCTCCCTTGAAGGTAAGCCTCCATCCTTAGAGACCATGCCGGGTAGTTTTTTCGATCCAATTTGTCAATTGTTGATGGAAATCCATCTCCCATGTTACTTGACTATGCTCTGATACCATTGTGAAGAGTGATGGTGGATGCAATCCAAAGATGAGTTGGTGCTGCTACAACCGGCTTCACACCAGCCAACTGAGACTTCAGAGTTGATTAGTAGACCATTTGAGCTTCCTAAATCCACCAAAATATTAGCCAAGTACTTTGGAACATGTATCCCAAAAGTTTAAGTCAAGACAGACTAGTTGCGAAATGACTAGCTCCCAAAACTTGCTATTTTTGGACATACACCTGCTAGAAAAACTGAACAGTGCTCTCAACCTGGTAAGAATTAGATAAATTCCTCTTGGAAATAGCAAATAGACTTAGAAAGCTTCCCACTTCAAGTTAAAACACTTCAAATGATGGACTAAGCACTGAGAACAAGATTCCTCAATTTTTGGAACATGCCCACCATTCTCGGGGCTCTGTAGGGATAGACCAATGAGCAGTAAAATGCAGATATGTCCAAAATTATAAGTCCAATGAAATGAAAATTGGTATGCATAAACTAAACATTAAGATCTATCCAACCCACATTTAAAAACTGAAAAATGTTGCGTAGAACTCGAGATATGACCTTCTAAAGTTACTGCTCTTAGTAAGTATAGCAGAGAACAAAACAGAGAAGTAGATAATGATGAATGTATAGATTCACATATGATTACAACCACATTGGCAATGAATATTTGCACAATGGGAGTAGAATGATAGAGCTATGGAGTAATCTCTTCAATCTCTACAAAATGACATGAAGTGGTCACGTACAAGGCTTGCTAATCATCTCTTCCTTCTTACTCTTTTTATAGCTATTCTTGGAGGGAGTTTTGAATTCGAATTTGAATGGCTCCACCTAAAAGTGATCCCAAAAGTTAGGAGATATTCCCTCAGCTCAAAAATTTGTGGTTTTAGGTAGTTAGAGCCACAAATTTGCTTTTACATCATGGATGAGGTAAGCCATCTTTTTCCTTTTTCCTTTTTTCAATTACAAGAGATAAAATGTACTCTTTTACAAGAGGCATTCATATGACTACACATATGACTTACAAATGATCATAATATCAAGCATATCAAGCATGTAGGCTTGGGTAAAATGCACCAACACAAGTCAGGTTCACAAGAGGGGGAGCATATGTGGAAGACCCTAGCCAAGGATTCAGAAAAATAGCAAAGGGAGAAAAAACATGTAGATTATTCACTTTTGAGTTGCAAGACACAAGGAACATAGCTCTCTTCATCTATGGTAATCAAACACTCACAGAACTAGAGGTATGCCACAAGAGATTAGCACATATTGGTGAAAGATCATTAAAACAAATTTGCAGGGACCAAAGTGTACTTGGACTCCCTAACTTGTCAAAACAACACATGATTTATAAGTGCAATGCATGTCAATTTGGAAAGTCTCACAGGTCATGAAGAAAGGATATATGCATGGAGATCTCTTGGAGTTGGTTCATACAGATGTATGGGGACCTAGCAAGGATGCTTCAATATCTGGATCAAGGTATTATGTCTCGTTTATTGATGATTGCAGTAGATGGACTATCCTATTCTTTATGAAACACAAAGATGAAGTTTTTTCATGCTTCAAAAGATATTTTTCTCTTGTGGAGAATCAAACAGGTAAATCACTGAAAAGGCTAAGGTCAGATGGAGGGGGAGAATACTTCTCCCATGAGTTTGATTGTTTTCTTCAAGAAAGAGGAATCAAAAGAGAGGTAACTACAAGATACACTCTTGATCAAAATGGAGTGGTAGAAAGGAGGAATAGGACAATTGTTGAAGCTACAAGGTCCATGTTAAATGAAAAGCATTTTCCTAATTATCTATGGGCTGAGGCTATATCTACAGCCACTTACTTGATTAACAGGTTGCCCTCAAATTCCCTTGATGGGATGACTCCATATGAGGCTTGGAATGGAAGAAGACCTAGCTTAGATCATTATAAAATTTTTGGATGTATTGCTTTTGCTCATGTTCCTTCACAGGTTAGAGGCGAGATGGATCCAAAGGCAAAAAGGTGTGTATTTATTGGATATGACAACAATCAAAAGGGTTACAGGTTATAAAACCCTACCAACAAAGGATTCTTGGTAAGCAGAGATGTAGTTTTTTATGAGAACAATTCATGGTATGAAGATTCATCCAGGAAGGTCAAATTGCCATATGACCTTGAAGAAGATTTCCCAAAGCTTGGCAGAGAACATCAACCAAAGGTTGAAGAACAAGATACTTCAGAAGATGATGAAGAAACTTAGATGGAAAAAATCAAAGCATGGAAGTCTAAAGGTAAAGCAAAATTGCAGGAACTTGGACATGAGGCAAAATCATCACAACATGGCTTAAGAAGATCTATAAGGGAAAGAAGAAAACCAAAAAGGTATGGGTTTGACACCTCATTAGTAACTAAACATTCTATTTACATAGCACAGGACATAAATCAAGAGGAGCCATCATCCTTTGAAGAGGCCAAAGCGAAATCAGAATGGAAGCATGCAATGAAGGAAGAGATTGAAGCACTTGAGGAAAACAACACTTGGGATTTGGTGCCCAAGACTTCATCCATGAAGGTAATAGGCTCAAGATGGGTCTATAAACTCAAGAAGAATTCTGATGGTTCCATAAATAGTTTTAAGGCAAGGCTTGTAGCTAAAGGCTTTGCACAAACTCAGGGAATTGATTATGAGGAGACCTTCTCTCATGTGGCAAAGATGCCTAATATTAGGGTTTTGCTTAGTATTGCCTCTTCCAAGAATTGGAAGATACTTCAACTAGATGTAAAGGATGCATTCTTGAATGGTTGGATAACAGAAAACGTATATATGGCACAACCACCTGGTTTTGAGAATCAAGTTTATCCTGATTATGTGTGTAAACTTAACAAAGCATTGTATGGTCTCAAGCAAGCCCCAAGAGCTTGGAATTTTAGACTTGTTTCATTCTTCCAGGACAAAGGTTGTCAACCAAGCATATCCTTCACTCTTTATTAAAAAGAGTAATTCTGAGGTCATCTACATATGTGTATATGTAGATGATATTATATTAATAGGAAATGATGCAGACAGTATGAAGAAGATCATAGATTAGGTGAGAGAAGAATTCAAGATAAGTGATTTAGGTTCACTTACCTACTTCCTAGGTTTGGAAGTTGTTTACAAAGATCGTGGTTTATTTCTCACTCAAAGGAAGTATATCAAGGATATGGTAGCAAAATTCAAGATGGAGGATTGTAAAATTGCAAGTACTCCAATGGAGGTCAACCATGAATTGAGCTCACATGAAGGTGAACTCATAGAGGACATCACATCATATCGAAGCCTTGTGGGTAGTCTCAACTATGCCACATTGACAAGAGTAGATATATGCCATAGTGTGAGTATGCTAAGTCAATTCATGCACACACCAAGGAAACCACACATGGATGCTGCTAAGAGGGTACTCAAATATCTCAAAGGAACCATAAATGAAGGAATTTATTATCCTTTTGTATCTAATTTAGGGTTGAAGCTATTTTCTGATGCAGATTGGACTGGCTCCAAAGAAGATAGAAGGAGCACTTCAGGTTACCGTACCTTTGTAGGTTTAAAGCTTATTTCAAGGTCATCCAAGAAGCAACCCATAGTTGCTCTCTCTTCTACTGAAGTTGAATACAGAGGTCTTGCCATAGCTACACAAGAAGCTATGTGGATGAAGACATTATTCAAAGATCTTGGATTGGAGTTTGGAACTCCAACTATTTTTGGTGACAACATGAGTTCTATTCATTTAGCTAGTAACCCTATTTTTCATGCAAGGACTAAACACATTGAAGTTCATTATCACTATGTAAGAGAAAAGGTTCAAAGCAAAGAGATTCAGATATCATATGTGTCCACTCATCAACAATGTGCAGATATTTTGACCAAAGCATTGGATGGTACAAAGCTTTGCAAATTCAAATCTATGATTGGGTTGCATGTTATTTTTGAAGATTGAAGACCTCAAGCATACTTTTCTTGAGGGGCAGTTGTTGGAACAAATCAACTACAAGCCTAAGGATTGGCTTGGGTCTCACAAAAATAGCTAGAAGAAGTCTTGAATTGAAGTCTATGCATGAGCTCATGTGAGAACTCACTCTTGTAATTTTTAAAGACTTTGCTTGATGTAAAAGTAAAGGAATCTAAAAGTGGTTGAGTTCACTTGACAAAAATAGAGAGAGAAGCCATGAATTCATGATTTGGTGGTAGGAGAATCAATCAATCTCTAAAAGTTAGGAGATCACTTTTAGGTGAGCAAGATTAGAATTCAAATCTTGGCTCCAAAACTCCCTACAAATACACGACAGATTAGTTGCACTTTTTAGGCGTGGATCAGCTGAGCTTTATGCCATATCAGACTATGGGCTCGAGGCACACATTTTTATTTGAAAGTCCTTTGTATTCTACAATCATTATACTTTCAAATCCATGATCATTCAAGTCCATGTCTTCATGTCATTGTGAGTCTATTGTTCACTGCTATACCTCTCACATTTTTCACTCAGATTGCAGAGATGGTTTCTCTGCGTGTAGTGGATCCTTTTTTATGATTTACATTGCTAAAGTTTTTTCTCTAAGTATCCTATAAGCTCACAAATGCTCATTCCTATTGGAGTTTTCAATCTTCACTTATGGTCATTTGAACTCAACCCTATTGTTCATTTTCACTCCTCCGTCAGGAACCTGATTTTTTTCACTCATCTTGTGAGAGCTCTTTCTCAGTGTGTACTTGCCCAAATTCAGTGATTGAAAACTTTTTGAATTCAGCATACTGTCTAGTATAAGCATACAAAATTTCATAATCATTGGATTCTTGAATCTTGAGTTATTTTCATTTTACTGCTCATTGGTTTGAGTACTATTGCAGCCCGTGAAGATTGGGATGATGCTATTACTTGTTAAACTTTATTCACATTGTATGGTTTATCATTTCTGATGAAATTAATCTTGAAAGTTAGCTCTCTAAGCTAACTAGAGTTACCCAAAAGGAATTAAGTTTATTATTGCTGTGCTCAGAGAATTATTCAAAACACTAGACAAGTGTATGAATCAAAATAGCAAGTTTTTCACCTCTGAATTAATTCAAGCTCATCTGTTTTGATCTATCTTTTTGAGATTGATCTTCCAAGGTACATAGGGTGTCTAACACATCCATTGGCAAGCCAAAAGGGCCCACCACATACTCCTGGAGTTCATTTGGCCTGTGTAGATCAAGGATTTCGCAGCACCACTTCATCTTCAAGCACATATCTATCCATCTCTTCACATGAGTTGCACCATTGATAACATATTCCCTTGAAAAAATTGGCACTAAAAGACCACAAGAATCTCAAGATATGGACAATAATTTCTCTAGTTTGGTAATGTGATCATCCTTAGGAAAAGTGTTCAAAAGTGAAGAATAAGAGATTCTTTGAGTGACATAAGTTATCACAAGTGCATGACTTAAATTTGGTGCAAAGAGACCTAAGAAAGGCCAAGAAATCCCTAGGTTGGCAAAGCAACTGTTTGAGGGAATAGTGTTGGATTTGTCAAGTTTTTGGTGCCCAAAGGTTGCTACTACCATAAGGAATAGTGACAAACCAAAGAGGAACAAGAAAATATCCAAGCAAGTCCCAATTTGACCAACAATTTCTCTAGGGAAATCGCTCTTGGGAAGTGAATAAACTTGGGTTTCAAGCAAGCACACATACTGCTTGAATACAAGTGTTTAAGCCACCATGAAGAGAAATTTAAAAAATATTTCAAAAAGGCCAAAATTTTACACATGAACGCTCTCATTTCTAGGGTAATCGTCTTAGTTCTAGGGTAATCGTCTGTGGATTTGCACTCTAGAAGTTGAGTTCCAGGGTATTTTTTCTTGAGAAACATAATATCCTTACATCTTTATAAAGAAGTTCAATTCATCAAGAGTCAAGTTCAAGCCCAAATTCAACACACGATTGCTCTAACTTCCTAGGGCAATCGTGTTGTGTATTGAAGAACTAGTAGCAAAGAAGCAAAGGATATGTAAAATGATCATTGCGTTTTTTCTTTTGGAAACAACATACTTTTTGTAATGTTCCCTCTTACGATAGACCGCATATTTTAAAGGATGTAACAATTTTGTGATTCTCAAGATATGGAAAAGTTCACACATGTATTAACTTTACTCATAACAAATTAGCTAGCTCAATAACCCAATTAGAATAGATCTACAATTGGTGTATAATTATTTTTACTTATGGTGGCCATTTTGGTGTGGAAAACGCCAATACTTTTTGTATAAAATTCAACAAGGGCTTATTTTTGTAGACTTTTCCATTGTGAATAGAGAGCTCGTTGAGAATTCTGGTAACTCTCCTTTCTCTTTAACTTTTTTTTATCTCTTTTTATTCTTTGGAGGTGGACATGGTGAGGAATGAGTGTCCCAAGGAGTTATACATACTCCATGTGTGTGTGTGTGTGCTCCATGCACGTGTAACGAGCTTAGGTACGAGGTAAGGTCCATCCCACCATTGGTTTGATACCCAAGGAGATATTGCTTCTAAAAGTTTTATAGGCCTACCAACTTTGACTTTCAATTTTCTCCTCTCATTTCTCTTCTCCCCATGGTTTTTTGCTTTGGTTACCGTGCTTGTGGCTGGTTAAGGTAATTTGATTGATAATTTATGTGCTTAAATAAGCCACTTGGCCTATAGCAAAACAACTTTCGGTGCATTTTCCAGGGATTCTTTTTCTAATTTAGTGTTAGAAAGCTTTGGGAGTTGAAATGAAGAAGAATTCATGCTTCTATGTTCTTGGAGAGCAAGGATTGCTAAAGAATTCTCACATTTATAGGTAACTTGTAATTTTCTTCATAAAAATCATCACTTTTAGTGCTTATTTAGCTCTTTGGAGCTCAGAAGTGGATAAGGGAAGCTTTGGAGCAAGATAGACTGCTTTTGGAAGCAAAAAGAGTTCATGTTGTGCTTCTAACATCGAAAACTAAGGTAAACTCAACTTCGATGTATATACTTTTCTAGTATGTCAACTTGTTATTGAGCTTAGATAGATCCCAGTTCCATCACTGACCCATCGAAATATCAAATCCCATTGTAATAACCTAATAGGTCAAAGTTTTGTCCCCTCGAGATCAACTCACAGCCATGGTTAACCAAGATTTGAGGCAGATGCCTAATAATGGCCCGAAAAGCAGTCTTAGAGTGGTTTATTTTGGAACGAGACGCCTCACAAGACATATTTAGGCAACACCAAAATGTATCAATGCTGGCCAGATCATTATGCACAAAAGCATACGTGTCATCAGCAAAGAGTTTCATGATCATTAGGTCTTGATTGAGGGGAAGAAAGAGGCCTTGAATAAGACCTAAACATGTGTGATGCTTAACAAGGCAACAAAGACTATCAGCAACAATTGCAAAGAGAAGAGGGTATCAAAAGATATGTGTGATGTTGTGCTACTCGACAATGTTGAGATCATCTTAATGAATTTTTGGCCGCATCCTAGGTCTTTCAGAGATTGAGGATACTTCTAGGTCTTTCATAGGTCGCTTACTTAAATATGTAGCACGGCCATAAATTTTGCTAATAAACACATGCATGTTTTAGTTTAATTTGAAGGTTTTTGTTGATGAAATGTATTAACATGCATAGCTATCAAAGTTAGCGTGAACTCTTAATTTGAAAAACGTGCATATGTCTCTTAAGTAAATAATTTTGAAACTTTAAACGGAACTCGTTAGCAATTAAAATATAGAAGTTCTTTCCTCCACGTGAGGTTCGAATCTTTTTTTCTAACAATTGCAATTGTTAATGGTCTCCTATGTTGACTTCGTGGAATTGTGAACCATGGGTTATTGATGAAGAAAGCAAAAGCACATTATTGCATAATCATTACATAGCCCACATAACCCTATGGAGTATGACTTCAAGTGTTTGTAAATGATTCTCCCTCTTTTTTGAAAACTCCACATGGTGAACCGACATGAAAGGAGGGGGTGAGTAAATCATAAAGCTGATTATGTAGAATCTAGAGGAATAAATATGGACAATTTTCTAGATCAATTTCTAAAATTACATAAAGAGGATAGATGATAGAGAGCTATACACTCTCTTCATGAATGATTAATCAAGTGATCCGGCTCCTTCAATGGAAAGGATGTGATGAAATTATGCAATTATGTAAGCATTGTCATAACATTGATGAGAGACCATGAGCTATGTGAGAACTTTGTCTATGTGTTTGAATTTAATTTGCGTGATCATATCACATAAATATAACAAATGACATGGTGTCAATACGAAGTGGCACTCCTCAAGCAGTTCATGCTAGAGGACAAGGATAAATTGTCATGGAAATCCTTCTTAAAGTGGGTTCATATGTCCAAGGACCAATCATTTATAGAGATCAAAAGAGAGTCCAAACAAATTCGATGATCTATCTGAGCATGATAAGAGATGCATAAGACATGAAAGAGTGTTTTTGATTCGATGAACAGTAGATGCTAAATCTCGAGAGGAAATATTCCACTACTACAAAACTGGATTTCAAATTGAGACTCATAGAATATTGGATGCTTGTACATGAAGTTGGGATTCTATTGGATGCCTGTACATGAAGCTGTGAGGAGATATGTGAAGCAATAGACAATGGAAAAATTTCTTAATGATTGGGAAGCGAATATTCATGCAAATAATGAACATGTTCAAAATCCTTGTATTTCAACAATAATGGATATTTTCCAAGCTCATAAAGTATTTGAAAATCAAGTTGTGCATGAAGCAGTTATGTATGGAGTACAAATGCATGGTTATGATGAAGTTCGTGAAGAAGAGCCACAAGCATAAATGATACAATCTCTAAGGACGCAAGATGTCAATAACCTATAGATATCTTTATGATGTTTACATCTGTAAGTGCTATATATGCACAAATGACAAAGATAAGAGGAGCAAACGAATAGGTGGAAGCTGATCAAATTCAAATCATGTAAACATCAAAACATAAAACAAAACAAAATTGAACAAAACCCTACATGAGAACATGATGAGGGTTTCCCTACTCTCATAAACTCCTCACATCCAATAGAGGGAAATAAAACAAATGAAGAAACAAGACATGATACTAACCAAGATCTGAAGATACATATAAAGTTCCAGGGTGAACAAAAAGAGATTAAAGATGAAATACATCACGAAAATCTAGTGATTCTATGTGAAGATCAAGCTCAAGGTTGTTTCTTTAAGTGGTGACACCAGACAAGACTTGGAGAATGATTTTGTTTGATGGTTGTGTATTCTCTAACAAAACAACACGTTATCCAAAGATTGGGTACGAGAACGGGGACTCTAAATGTGATTATCGAACTCACAACATGTGTTTACATTATTGAACTTAATTTCACACACTTACAGATTTTGGTTCATAGACATTGCATAGAGATTCAGACATTTTTGGAACAAACATCAACTTCAGATAAGCACGTATGCTGAATACTAGGCAATGATCATTACATACAGAATCTCCTTAAGTCCCAATTTTGCACATCGCATTACAATACTTCTCCTCTCTCACAATTTTCTAAGATAGAGTTCCGTTCGTAAAACTCTCCACACCATTACACATAGATAGACTTCTCCGAACACTACACCATTCTCCTCCTTGTATTATTCCGTTACATTACACTATTTTTTACTTTGGAATTAGAGAAACACCGGACTTTTGGAAACTCTTGAGATCTATGTAAACATAGAAAACCATTTTCCTATTACAAATGTAAATTACAAATTTATGGTCGTCCATTCTGACGGCTCACTGGCATGCGCGGTGGATCCAAACCCACTAAATTAAAAAATGATCTCAGATTATAAGTCATCATCATTATTTTGAAGCTTGAGGTTATTATTCGCTCTATATCATATCTAAGCTCCTTGAACATTTCTTTGATATTTTCTTCATTAGCAAAAAACTCCTTCGGTTCTAGCAACTGCTGGCTTGCACTACGGTAACTTATGGATGCTGCTTCTAGTTTTGGAACCCTCATGGACCGCACTTTCTCTCCCCATAGTCTCTGTTCTGAGTACATTAATATCTACCCTTAGTGGACTGATTTCTGCATTCATGTCTTCTTTTTCTGCTACCCACTCGTCCTTTTGCTGAGTGAACACTACACACCACTTTCGCAACTCCTCGGTCTAAACTACACTCCAATGTACACCTCTCGCTAAATATCCAAGAAATTCTAGTCCTGCCCATTCATTGGGAAACATCAAGGGATAAATTTAATCAGTGCACCAGACGGTTGGAAATTTCACCCATCCATCCAACTGCTTCCATTTATCATGTAAATTGCATGAAGTAAATGTAGGAAGTGGTGGAACCTTCCTTCCATTCTCCACATTACACTCAGCCTGATCCCTCTATTTTCGGAGCTTCTGATTTCTTTTTTGCTTCTTCCTCCGCTTGTCTCATGATTTCCTCTTCCTCTCCTAATCTTCTCTAGGTTTCTTCTTCTTCTTGATTCTTTCTTATTGCCTCTTCCTTGTTGGAGTTCAAGGTCTAGGGAAGCATGCAAATAGCACAAGGAACAAGAAGAAGAAGAAGCTTGGAGCACAACACACAATACTGAATGTATTACCACTAGAATGTACAAAGTTAAGTAACCCATTAGGGCTATAGGCATATATACCATCCGTGGAAAAAACCTCGTAAAGAGGGAAAAAAGTGCCCCCGCAGTCCTAGTGTGTTCACACACATCTCTACCTAAATATATCAACAAATCCCCCCTAGGAGTCATGCAGTGAAAAGGGAGCTGGCACTCATGTATAAGGAAGTGCTAAGCTATGTGAATCAATCCACAAATGAAAGTAAGCCCAAAGCTTTGCGAAAAGCTTCAAACATCTCCCTAGGTAGAGCCTTCATGAAAAGGTTTGCAATGTTCTCCTCCATGGGCACATATGCCAAGCTGATCTCTCTCGTAGAGAACCTCTCCCTGACATAATGATAATGCACCTCAATGTGCTTAGTATGAGCATGGAACGTAGGTCCCTCACAACTACCAATGTGCTCTGACTGTTAGTGAAGATGGTGGTGGTAGAAGACTGACAACCACCCAAATCAACCATGAGGTGTTTGAGCCACACACACTCAATACTCACTATGAAAGTTGCCCTATACTCAGCCCCACAATAGGAAGTGGCCACAATAGGCTGCTTCTTGCTTAACCAAGACATACATGAGCTACCAAGCATGAAGCAAAAGTCACTAGTGGACACATGAGTGTCAAAGCAACCAACCCAATCAAAGTAAAAAAAAACATGTAAATATGTGGTAGTGATCCCCCCTTGGGATAAAACAATCCAAGTAGTCGTGTACCACTCAAGTAGCAAAAGATGTGCTTAATCGCTTGCCAATGCTTGATACCTGGGCAATGCATAAACCTGCTCATCTGTGAGGCAGCAAACTGAATATCTGACCAAGTAATGCATAAGTAAATCAAGCATCCAATAGCTTATTGATAGAGAACGTCATCAAATGCATCTCCGACATCATGAAGAATCAATCGTAGACCTATCTCCATAGGAGTAGCAATAGGTTTATAGTCTTCAAGGCCAAAACACTCCAACAATGTGCCAATCAATTTCATTTGACACAAAGCCATTCCACCATCAACTTGCATAAATTGAATGCCCAAATAATGATGCAAATGCCCAAATTAGACATCTCAAATGAGGCATGCAAATCAGCCTTAAAATCAGCGATATGCCTCTCATGAGGACCAATGAGCAGCATGTCATCAACATACACAACAATGATTAGAAGCACATCATTTGCATGCTTAAGATATAAGGTGCTCTCAACTAGACTGTTCTCAAAACCATGTGTAATCATATAGGCATGTTCTTGGAACTCAAGGTCAAGCACAAGCATGGAAGCACATCAGAAAGGTGGACACATACAAGAAGAAGGAGCAAGTAGGGAGCTCCAAGAAGTACATGTCAAATTTGTAGAAGAATCCCCTACAAAAATAGTGATTTTCATCACTAAAAAACATTGTAACTACCATTTTACATTTTTGTAACTCCATTTTGTTCAATCCAAGGAGTCCTCAAACTTGAGGAGTATTAGAAGTATCAGCCTACCAACTTTCATAATTTTTGGACTTCGTTTGAGCCCTCAAATAAGCCCTGGAACCAAATTTTTAACTAGGCCGGACACTAGGTCTGGATAGGGCCAAAACTACTCAAAAAACTATGAAAAGAGCTAGGGACCTCATTTTTGAGGTTATCTTATGAGAGAATAGAGCTTTTGTAAGAGAACTCTTTTGCAATCGAAGCTTTCCATTGTTCCTCTCTTTGATCTAACCTTGTGCGCGTGTGTGTATGTGTGTGCATGTTTGTGTGCTTTCACTCATGCACTTGTGCCTTCACTTGCTCGTGGTCTTCATACCAGTCCTCATGTCTCTGCGGATTGACAAGTAAAGGAGGTGGTGCTTACGCTTGAGCTACACCAAATTTTGGCGTTGTTGCCGGGGAGAGAGCTTTGAGGACGAGCATTGTGATGGTAAGATCGTAGATTTACGACGTTGGAAGGTAAAAAAACTATCATTTTTGTTCATTTTCTGATTTTTCTTCTTCATCTTCATCATTTTCACCATTTTCATACCATCTTTCATGCATTATTGTGCGAGAAGGAGTCAGGAAGTGCAAGGGAGAGCAAGCGCCTGTGTTTTTTCATGATTTTCTGCACATATGGAGTTCCCCATTGCTCGGCGCTCAGAAATTTGAATTTCCCGCCAAAAAACATGATTCTGACTGAAAATCGTGATTTTCAAAAAATTCAATTTTTTTTTCAAAAAAACACAATTTTCTATTTCCCACCTAAAAGCCTTTTGAAAAGAACACGATTCTGGGGTCATTCTCAGAATCACGATTCTGTGGTTGTGCTCAAAATCGCGATTCCCTAAATTTCTGAAAACCACGATTCTGAGGCAAAATCACGATTTTCAAGTAAAAACACGACTTTGACAAAACACGATTTTCAGTGGGCTCAAAATTGCGATTTTCACAAAACACGATTTTGGGAAAAACATGATTCTCTGTTGGCTCCAAAATCGCGATTTTCAAAAACATGATTTTCAATCAAAATCGCGATTTTCTGATCATTCTCAACATCGTGATTTTCAAGCCAAAAACACGATTTTGATCAAACACAATTTTCATTGAAAATCGTGATTTTCATGTCAAAAACATAATTTTGAGAAAACACGATTTTCATTCAAAATCGTGATTTTTTTATCATTCTCAAAATCACATTTTTCACGATTCTCACTCAAAATTGCGTTTTTCACGATTCTCACTCAAAATTGCCTTTTTTGGGATTGTTCACAATCATGATTTTCATCAGTGCTCAGCATCGCGATTTTCATGATTTCACAAAATCGTGATTTTTGTGGTTGCTCAGCATCACGATTTTCATGATTTCACAAAATCGTGATTTTTGTGGTTGCTCAGCATAGCGATTTTCATGATCCCTCAGAATCGCGATTTTCATAAGTGCTCAGCATCGCGATTTTCATGATTTCACAAAATCGTGATTTTTGTGGTTGCTCAGCATTGCGATTTTCATGATCCCTTAGAATCGCGATTTTCATAGGTGCTCAGCATCACGATTTTATGACCCCCGAAAATCGCGATTTTCACATAAAATCGTGATTTTCTCGAAAGGTCATGTTTCCCTGTTTTGACCCCAGGAGCCTGATTTGACAAAACTTTTTCATCAAAAGTCCATTTTTCAGCTTTATAGCTTGTTGGAAAGCTCGTTTTGAATCCTACACGGCTAGTGACCCTCGGATAGGATAATTCGAAGTTGACCCTCAGGTGGGACCAGGAACCCAAGGGGACTCCAAAGGATTTTGAACCATACCAAGGGGAAATTTTGGACTCTTAACCAAGGCTTATGAACCTGAGATCTGGTAGACACCTAGGCAAGGATAGACAAAGCAATAGATCTTCTGAGGCTAGTGTGAACCATACAGCTAAGTCGTGGGCACAACAACTAAGTGGTTATCCTTACGTACTAAGTTCAGACACGAGTGACTCAGAAATGTCTTTTAAAATGGGGAAACCTGTAGGTAACTCAGGCACTGCCTATTTACAAACACCAGAAGGCCCCTATAAGACACAATTGGAATATATTCGGACCAACTGATTAGGTGCTCGCATCTATGAGGATGGCATGAGGCGATCAGTGGTCCAACTCAAAAATCCAGATCAACCCATGGGACTAAAACACCCAGTAGTCAAGTTCAAAGAGGGTTCATACATTGATAAGGAAGGAACCATGTATGTGGTCACCAACGAACGAGATAGGACCGATGAGTTTGGATATATCATTTTTGAGAATGAGATAGGAGACCTAGAATAAGGAAATGTAGGACAAGGACCCTAGACTCCTAGAGGAAAGTCAGTTTTGGCCACAGTGATCACTCTAGATTGGATCCCTCAAGAAAAAAAAAGCATAGAACTATTCTTGAATAGAGAAACAAAGGAAGCCTTTTGGAGATTCAATCTAGGTCAACCTAGCCAATTGGGCATAGTCATCATCTACGAGTTTAAGGATCCAGAGATACCAGGCAAAGTTCTCTACATGGATAACACATCAGAGAAAATGTTCTTGGTAACAGAACATGATAGACACACATATACTTGGAAGAGTGAATTGATTTTCCCTCCACCAAGATCCAATGTTTCCCATGGCCTCCAAGGAGTAGGATCATCCCAAGCTCATGAAGCCCAGAGAGAAAGAACTAGAGAGAGACCTGAGGTAAGTTTTGCACACACTGTGGGCAGAAATAGATCAGGATTTGAAAATGAAAGACCTAAAAGAGAGAGACATCAAGCACATAGGCAACAAAGAGATGAACATGATTTTCCATTGCCTAGACCCCGAGAGCAACCAAGAACCCTTAGACCCACTCAAGTGATCAAGGCAATGAAGAATTATTTTGATGGGATAGGTAGAGGATTTGTTCACCCAGTCCGAGGGATTTGGTTTGACTCTTAAGGGCACTGCCTTAGCTTGGTTTCAACCACTTAGTAGTTGCAACTATCACGATATAGGTCAACTGCTAGACGAATTCATTGTAGAATTTTCCAAGAGTGGTATCAGGCATAACACATCATCCTTGATCCATAGCTTCAAGCAGACACCCCAAGAAACAGTGCGACTAGCAGGAAGAAGGTTCAGACAGTACTTAGAAAGATGCCATGTTCTAGAGTTGCCCACACCTGCCAAACAAGTGGCCTTGTTCTTAGATGGCTTACTGAGCACAAAGTTAAGATCATATGTGTACTTGAAAGAGCCTAGAAGCATAGAAGAGTGTGTGCGGACCTGCATTGACATAGAAGACAACTTGGGTGAGGAGTTAGGACTATCCAAACTCTATAAAGACTCTGGCAGTTCTACTAGTCATACCTCCAGAGCCTCCACTGAGTTGGATGAGATAGTAGAGCAAGTTGCCAAGAAGCTAGGAGTTCAAAATAGACAAATACCAAGAGCCACCCCATTGAATCGATGTTATACTTGCGGAGGTGACCATATGGCTAATGTATGCCCATTGCACAACCAGACCATGAGAGAAAGGAGTGCTCCATATTGCACTATTGAGAGAAAATACACGAACCACATGGCTCAAGATTGTCCATACAATAGACAGGCTGTTAGATAGAATTATCAACAACCTTACCAATAAGCTAGGTATCAGAACTAATACCAATAGCCATATTACACACCACAACAACAATATCAGGCACCATATAGACCACAAACAGTCCTAGGAAACCAACCACCAGTGCCCACCAATATATTTCCAGTTAAGTTTGCAGTGGCAGAAGAGAACCTTAATAGAGCATTGGTGTCGGTGACCCCACTGATTTCAGAGAATGACTCTCATGCTCATAGTTCAGACTACTCCCATGAAGGTAGTGCACATGCTTATTACAGAGAGTCACCTGAGCATAGTGAGACTTATCCATATCAATATGAGGCACCACCTATGGAACAAAATTGGGAGCCAGAATACTCCAATGTCATGTACACAAATCTTAACCCTAGGCCCCAATTGAGACAAATGAGACCACAAGCCCCTAGAGGACCATGTTTTAGATGCCAGGGTGACCATTTCATTCGTGAATGTCCCCACTCACCAACTCTAGGACAAGGAGAGAACATCACAATACAAGCCTTTTGTCTTGAGTGTGGCAAAGAACATCTCCCTAGAGATTGTCCAAGGAACCTCTCTAGTGCGTTCAAGGTTACACCCATTAATGTGGTAGGCTTAGTGGTGGATTCAAGTGCTAGTAGTAGTAATGTGGCTCCTATACAAGCAGTTACTAGAGCACAAGCCTTAAAACAGGATAAACCAATAGAGCAATTGGAGTCTAGTGAATCAGGAGAGCCTAGTAAGAGGAAAACAAGAACATGGAAGGATACCAGGGAGAAAGCCAATCGCAAGTGGAACAAAAAGCTATCAGAACTATAAGAAAGCCTGAAAGAAGCGAAAACAAAGATAGAAGACATTGCATTTCAAAGTCCCTGGCATGCCGAAACTCCATCCACACCAACTCATCCCACCCCACCACCCATAGTAAATAGACTGCAACCAGGGTCTGTTCTTGCAGATCCAACGCCAGAAGGCTTGGACATGATGTTTAAGGCCTACCAAGCTCGACTTCAAGAAGGGCCTACAGCTACAAACCTAGACAAGAGTTACCCTAGAGCAGATTTAGAGATTGAACGAATGAAAATGTGCATGAAAATGGTAGAACAAGCTTAAGTTATGCTTGAGGCTAGTCAAAAGTTCAATCAGACAAACTTTGTCAAACCGGATTTGCATTTCTAGGGCTTACTAGAAAGATTAGAGCAGTTGGTAAACAAACCACAAGTTTCTTTACCTCCACAGGCTAAACAATTGTGGAGAGAGGAAGCTCTCCACCATCGGATGTGTGCTAGCACAACCCACAAGTGAAGGGAATTTAGATTTGCCCATAGCATATGCTAGTACACAACTAAACCCAGCTGAAAGACATTATACCACAACCGAGCGAGAAGGCTTAGGCATGGTATATGCTGTGAAGAAGTTTAGACACTATTTATTGGCCAACAAGTTCAAGTTTTTCACTGATCATCAAGCTTTGTTATATTTGGTCAATAAACCTTGCAATACAGGACACTTAGTAAGATGGTTCCTCTTACTAATGGAATATGACTTTGAAGTTGTTGTCAGGAAAGGTAAAACCCACCTCCGGGCAGATCACCTTTCTCGCATTACTTCAGGAGAGTCACCTCAAGGAGTGTCTGATGACCTACCGGATGCTTATTTGTTCAATTTAGAAGTTGTTCCTAAATGGGCAAATAAGTTGGTACATGTACTAACCTTTGGACCCTCAAATAAGAATGTGAAAACAAATAAGGAAGAAATTGTAAAATCACAAAAATATCACATAATGACAGGAAGCATGTACAAACAAGATATGGATGGTGTAGTAGCTTGTTGTGTCCAGGACGATGAACATAACAGTTGGTTGCAACAAGCTCATGAAGGATTGCTAGGAATTCACTATTCTAAACAACGAACATTGCAGAATCTAAAACGTTTAGGAGTGTATTGGCCTAGCATGGACAAAGAAATACATGAGTGGATTAAGAATTGTCCAGTGTGCCAAGAGAGGCCCTCAGTGGAGCATGCCACCCTTTATCAAGTGTTGTTAACTCCAGATTGGAGTGCTCCATTGGTAGAATTTATGCGATCGGGAACATTACCCAAAGAGGCTAGTCCAGCAAGAAGACGAAGCATGGAGAAAGAGGCTCAAGACTATGCCTTAGTAGGAGACAACCTATACCGAAGAGGCAAAGATGGTTACTTAAGACTATGCGTTCATGAATCAGACTATTTGAAAGTCCTAGAAACTGCACACAGTGGTGTTGCAAGTGGACACTTTGGTCCTGATCGAGTAATCAAGACCATTCTATTCTCAGGACTTTGGTGGCCCAGTCTTCATATGGATGCACATACCTATGTGAAGAAATGTGACACATGCCAACGTGCACAATATCCGGTTAGAAAAGACGAGATGCCTTTGAGGCCAATGATGGGAGGACCTGCATTCTCGAAGTGGGGCATAGACTTTGTAGGTCCCATTAACCCTCCAGCTAGAAGCTCCCATGCAGAGTACATTATTGTGGCCACAGATTACCTTAAAAAGTGGGTAGAAGTCAAAGCCACCACAAAGAATGATGCCCAAACAACCTCTAAGTTCTTATTTGAGAATGTGTTCACCAGATACGTGTTACCAATAGAGTTAGTAAGTGATAGAGGTACGCACTTCTTGAACAAAGTCATTGAAAATCTTCTCCAAGAATTCTTGGTGATACATAAGAAGTCCGCCCCCTATCATCCACAAGCTAATGGACAAGCCAAGAGCACGAATAAGATCCTATGTAATGTATTAACAAAACTCGTAAATAATAAAAGCTCTGATTGAGATAGACAACTTCATCGTGATGTTTGGGCTTATCGAGTTGCCTATAAAACAGTACTCAATGCCACACCATTTCAGATGGTCTTTGGTCAAAATGCGGTGCTACCATTATATTTCCTAATCCCTGCTTTAAAAGTGGCACAAGAGCATGCATGGAATGGACATGAGTTGTCCTCTAGGATCTTTGATCTAGAACGCTTAGGTGAGACGAGGCTACGAGCGGCAGCAAGCATCTATGCTGCAAAGAAAAGACAAAAGGCATGCTTTGATGCACACATCAAGGATAAGGGACTGAAAGAGGGAGATCTAGTGTTGGTTTATACACTAAAGCAACATGCCCACAAGTTGGAAAAAGGAGGATATGGACCCATGATCATTAACAGAATTTCCACTAGCGGTGCGGTTCAATTGGCCACTTTAGAAGGTGATATCTTGCCAAACTATATAAGTGGTTGTCAAGTCAAGTTATATCAAGAACCTCTTACAGAGGATATGCTAATGAGACTCAACACTGCTAAGAAACGAAAAGAAGAAGAGTTGAGAGTCAGAGAAGAAGCACATGTAGAGGCTAGAGAGCGTATTAGGCGAAATAAGTTAAGGTGACTAGGCCTAGATGTCAACTCAAAAGCCCCAAAATATCACATGGATATGTGCCAAAAATCAGGCATAATTACTTCTCAAGTCATTGACCGATGTCCCTTTGTGACCATAGAGATAGGACAAGGAAAGGGTGCGAGGACTGTGAAAGCACTGATTGACTCAGGTGCAGCAAGTAGTGTAGTTAGAATGTCCTACTGCCAAGACTTGCAGTTGAACATCAATCCCATAGAAGCTTATCTCATAGGATTGGGAGGTGTGGAAACCCCTTGTTTGGGCGAGGTGGAACTTCCCATCTACCTTCAAGATGTTCCAATGAAAGTCAAAGTGCTAGTGTGTCAAGATGAGAACCTTACAGAACCACTTGTCTTGGGTCAAGATTGGATCTATGACCATGCAGTTAACTTAAACCTAAGAAGTCAAATTCTTCAAGTTTGGGTACAGGAACAATGCATTACATTAGAATTAGAGAACTGCATGCTCACAAATCCAGATGTCCCACATTTTCTTAGTTCTTCTAAGACTAATCATATGGAAGAAGATGTTGTATGTGTCAAAAGCTCTATGATGCAGAAGGAGTTAATCGTGGAAGAACAGGTTCGAAGGGGGGTGGATCCCTCTTCTTCTCCAAAGACTCAAGTAGCCATAGTAGTTCCACCACAAAGGCAAACACAACCATTCAAGACAAGTGCTATATCAAATAGAAAGACACCATTCGACAAGAAATCAATTCCAGGCATGAAGCAGATCTGGGTACGAAAAAGAGAGCAGCCACCTGCCTTTCCAACACAATTCCCACCCACGCAAATCAACAATGCAAGGACCAGAACCAAGCAACCACGACCAGCTCAAGAAGAAGTTCTGCAACAAATTTGGGTGCCTAAGAAATTAGTTGCAGCTCAACAAGTGTGATTACACATGTGGGTTCCCAATGGACTCTTAGAGGCACAAAGGCCTATGCTCTCCACCATGAAAAAGGTCTCAATCAAGAAGCCAAGGAGAGACAAGGAAGATAAACCCACCTCTTTGGTAGTAGTCAGGAGAACAGCAACAATGGTATGGGTATGGAAGCCAAAAACACCAGTAGGCTCCACAGAACCAAAGAGCCAACCATGAAGGATCAAACCCTCTAGAAACCATCCGAACATGAAGAAGCCAAAGAAGATCATCAAACAGTCGAGGACCATTCTCAAATGGATCCCTATAAGGAGGAAGGATCAGTTGTCATCTCAAGATCCAATGGATACCTCCAAGAAAGATGGCATCAACATCCGCAAATAACATCAAAAGCCTCAACGAGCGACAACCATGTGCTCCTTGCATAACGCTTTTGCACCATTCAAGTTATGCATTTCCAAAGTATTCATTAATATAGGGCCACATTACATGGCCGTGCATAGACACACTTGAGAATCCAAGGCAGAAGAGCACATTGACATATGTCAAATATTTTTATTGATACTAACCTTTGTCTTCTTGTTTTGTGACATTATTTCACAAAAAAAAAGGAAGAGAAGAAGAAAAGAGAGAGAGAGAGAGCTTGTTCCAAGGTTTGGCTCATGGAACATGAATGAGTCATGCTTAGTTGAAGGTGGAACCATTGATTACTGGGCATTTATCAATTTCGATAGAAGTGTGTCTTGGTTAGCAGATGATATTATTACTGCTTTATTTGGTAGATGTCAAGAACTTGACAGGAACATGGTATCCACAACTTTGTTTCCCCTTACCTTGGTAGGAGGGAAGATCTCGACGGCCCTCAACTTGAGAGATGCTTAACTACTATATGTTTGAGAGCATCCACGGTGGTATCTGGAAGGGGTAGTTTTGGTACCCTACAAATCCTTGTATGTATACCGGATGAGAAGACTCCTGCTTAGGGTGAGCTAAAGAGAATACATGAAACTAAGCTTGGTGTAGTTACCCAATGTTGTTTGTCAAGGAATATAAAGAAATTCAATTCTCAGTATTTAGCAAATGTTGCTTTGAAAAGAGGAGACCGGACCAAGCACTCAGGGACCATCAACACGGACATTCATTGACTATGTTCCATCACAAATGCCGGGTGTACAACATGAAGAGATAAACATCGATCGACCCTTCACCATGGTAAGTATCTTTACTCTGGAAACACCATAACCATGATAGATTAGAAAACCTCTTCGTCGGCACACCCTTGAGCACTTAGCTCAAGACCGCCAATTTTTGCACCATACTTCTTCCAATGCATTTCCCAAGTAAGCATTCATAGGGCTACATTACAAGGCCATGCACAAGGCACATATTTTCCTCAACCCATGCACGAACAGACTTTACCCATCACTCAATACGGGTTATGAGTACTTGGCATGACTACTATGAACATCAACTTTGGAAGATCTAGAGGACATCAACTGAGACTCACAATGACACAGTCATGCTGGAATCCAAGGAAGAAGCACATACCAAGGGACTACAACTTGCAAAGGCTCGTAGTGACAGATGAAGAACCAGACAACCAACCCTGCCACATCTGGAAGCCAGACGACTTTTGTTCATACAGAAGGGACACTCCCTCTCAAAGCACTACTTGGAACAGCCACTACAACAAGGGTCTGTCAGGGAGGACAGACTCGAGAGGGGGGGGAGTGTTGGAACTCAAGGTCAAGCACAAGCATGGAAGCACATCAGAAAGGTGGACACACACAAGAAGAAGGAGCAAGTAGGGAGCTCCAAGAAGTACATGTCAAATTTGTAGAAGAATCCCCTACAAAAATAGTGATTTTCATCACTAAAAACCATTGTAAATACAAGTTTCCATTTTTCTAACTCCATTTTGTTCAATCTAAGGCATCCTCAAACTTGATGAGTATTAGAAGTATCATCCTACCAATTTTCATAATTTTTAGACTTTGTTTGAGCCCTCAAATAAGCCCTGGAACCTAATTTTTAACTAGCCCGGACACTAGGTCTCGACAGGGCCAAAACTACTCAAAAAACTATAAACAGAGCTAGGGACCTCATTTTTGAGGTTAGCTTGTGAGAGAATAGAGCTTTTGTAAGAGAACTCTTTTGCAATCGAAGCTTTCCATTGTTCCTCTCTTTGATCTTACCTTGTGTGTGTGTGTGTATGTGTGTGCATGTTTATGTGCTTTCACTCATGCACTTGTGCCTTCACTTGCTCGTGGTCTTCTAACCGGTCCTCACGTCTCCACGGATTGACAAGTAAAGGAGGTGGTGCTTACGCTTGAGCTACACATGTATCTTTTCATACCAAGCACATGGTGTTTATTTTAAACCATATAATGCCTTCTTCAACTTGCACACCTGGTTTTCATGCCCTTTCTGCAGAAAGCCACAAGGCTAGAAAAACATACACATCTTCATGCAAGTGGCCATTTTTAAAGGCATTTTTAATGTCCACGTGATGTACATTCCAACCATGATGAGCTGCAAGTGCAGAAATGCTACGAATAATAGTCATTCAGCATGTAGGTGCAAAGGCCTCATCAAATGTCTCTTTCCTGGGCATAACCCTTTGCAACAAGCCTAGCCTTATACCTGTCAACTATTCCATCAGGTTTAGGATTCATCTTGTATACCCACTTATTGCCAATGGCCTTCTTGCCAGGAGGCAAGTCACATAAAGACCAGGTACCATTTTTCATGATAGCATCATATTCAAATTGCATTGCAGCCATCCAATGTTCAAAATTTTGTGCTTCATCACAAAAAACAAGCTCAGTCTCATCACAGAGACTAGAGGTAGCCATAGCATAGCAATCTGAAGCAAAAGAGGCACTATGAGAGCCTGATCCAGTATGATATGGCACATGTGCATCTAATTTGCTACCATGCAAAGTTTGCACCAGCCATTTTGGCATAGTTTCTGCCTCCTCAATATCAGTTCTCTCATCAACAAGTGCATCAGAAATGGAATGATCTGCATCATCACATGAAACCTAGAAAGGCAGAGAAGTTGCCTCATTATGACTAGCACTAGACAATCCACCTCTAAAAAGAGGCAGCAAAGTATCATACATGTCTTTGGAGCTAATATATGTCTCTTTTATACATGAAAGTAAAGGCTGAATAGCATCTTCCACAAAAACAACATCATGGCTAACCAAAATGCATTTAGTCTGTGCATGATACATACGATAACCTTTGCTTTCAAAATTGTACCCAACAAAAATACATTTTATTGCTTTATCATCCAATTTCCTACGATGTTGTTTAGGCACTAATGCATATGCCAGACAACCAAAAACATGTTGATGAGCAACAAATGGCTTGCAACCATGCCAAGCTTCATATGGAGGGATAGACTGTAGCGCTTTAGTGGGACACATGTTAAGTACATATGCTACACACATAACAGCCTCAAGCCAAAAACTATGTGGTAAAGCTTGACTCTTGACATACACCTCACCATCTGCATGAGTGACCTCTTCTTTTGTTCAGCAACTCCATTTGGTTGAGTGGCACTTTACACTAATGTTTAATCGCACGTTCACCTAGAAATGCATTAAAGTCCGAAGACATATATCCCCCCCCCCCGATCAAAATGGAGGGTGCCCATTTTACATGCTAACAGATTTTCAGTGAAAACCAAAAACTATTTGAAACACATAAACACTTCAAACTTTCCTTTGAGTGGATATACCCATGCATGCCTGTAAAAATCATCAATGAAAGTCACGAAGTAAAGATAGTTCCCAAAAGAAGGTGTCTGCATAGGACCACAGACATCACTGTGAACAAGCCGCAATTTTTTATTAGCTTGAATTGAACCATTCTTTGGGAAGGAGGAATGCTGCATTTTGCCTAAAATACAGGCTCCACAGACATGTTTGCTGGGTGCCTGAATTTTGGGCAAAGAGGACACCATTTCATATTTTTGTAGGCGTAGCAAACTAGCAAAATTTAGATGGGAAAAGTGTGCATGCCAAAGCTTTGCATCTAACATAGCCTAAGAATCATGTACTACACATGCTCAATCATTCACATATTTTTCATAGTCTATGAGCTTATATAGCCCACAACATAAAATGCGAAAAGCAATAATCATGTCACCATTTGACAAATCATGAACTGTACATCTGTCATCAACAAATTTCACAACCAAGCCAACATTGCCTAATGCAAAACCTGGTAACAGATTTTTCTTGACAATGTAAAAGAACTACCATAAATAGTAGTCAGAATGATCTTACCAACTCCCATGAAAGGATAAGAGGAATTTTTGGTAGATGCGACAGTATTTCCTGTAGGGGCAGGCTCAAGTGAAGTGAAGAAACTTTGTTGTGATGTAATATGTTTGGTTGCCCCACTATCAAAGTATTGGCAAACATCTGAGTGTACTGCACACATACACTGCTCATGAGAAGACGCGTCAAAATTTCAAATAGTATTAAATGCCCATTCTTCATTTTTCACAAGATTAGTAGACTCTATTTTCAGTGTAGAGGCCTCTGCAACAACCATTCCAGCCTCTTTTTTCTTTGCCTCTTTTGCAGCAGGGCACTGTCGACACTCCTCCGGTTGGAGTCTCAAAATCGCACGAATTTTGGTGAGCATCCTCAGCATGTTTTCGAGATCAAAACAGCTTCGTTCTATGGTGCCGAAATCGTGATCTGAGCTCGTTTCGGCCTCCGAACGCACTATCGCAGTGCTTGTGCAGGCTATTTCATCTTTTTGTGCCAAAGGTATATACTAGTTTCTGTTCGTCAATATAAGCGTCTCGAAGTGTGCTATAGGTCTAGCAGAATTCGTCTTGGTAATTTTGTTCAACTTCTTGAGATACAGTCAATTTTCTGCATCAAGGTATTTTAGTCACCGGCCATGGCTGAAAGTAGTGATGTATTCCGTATGTTGGCTGTTGAGGATAAGTTGGATGGTACCAACTACCCGTTATGGGCTTATATGATGTGACATGTGTTGGTTGCAAAAGGAATGTGGAACATTGTGCAGGGTGTCAAAAAGCATCCTATCACACCTGCAACTGTTACAATTGCAGGTACTGAAGCTGATGTAAAAGGTGTCGAAGATGATGATATTCTGCATATTCCTGTTTGTGCTTTGGTTTCTGCTGCACCTACTGTAGAGCAAATTTGTTGGGATGGCAGAGATGCCCAAGCACATGCATTGATAGCTTTGTCTATCAAACCTGCTATTAGTCCTCACATCGTTCTTGCAGAACAGCTAACGATGCTTAGGATACACTTACCACATTGTACCAAGCTAGGAATGAGGCTCGTGTTGCTTACCTCCGAAAACAGTTGGAGAGTTAGCACATGAATGAAGGTGATTTTATGGACAGTTTCCTAACAAAGATCAAAGACTTGAAGGAACAGCTGATTTTTGCTGATGAGGTTATACCAGATAGCTCACTTGTGCAGACCGTTTTGAATGGTCTTCCTGATTCATATCAAAGTTTTCCTCTACTCTTCGGTTGATGATGAAAGGCAATCCGAATGCCTTATCATTTGAGGAGTTAGTCTCTGTTCTGTTGCAGGAAGATCAGTGCAGGCAGAACAGGTCCATCATGCGAGTTGTAGATCAAGCTTTCCTGGCTAGTTAGAAGGGCAAAGGAAAATGGAGCTCTTCAACTAGTAAGTAGGAATCTGCTAATTCTACATATTCGAAGAAGGAAGATAAAGATGAGAAGAAATTAGAAAAGCACAAATTGTTTTGTAAGTACTGTAAAGGGAATGATCATATCATAAAGAACTGTCCAAAATTGGATGCTAAAGAGGCAAAGAAGAAAGAGGCTGGAATGGTTGTTGCAGAGGCCTCTACACCAAAAATAGAGTCTACTAATCTTGTGCAAGAAGAAGAATGGGCGTTTACTACTGTCTTCAGTTTTAACCCATCTTCTCATGAGCAGTGCATGTTTGCAGAAGACTCAGATGTTTGGTATTTTGATAGTGGGGCGACCAAACATATTACCTCAAAGCGTAGTTTCTTCTCTTCACTCGAGCCTGCCCCTACAGGGAATATAGTTACATGCACCAACAACTCCTCTTATCCTGTTATGGGAGTTGGTAAGATCATTTTGACTACTGTTGATGGTAGTTCTTTCACTTTGTCAGATGCTTTATTTGTGCCAGGGATCAAGAAGAACTTGTTATCAGTTTCTGCATTAGCCAAGATTGGCTTGGTTGTGAAATTTGTTGATGACAGGTGTACAGTTCATGATCTCTCAGATGGTGATGCAATTATTGCTTCTGGCATTTTATTGGGCTGTATAAGCTCATAGACTATGAAAGATCAGTAAATGATTTGGCATGTGCAGTAAATGATTCTAAGGCTATGTCAGATGCAAAGCTTTGGCATGCACGCTTTGGTCATCTAAATTTTGCTAGTTTGCTACGCCTGCAGAAATCTGAAATGGTGTCCTCTTTGCCCAAACTTGAGGCACCTGGAAAACATGTTTGTGAAGGCTGTATTTTGGGCAAAATGCAGCGTTCATCCTTTCTAAAAGATGGTTCAGTTTGGGCTACTCAGAAATTACAGCTTGTACATAGTGATGTATGTGGTCCTATGCAGACACCTTCTTTTGCGAATTATCTTTACTTCATGACTTTCATCGATGATTTTTCCAGGCATGCATGGGTATATCCATTGAAGGCAAAGTCGGAAGTGTTCATGTGCTTCAAATAGTTTTTGGTTTTTGCTGAAAATCTGTCAGCATGTAAAATGGGCACCCTCCATTCTGATCGAGGGGGGGAATATATATCTTCTAATTTTAATGCATTTCTGGCTGAACGTGGGATAAAATACCAGTGTATAGTGCCGTTACACCTCAACAGAATGGAGTTGCTGAATGAAACAACAGGTCACTCATGGAGATGGCGAGGTGTATGGTCAAGAGTCAGGCTTTACCACATAGTTTTTGGCTTGAGGCTATCATGTGTGTAGCATATGTATTGAACAGGTGTCCCACTAAAGCGCTGCAGTCTATCACTCCATATGAGGCTTGGCATGACCGCAAATCATCTGTTGCTCATCTGCATGTTTTTGGTTGTTTGGCATATGCATTAGTGCCTGAACAACATCGTAGAAAATTGGATGATAAAGTAGTAAAATGTATTTTTGTTGGGTACAGTTCTGAAAGTAAAGGCTATGGTCTGTATCATCCATAGACTAAACGCATTTTGGTTAGCCATGATGTTGTTTTTGTGGAGGATGCTATTCAGCCATTGCTTTCATGTACTAAGGAGACATCTGTTAGCTCCAAAGACATGTATGATACTTTGCTGCCTCTTTTTACAGGTGGACAGTCTAGTGCAGGTCCTAATGAGGCAACTTCTTAGCTTTTGCAGGTTTCATGTGATGATGCAGATCATTCCATTTTTGATGCAGATTTACATGATGCACTTATTGATGAGAGAGCTGATATTGAGAAGTCAAGAACTATGCCAAAATGGCTGGTGTAGACCTTGCGTGATAGCAAATTAGATGCACCTCTGTCATATCATACTCGATTAGGCTCTCATAGTGCCTCTTTTGCATCAGATTGCTATGCTATGGCTGCATCTAGTCTATGTGACGAGACTGAGCCTGTTTCATTTGATGAAGCACAAAGTTCAGAAAATTGGATGGCTGCTATGCAGTCTGAATATGATGCAATAATCAAGAATGGTACTTGGTCTTTATGTGACTTGCCTCCTGGCAAGAAGGCCATTGGCACTGTGGGTATACAAGATGAAGCATAAACCTGATGGTACAGTTGATAGGTATAAGGCTAGTCTTGTTGCAAAGGGTTATGCACAGGAAAGAGGCATTGATTTTGATGATACCTTTGCACCTACATGCCATATGACTACTGTTCGGAGCATCTGTGCACTTGCAGCCCATCATGGTTGGAAGGTACATCAATTGGACATTAAAACAGCATTTCTGAATGGTGACTTGCATGAAGAAGTGTATATTTTTCAGCCGTGTGGCTTTGTGTAGAAAGGGCATGAAAACCAGGTGTGCAGGTTAAAGAAGGCATTATATGGTTTAAAGCAAGCACCACGTGCTTGGTATGAGAAGATACATGCCTATCTGATTGCACATGGTTTTGAGAACAGTCCAACTGAAAGCACCTTATATGTTAAGCATGCTAATGATGTGCTTCTGATCATTGTTGTCTATGTTGATGACATGCTGCTCACTGGTCCTATTGAGAAGCATATTGCTGATTTTAAGGCTAATTTGCATGCCTCATTTGAGATGTCTAATTTGGGGCATTTGCATCATTATTTGGGCATTCAGTTTATGCACGTTGATGGTGGAGTGGCTTTGTGTCAAAACGAAATATATTGACACATTACTGCAGCGTTTTGGCCTTGAAGACTGTAAGCCTATTGCGACTCCTATGGAGACAGGTTTCCGATTGAGTCTTCATGATGTTGCAGATGCATTTGATGTTGTTCTCTATCAGCAGGCTGTTGGATGCTTGATTTACTTATGCATTACTCGGCCAGATATTCAGTTTGGTGTCTCACAGATGAGCACATTTATGAATTGCCCAGGAGTCAAGCATTGGTAGGCAGTTAAGCGTATCTTTCACTACTTGAGTGGTACTCGGCTACTTGGGTTGTTTTATCTCAAGGGGGGATCACTACCGCCAGATTTTCATGCATTTTCTGACTCTGATTGGGCTGGTTGCTATGACACTCGTGTGTCCAGTAGTGGCTTTTGCTTCATGCTTGGTAGCTCATGTATATCTTGGTTGAGCAAGAAGCATCCTACTGTGGCCACTTCCAGTTGTGAGGCTGAGTATAGGGAAGCTTTCACAGCGACTGTTGAGTGTGTGTGGCTCAGACGCCTTATGGCTGATTTGGGTGTTAGTTAGTCTTCTGCCACCACCATCTTCACTGACAATCAGAGTGCATTGGCTGTTGTGAGGAACCTTATGTTCCCTACTCGCACTAAGCACATTGAGGTGCATTATCATTATGTCTGGGAGAGGTTCTCTACTGGGGAGATCAGCTTGGCATATGTGCCCACACAAGAGAACATTGCAAACCTTTTCACGAAGGCTCTGCCTAGGGAGAAGTTTGAAGCTTTTTGCAAAGCTTTGGGCTTACTTCCTTTTGTAGAGTGATTTCCACATAGCTTGGCACTTCCTTATACATGAGTGCCAGCTACTTGTTCACCGCATCACTCGCACGGGGGATTTGTTGATATATTTAGGTAATGATGTGTGTGAATACTCTAGGACCACCGGGGCACTTTTTTCCCTCTTTAGGAGGTCCCCCCCCTTGTATATACGCCTATTGCCCTAATAGACTACTTATCTTTGTACATTGTCTAATAATACATTCAGTATTGTGTGTTGTGCTCCAAGCTTCTTCTTCTTCTTCCTTGTGTTGTTCGCGTGCTTTCGCAGACGTCTAACTCCAACAAGGATGCATTATGTTCACTTTTTTATGCGTAAGAGGTTAAATGTTTCGTCAATGGATTGATTATAAAGTCTTAAGAATGGTGAGATGGGTAATTCTAATAGAGCTAGTAACAAGGGTGTTAGGTTATACATAGGAAATAGATGTGGCGAGATTATATTATTAGGAAAGAACTTAAGAGATCATTACAAGTATAAGGCTAAATAGATTCTAAAAAGATATCTGGACCTAATAGATAGTTTGCTCTGTTTACATGTAATTTGCTTCCTTGTATAGTTTGCAAAGGTATAGATTTGGTCTCCTTGTCTTTCCTTCTCAAGCCTCACATTGACTTTCCTTCCCAAGTCTCTAATGTTTTGCTTTCCAGAAGGTGGACGTGGCTCCTCCCCTAGGATGGTCACCTATGTACTATATTCATCTCCAAGGAGGAGATACACTCATCGGTTGATTGTAATCCAATATTCTTGGCTATTAATCAACAAAAATCTTCACCTAAATTTTCCTCAAGATGTATACATTCTTTTGAGCTATCAATTGATGTACACCCAAACTACCAATTCTCCACTATTTAGTTCGTCCAATATTAGAGAGATCATTTTCTCTTATAAAGGACACTTTGCAATGAGATACCTATCCACATATCATTCGAAACATCTACAAAATCCAAGATTCATATCTATATAGGAGTCAAAATTAACTTTATAGCTTTGAATTACAAAATATGAGAAGATTTATGTGATTATAAGTAGCACAAACACCCCAAATGAAATATGCAAGTGCTAAGCTATACAGTAAATAAGACAATTGACTTATTATATCATAGAAAACTTCAAAGTTATACACATCAATGCAGATAAATTCTTGTTTTTATACTAATGTTAATATCACTCTTAATTTCAATCTCACATATGTATCCAATCTTATTTTCTCTCCCCATACAAAATTGAATTGTAAATCTATGTGTAATTAGATGACAAATCTTGATCTCCGCTAATCTCTTATCACCAAATGAATCACTCCACTATCATTAACCATAGCACACACCTGCTCAAAAAGTACCTATCATAAATTTTTGTTTTTTGGAAAATGGGCTTAAATTATAAGGAAAAGTTACAAAATTAGGGAGAACTACAAAGAAGGTTGAAAACTTTTTTATCCTTTTGTGGGGGACCCCCTTGTTTTTCAACGTGTTTTTTTTACAAAAACACCCTATGGTACTTAAAACGGGGAGACTTCATACAATCACGGATCCTCCTAGCTAAAAACTCGAGGGAAATCCTCCTACGTGAATATCTAAGGGACTTCTCAATAGACCAATTTTTGGGTTGTTTCCCAAAATCGGTCACACATCTTAATGTTTTTTCAAAAAGGAAGTTTGGCCAAGCCTACTCTCCCTAGCATGAATTAATAGAAAGAAAAAATGTATAAGTGAAGGGGAATAGTGCCCATGGGACCCCCCTTATCCCTCAAAGCAAGGGCAATCTAGCCTCGAGGTCATACAATGTTGATGGCCTAAAGACGGTAGGAAATCTAGGTTTGAGAGGTAAGATAGTTAGAGCTACTGATAATTACAAATTAATTAGAGAGAGCTATAAAGAAGGATAATAAGCTTTTCTTCCCCTTCTTGAGGATCCATTTGCTTTTGATCTTGTTGTTCTTAAAAGCAAATACCCTATGGTCTCTGAATGGAGAGGACTTTGTACAATTATATATATTCTTCTACCTAGTAGGCCAATGGATTTTTCGATTGAGCACTCTTTTGGAGGGTTATCAAAGTTTTCCGTGTTTCCTTCATATATTTTAGATATCTTTTCCCTTAATTGCATTCCAAAAGGCAACACAGCAATCGATCGCTTCTCCAAGTAAAGCTTATTTCTACTTCATTTGAATTTGTAAAGCTAGAAGCCTCCCACAACCTTCCAAACCAACAATTTTTTGTGCATCAGAAGAAGAAATGGCCTAAGTATTCTCTCCCTTTGAGGCATTGCTTATACCATGTAAAGGCCCCAAATATTTTGTAGCTTTAACATTAGTCTGAATTCCCTGATGGAGAATTTTTCATATCAAAACTGCTTTTTTATTCTCTATGAAGGGATGCCACAGGGCCAAGAACATAAAATCCCATCTGATACTTGACATCTTAAGATGCAGCTTCCTATTTAGCAACATATGAAAATCTAGATTCTTCTTGAAATAAGGAATTTTTTCCAAGTTGTTGTCATTGTGATATCTTATGCCTTCTATGCAAGGGGTACCTTGATCAAGAAGGAGGTGATACTTTGATGTAGCCCAAGCATTGATTTTGTTGCATAAAAGGCACAAGTCTTCATAGTCCTATCTCAAAGCTAGGTTAATGTCCACAAATCTAATCCATTGTCTTTTGCCTTGATTCCAAAGGTTCTTCCACTTCTAAAACCCTTTATTCCATAATTTCTTTGCTCTTTGGAGGTTCAATGAATCAACTTCCTTGATACCCTTGATCGAGAACCAGATCAAATCATTTTGTCTTATAGGGGGAGCCCACTTCCACTCTTCATTGATCTTGAATTAAGGTTTTATCTTGTTCTAATTTTTCCACAATGAACAAACCAAGTTAGAGCCTCTAGGACTAACCAAAAAAGGGGAGAACAATAGAGAAAGTAAATCTTGATCCTTCCAACTAGGTAGCCCCACAAAGATAAGTACACTTTATTTCTTAAATTAACTTTTATTTTTGAAAATCAATTTGACCCAAGAGGAAACCATATTTCCCCTAGCTCTAATCAACCATTTGGCTACCAACGTATTGGCGAAACCTTTAAAATCTAGAATGCAACCTACCTAAGTCTTTTTTACTAACACAAATAGTACATTTTTTGGGCATGCCTCTCCTATTGGGATCACCTATCCAAAGAAATTATGCTAAATCTTCCCAAGTTAACCAAATCTTTGTCTTTTGGTCTCCAATAAGCCAAATAATAGATAATAAAGCTATGAGGAACATGTTGATCACCATAGCCCACATTCCCAAGTTAACTTTCATTCCGTTCTAGTAACCAAGTTTGTTCTTGAGTTTGGTAAGAGCTCAATCCCATTGTTGCCCCGTAAAAACATCAAAGCCCATCAAATTCCCAAGAGATGAAATTTTTGACCTATAGAGATCACTTGACACCACAGACAACCAAAATTTGCAGTGCATGTCCAATAATAGCCTTGAAAGTAGTTTTTTAGTGATTTATTTTAGCTCTAGAGGCCACATGAAAGGTGTTAAGACAATTCCAAAAAAGGTGATATTGTTTGGACCATCATGTAAAAAAGCATCCATCTCATCAATGAACAATCTCATTGACATCTAGTTCTATGAATGAGGTAACACAAGCGAATGGATTCTACCAATATGTTCATGATCGTTAAACAAGAAACTAAGGCAATTAGTAGTGATAGATTGAGATACCCATTAATGTTAATGTGAGCTGAGGTATTTCCTAGAAGAGTTGAGAAGATCTTGATGACTTTGGGCCACAACCAATTTCTTTCAAAGATTGAAGAAGGAATTCCCACTCGAGTCTATTATAAGCTTTATTCAAATCCATTTTGAGAAAGATAACATCCTGAGAGGATCCTCCACAAATACAAGCCCTTCCCAAACATCATTGATGACCTCAAAGGATGGAGATGCCCTTACTCAATCCTTTTTGGTCCTTATTGATCCATGATAATCAGTGGAAAGAAATGTGATTAGAGAGAACCTTAGAAAAGATCTTGTGCCATGTTTGTAACACTGTAATTGGCATCTAATTCTTGATCTTGTTTTTATAATCTTTTTTTGTGTATCAACTTAATAACACCTTCATTAAGACCATCAAGAAATGCACCAAAGCACATGGGCCCCTGCAAAATCAAGCATGATGGGGTGGGATCATTAAACCTTGTTTGAATGACTTGAAGAACTCATCAATGAGACAATCCAAACTTGGGCTTTTGCCAAGCAGCCACTAGTGGTCTTAAACTTTCTTATTTTCAAGAATTGAACTTAAGTGTCAACCCTGTAGAATCATATCTCATAGGATTAGGAGGTGTGGAAACCCCTTACATGGGCGAGGTGGAGCTTCCCCTCCACATCCAAGATGTTCTTATTATAGTTCAAGTGCTAGTGTGTCAAGATGAGGATCTCACTGAACCTCTTATCTTGGGTCAAGACTGGATCTATGATCATGCAGTCAACCTAAACCTAAGAAGTGGAATTCTTGAGGTCTGGGTAAATCAGAACCGCATTACAGTTGAGTTAGAAAATGAAGCACTCAAGGAACTAGGAAAGGCACACACTCCTGGTCCTTCCAGGAGTACACATGAAGATGATGATGCTATTCTTGTCCAAAACTATGTGATGCAGAGGGATGATTGTCTCAACAAAGAAGTCAAAGATACGATGGAACTCCCTTCCTTTCCAAAAGCCAGAGGGATACGGCAACCAAAGGCGGATCAAATGCAGAAGAAGTAGATGACCTATGCTCAAAGCCAAAAGGAACTACGAAGCAAGGTGTCTTAGCCACCAAAACAAGTATGGGTACGGAAAGGCGAGCATAGTGTTGCGGTCCAGTCACAACCACTGGTTCAACTTCGTATAAGTGATCAATGACAGGAGACTAATAAGAAGTCTTTCGAAAATTCTCCTGCGAAAGTGAACTCTATCTGGGTACCCAAGAAGTCGATGAAGGTTGACCCACAATCAAGACGAATTTGGGTGCCTAAGGCTTGCTTGCGGGCTCAAATAGCCGCACATAAACCACACCATATACAACATAATTCACTCACACGAATAGCTGATTCCCACCCATATTCGACACAGACAAACACATATTCGTCCATGAGCACGAGTAGAATCACTTGTAAATGGGTCCCTAAGAAGCCTCATTTCCAAGAAGACATTCTGATAAAGCCCTCCAGAGTCTTGGCAAAATAAAAAACAAAAGCCATCCACTGTGTTTGGCAGCCCAAACCATGTAATAAACCACTTGATCCCATTGTAAAGTCACCTCCGCTTACTAACTGTATCCACACTATAGCCTACCACCCTAACTAGCACATAGAAACCCTCCATATGCTAACCACACTTCACACTCACAACCACACGAGCACTATCTAACTAACTAACTACATCACAGCTCATCATGTTAATGTTGCAACAGGGACACATGACCACTTTGTGTCCATTTGCAATGTTAACATTCATTTGTATATTCTCACAGAACCGGCGACCGCTTTCCTCAATATGGTCGAGGTTGCAGGAATGAGCTCCCAGGCAGGCACCAACGCTCAGATAGTAGACATTGAAAGTCTTCCCATTCTGGAGGAGTTGAAGGAAAGGCCACAAGCGTTGAGAGCACTACATGTCATACCAATTCTGAATCCTCCCCAAGGGCACACATCTCTAGTGAGCAAGAACTCCCATTGGTTCAGTGAAGTTGCAGGACCCCTTGGAGAAGGCGCCTATTTATGGGAGGCTAAGATAGAGTTCAACGGATGCTGGGGCCGATATCACTTCTTTACACAAGAATTTGAGCGGCTTCAAAACAGTGAAGGATTGCAACCAATATGGAAGAAGGTTGGATTATATGATTACTTCAAAGCTCAGTTACCAAAGCCAGACTTCCTGAGGTGTTCATACTTGATTAGCACCCACACTCTCAGCAAAGAGAAGAAAGGGTCCATTACATTTGTACTTCCTTATCTTACGCGAGGAAATGAACTGAAACGCTTCAAATTGATGAACAATTTGGTAAGGCAAGATCTAGAAATGAGAGGTATGCACATCCCCACAGAGAAAGAGACAATGATTTTGGACAACATGAAGAACAATAACTTAACTTAACTAAAGGACATGGTGGCAATGACACCAACTATTGCCATTCACCTCCGAATGTGCATGCAACACTTCGCATTCCCTTCTCAAGAAAGATTCACGATGCCTCCCAAGAAGATTTGGTTTAGTCTATACTTAGCAGACACCTTCAACCTGACAATAAACATGCTGCATTGGATTATTGACCAAATCCATCTTGCACACCAACATGGGTACAAGAAACAGAACTGAGTGCTCTATGGGTGCTGTGCACTCACCAGAATCGTATACCGATGCTTGGCATATGATGTGCCAACTCAAAGAGCACTGATTTGGACTAGGGTGCAAGATTTTCAGCGAAGGCTATCAACTGCAGGACCTCCTTCAAAGAAAATGAGGGGAGCTATTCAAATGCCATGCACACAGGCCTGTGGCACGACCCTGACACCGGAAATGACTCCACCACCCCAGAAGCGTGTGCAGCCCTTTACCATTAGGCTACCAAGGAAAAGTGTAGAAGGGCCTAGTTTGGTGTTCCCACCGATACCCACTGATTTAGAGTTCCCTCATGGCTTCACGCTAGAGGATTTGACTGATGAGGAGGTAGCAAGGATAATTAATGCAACTAATTTGGAAGTTGAATCAGAGCAGTTAAGTGGGCAACAAACTATCACGGACCAACCCCACCCAACTCAACCAAAAGTCGTAGAAGTAGATGAAGATGAAGAGGAGACTACAGAAGAAGAAGAACAAGATGAAGAACAAGAATGACCCTTCGACAAAGGGGAACATGAACAGGAGCAACACATTATACTAGAACTTGTAGGAGCCCCAGCTTATACGAAGCAACTAAAAAGAATGTATGATACTATCAACCTGGTTTAGGAACAACACATACTATCTTTGGCAACAGGAAAGGCCTTGATGAACCAGATACTTGAAGAAGAAGGTGTAGATGATCAATATAGGGCTACCCTTGACATGCTTGCTGATGCATTAGGAGTACTAGAGACCGTGCACACTACCCTTGCACACTCATGGAGATTCATGCGATGGCACGAGAGACGTCCCCCCAAACCAAGGAAACAGATAAATATCTTGGTATCAGAACCACAGGGCACCACCTCCACAACCACTGGCACAATTCATCCCATTCATCACACTGATGAAGCCCATACCTCAAGTGCACCCCCATCACCACCTTTACCACCCTCCCCTCCAACTCCACCACCTTCATCTCCTACCACCACTGTCACCACTACTATCACAACCACAGTCTCCACTGCCCATAGCAAAGCACAAACTATGAGTCAACCTTCACAATCCGCACAACTTGAAACCGCCACGATTGTAACTGCCACATCGGACACTGTAATTCTAACTGTAGTCACTGAAAATCCCATCCCCCTGTCACACTTCTCGGTGGCTCATATGCACAACTGCACACACCACTATACACCTTCACAACCATCACCACACCTACCATTCCCAAGTACACAATCACTCCCATGACCGCATCCACATACGACTTCATGGACATATCACCCACTTCTGCACCTCTCCCTCCCCCCATATTCCCACAATATCCCATTCCCCCACCACCCACTTCACCATTCTCAAGCACCACATACACACTCCCTTTCCCTTTTCCCTACCCTCCTGCATTCAACACCTTCCCAACATCCACCCCTGTCAATAATGTATTCAATACTTTGTACCAATGTATGTCTCAATTACAACATCATTACCAGCATTTAGATGCTCAGCATACGAACCTATTCTGAACCCATGAAACATTACAAGAAAGATTCATAAACTTGGAGAAGGATAAGAGGCTATTACAACAGCAGTATGATACCTTGCAGACACAACATGATTAGTTAGTGGAGAATCCCCCCCAACCAGATACAGAGGAAAAAGAACAACTCGACGCAATGCTACATGCCCAAATAATAGAAAATCTCAAGCTTTGACATAATCTCGCATTACTACAGAAACTCATGTTTGTAGCACTAGAAGAAAATAAAAGACTGCAAAAATAGAATGAAGAAAACCTAGAAGCAGCAATGGAGGGATCACCACAGGAGATCGACTTGGAACACTTCAAGGCCATTCCATCGGCAAACATGCAAATCGTGTTGGACACACATGCCGACCTCCTAGAACCACATGTTGCCTTAGAAAAAGAGCACGATAACCTACGAAAGCAATTGGCCACTCAGTGAGAATCACCAAAAGAAGTAACAGCCACAGCTGACACATCCGTAGAGGTCGCAGAATTGAGAGCACAACTAGTAGAATTGCAAAATAGAATTCTTCAATATGAGCGTCAACCTTCTCCCCTTGTGGAGTCAGGTTCAAATTGAACTTGAGGAGATTTTCGAGGACCCTTATGTACCCATGCCTATGCCAGGGGGCAAACAAACAGAAGAAGGAATGGACACATTTGAGATTGAAGCTCCAGAATGGATGCAAAAATTAGAAAAGGTTGGTCCAACCCATGACGATAGAGTTGCAGTGCAGATAGAGTCCATGTCCCGACTAGAAGAGGTTGTCAACAAATCAGATTACTTCAAAAACCTATCCCATCATAGATGGATTGGCACTTCAGATGATTTTTATGTTCCATTTTGTGTATTAATGGCAGATTATAATGCTGAGATAAAGCAGCGCACCACAAAAGAACCAAGCTCGGCAACACAATTTGCACCAGATGACATTCCTGAAAGTGCAATGCACGGCAACATATTTCAACCTACATGGAGGATACGCCTACTAGAAACATACCCCGAGATGGTGCGCACTTGGAATAATATGCCCTTATACATCAAGTATAACCCTTGCTACTACCCTGTCTTTCGACAAAGATCATGGCCCGAAAACAGTTTTGACAGTTAAAGGATGTGACAAATGGCTAAACTATGTATACTTGGCACCACCTCGTGGCCAACCCACAGTTGCATACATGATTTTAACCATTCGGCATTGGGGAATCATATTCAAGAATGAACCAGTCATCATGGCACAGATGTGCCTCAAACTATTTGAGCTAATGTTGGTTACATTTCGGACCTTTAAGAATATCAAAGAACCTCACCTTTCGACTCTCGGATTCAATGAAGGCAACCAAGATCTCGACTATGATATGAGTACCACACCATCCATCAACGTTGTATATGCATGGCATGCTCGTATCAAGTATCTCCCACCCTACTTCAAACGAACGTTTGAAGAAATTTTTATCACAGGGTTATGGGAATATCATTCAGAGATATTCATACCCAGACCATCTCATCTATTACAATTATTTGCGGTAGAACAGAAGCTACACATGCCACATCCGGAGGTACCTGGGTCAGTAGACTGGGATGCCCTACTCACCGACTTGGCAAAAGGACTGAGATTAACAGAACACCACTTAGCGACAGATGTTGTGGAATACTACATCCAACGGTCCGCTCAACAAGGGTCTGTCAGAGACGACAGATGCGAGAGAGGGGGGAGTGCTGGCAGTGGTCAAGGCAGTCAAGGACTTACGAGACAAGGAAGCCAACGAGAAGGGCCAAGTAGGAAAAGCATTCAACGAAGATCTGGCAAATAGGCCTAACATTTTTCATGAATTAATCTTTCCCAAATAGTGATTTTAGTCACTCCACACCTTTGTAAATATCATTTTTTATTATTCGTACTCCATTTTGCACAAGTCGAGGAGTCCTCGAGCTTGAGTAGTATTAGTAGTATTTATGCACCAATTTTCATAATTTTCAGAGCTCCTTTGAGTCTCCAAAATAGCCTTAGAACCTAATTTTTAATTAGGCCAGACACTAGGTCTGGACAGGACCAAAGCTAGTCAAAACCTATAAATAGAGCAAGAGAGTTCATTTTTGAGGTTAGCTTGTGATAGAATTGAATTTGTATGAGAATTTTTGAGTAATCTAAATAACTCCATTGTTTCTCTCTTTGTCTTGCCGTGTGTGCACATGTGTGTGTATGTGTGTGCATGTTTGCGTGCTTCTCACTCACACATTTGTGCCATCACTTGTTCGAGGTCTTCATACCATCCTCACGTCTTCTCGGATTGACATTAAAGGAGGTGCTACTCATCACTGAGCTACAGTAATACAATATCATTGATAGTTCCCTTCAAATATTTGACCATCCTCTTGGCAGCCTCCATGTGAAGTTTCCTAGGAGTGTGCATAAACGGACATAGGATACTTACACTATAACACATGTCCACTCTAGTCAATGTAGCATAGTTCAAACTACCCATTAAACTCTGATAACTAGTTATGTCTTCAATTTTCTCTCCTTCATGAGCACTTAACTTCTGATTCATCTCCATCTTGAACTTAGCAAGCATACTTCCATCCAATGCCTTTGTCATCATAGCTGCACATTGTTGATGTGTGGATACATATGAGAGTTGTATCTCCTAACTCATGATCTTTTCTCTGACATAATGGTAGTGAACCTGTGTATGTTTAGTCCTCGCATGGTAGATAGGGTTTGTAGCAAGATGTAATGAACTAATATTGTCCCCAAATATATGTGGAGTAGAAGTATTCAACCCTAGATCTGGATATAGGGTCTCAATCCACATGGTTTCTTGTGTAGCATTTGCAAGTCCTTTGTATTCAGCTTCTATTGATGAAAGTGCGACAATAGGTTGCTTCTTAGATGACCATGATATTAACTTTGTACCTGCAAAAGTAAGATAGCATGAGATGCTTCTCCTATCATCTTTTGAGCCTCCCAATCTGCATTTGAGAAGAGCTTACATCTATATCAGATGTATATGGATAGTATAACCCTTCATTGATTGTAGCCTTCAAATACTTCAGAATCCTCTTGGGTGCTTCCATGTTAGGCTTCCTTGGGGTATGCATGAATTGACTTAGCACACTAACTCCATAACAAATATCTACTAGTAAAATCTTCAATTAACTCACCTTCATGTGCACTTAGCTTCAAATTTACCTGCATGGGTGTACCTACAACCTTTGTATTCTCCATCTTGAATTTGGTAAGCATATCTCCAATGTACTTTTCTTGAGTTAGGAACATACCTTGCTTTGTATATACCACTTCCAAATCTAGGAAGTATGTGAGAAGGCCAAGATCACTAATCTTGAACTCTTTTTTCATTCATGCTTTGATCCTCTTGATTCCATCTGCATCATTACCTAGAATTATTATTCATCTACATACACACAAAGGTATATGACCTCTGAGTGGTTCCTCTTAATGAAGAGGGAAGGATCTGCCTTGCTTACCATAAAACCTTTATCCTGCAAGTAAGTGACAAGTCTATGATTCCAAGCTCTAGGAGCTTGCTTCAAGCCATACAAGGCTTTCCTTAACCTGCAAACATATTCTAGATATGATTTGTCTTCAAAGCCAAGAGGTTGAGCCATGTATACCTCTTTTGAAATCCAACCATTTAGAAAAGCAATTTTAACATCCATTTGATATATTTCCAATTCTTGGAAGATGCAACACTCATGAGTACTCTAATTGTAGGCATTTTTGCCATAGGTGAGAATGTCTCTTCATAATCAATACCTTGGGTTTGTGCAAATCCTTTGGCTACAAGCATAGTTTTGTATCTGTTAATTGATCCATCACAATTATTCTTTAACTTGTAAATCCATCTTGATCCAATGACCTTCATAGATGGTTTCTTGGGAACCAATTCCAAGTCTAATTTTCTTGTAGAGTTTCTATCTCTTCTTGCATGGCATCTCTCCATTATGGCCTCTTCACATGTAGATGGTTCTTCTAAGTTTGTATCTTGTGCTATGTAAATCGAATACTTAGTAACCAAAGAAGTGTCATAACCATACCTTTCTGGCTTCCTTTTCTCTCTAGTAGACGCTCTTATAGTTTGTTGAGATGACTCCGCCACATCTCTCGTCTCCTACACTTTGGCTTTGCCATTAGAGTTCCAAGAGTTAATTTCTCTTTTTAGCATCTTATGATCATGTTCGAAATCACTTGATGCTTCAAGTGTAAGCTCATTCCTCTTTGAAAATGTTGGAAAATCTTCCTCTCGGTCATAGGGAAGTTTGATTTTCATACAATCATTTTCAAACCAAGATTTGTTTTCATCAAACACAACATATTTACTTAAAATAAAATCTTTATTGCTTGGATTATATAGCCTTAACATTTTTTAATAAGTTCATAGACAATGAATATGCATTTCTCTACTTTTGGATCTAATTTGCCTCTGATTTGTGAAGGTATGTGTGCATATGCTATGCACCCAAAGATCTTGCAATGATCAAGATTGGGTCTTCTTCCATTCCATGCTTCATAAGGTGTCATCTCATCCAATGCTTTTGATGGGAGCCTATTGATCAGATAGGTGGCTGTAGATACAACCTCTACCCATAGGTAATTGGGCAACTTCTTCTCATTAAGCATTGATCTTGCAACCTCCACTATGGTTCTATTTCACCTTTTTGCCACTCAATTTTTCTCTAGAATATATCTGGTTGTAATCTCTCTTTTGATCCCTCGCTCTTGGAGATAAGAATCAAAGTCATGGGAGAAACTTTCTCCCCTCCATCTCACCTTAGCTCTTCAAAGTCTTACCTATTTGATTTTCTACAATTGTTAGATATTTCTTGAAATAGAGCACTTTATGCTTCCTAAAATATAGTATTGTCCATCTACTACAATCATCAATGAATCACACATAATACTTGGATCCAAAGATTGATGGCTCCTTCCTTGGCACCCATACATCTGTATGGACTAGCTCCAATATGTCTCCATGAATGTACCCCTTTTTTGTGAATGATTGTTTGTGAGGCTTTCCAAATTGACAAGCACTACATTCGTAAATCTCTTGTTGTTTGGAGATATTTGGTAGAACAAGCACACTCTGATCCCTACTGATTTGCTTTAGAGAACTTTCACCTATATGAGCTACCCTCTTGTGCCAAATTTCCAATTCTGATAGGGTTCGATTACCAAACAATGCAATGTTTCTAGTATCTTGGAGCTCAAATGTAAATAATCCACCTGACTTTTCACCTCTTGTTATCCTCTTGAATCCCTGATGTGGATCCTCAAAAAATCCTCCATTTTTTGTAAATGTGACTTGCAATCCTTTCTCAACAATCTGACATACACTTATGAGATTTTTGGTGATAGTTAGCACATACAATACCTTGCTCAACAGATTCATATTAACATATGAAGTCTTCACATTTCCTATCTTCTCCATTGGATGCCTTGCATCATCTCCTATTTAGACTTCATGTCTATTTCATGGATCCTCCAAGTTTGAGAGCAGAGCTACATTCCTTGCTTCATGATTTGAGCAGCCTAATTCTATATAGAATACATGTTCATCTGCTTTACCTTGCTTCATGGTCATGTTCATCAGAAGTAATGAATCATCTTGAGCTTGATCATCTGCATATTTGTTGTAGTCTCTCCTTCCTCTATATCCTCCTTGATAATTATTGTTGTTGTATGAGTTGTTGTTGTAACCATTGCTGTTGTTGAATCTACCTCTTGAGCTTCCATAGCCTCCTGTGTTTTAACTTCTTCCTCTTTGTTGTCTAGGATTCCTGAATTAATACTCAGTTATGTGATTAGTCAAGCCACATATGGCACATGGAGAAGAGATTTGAGTTCTCCCCCTGCCTTGTCTTCCTCCTCTGCCTCTTCCTCTAGAGCCTCTATGAGAACCTTCTTTTGCAGCCACAAGCTACTACTATGAGCTACGCGAGGCCGTCTGCTGCTACGCACAGAGATCTTGAGAGTTTTATCCACCCAGCCGCGTCCGAGCTCTTCGAAGTTCTCTCGAGAAAGACTATTCACATAATCTCTACTTGAACCTCTCTCTCTATATGAGATAATAATCTCCCTACTTCTACCCATCATATGACATTTCCTTCCCCTTGAAAGCATTTTCGTCCTCGAAAATGTAGATGAAATGTCCATAGTGGTAGAAGAAAGTGCTCGGACTCCCCTTAACCCCATGTACTCTACGTACATGGTCATCTCTGTGTGTGTTGTTTCCCCATATCCTTCCCCCTAAGAAGTCTCATATGAGATCTCAAAGGTGGGAAACCGTGAGAGTGGTGCCTACTATCTCCCATATACACTCCACTTCCATACTACCACTCCATGACATACTACATCATCAAAATGACCTAAGTCCATATGATGTATCCTCCTTGGAGCAATAGCATCTAAAGCAAGTGTAAAAGTGCCAAACTTATAAGCTTGACCGTACCATTATGGAGATAGTAAACCATAGAATCCTTTGAAATATAGAACAAAGTCCCATAAAAGTGACTTCAAACCCATCTAGGAGTACATGATAGATTGCCCTCATACCACTCTAGGTCTTGCTAACCTTGAGTGTAATCACAAGTAGTAGTTTTGTCTAAACTACCTTGTGAACTATGCAAATCCATCATCTAGCTCATACATAAGAATTTCCTGGTAGTAAAATGCAATCTCTGCATTGCACCAACCAAGAAGTCTTTGGTTTTTCATCCATTACATGCGGACTAAGTTCTATTGGAAGAGCATCTATTGGCACTTGTGCAAACTCTAATATTTCTCTTCCTGTAGTTTGCCATATGAATGCAGAAAGCATTCCCTTTGAGATTCAGATAATCCCTATATACCCATCCTTCTAACTAATGTTTACTCATCATACTCATGATGTAACACCAACTAGGAGTTTGGTATCCCAATAGGTTAGATACATCCCTATCTCCTGGAAACCCTAAAGAGAGAAGTCATAAACTCTATTCCCAGTCTCACTAATGTCAATAACTAGATTATCTCATCTAGTCAAGGACCATCACTGGAAATAAACATAACTACTTCTCTCTAGAGTCTACAAGTGAGATTCAATCTAACCATCATGATTAACTGATCTCCTTTTTGCCTTGATCGAAGCGTGCCACTCCTATCTAGACAATCTAAAAGTGAGAAAGTGAAACTCTCTCCATGTCTCTCTCTTTAATCTCCTCTAAGGAAAAGAGCTCTAGTAGTGGAACCTATTCCACTTTCTTTTTCCCTTTGAAAGAGATTCTGTTGAATCCGTTAGCTCTACTCATCCATGACTGAGAACATGCACAAAAGTTCTCCATGTTTTTCCTTCCAAAATAGTGGAGAATCATACTCCCATATGAAGGAAATTATATTGACAAGTAGAGTAAACAAATTCCTTCTGAAATATAAACTAAGAGATGTTTTCTAAACACCTCTTCTATCTAAAGGAAAATATGCTCTATTCTTCTCCTATGAAGAAATCATATTTTCCTTTCCTTCTTTCTCTCTCAAAGAGCAGGAGCTAAAGTGAGACCAGTGAACTAAAGTGAGATCTCTCATGGATCTCTCAATTGATTCTCACTTTCTCATTTCCTTGAAAGAGAAACTCATGAATTTATTTAGTCCCATAACTAATACATAATCCCTCATTACACACATTGCTATGAAGATGGAGAACATATCTCCCCTAACTAATGAAGGTGTATGTAGTGAAGAGTGGAGAAAATAAATTCCTAATAAGGGTCAAAGCGCTCTACTAAAATGGTTAGAAATGATGTGACATGATACCGTAAACACAGGTGTATCCATAATAAAGAACTATCTCTGCCAACCATTCTCTATGCATGGATCTATACGATCCAATCAAACTGATGGAATTATCCTTCCTAAGAACTCATAATGAGTATGTGATACCAATGGTGATAAGATCACCTATCACATTCTCTACTGGAAGAATAAATCTTCCCCATACTGTGAAGGATAACTCCCAATCCTAGTAGGAGATGTCTACTAAGAGCTCTCCTCTGATCTAGTGAGACATGACGCCAATAATGATGAGTCCTTTTCTCCCTGGCCATAGAAGAAGAGTGCTCAAAGGGAAGTCATTTCCACCGTCCCATACCAGTGAAAACTTCTTCCAATTCAGGGTGTCATAGCTACACTAAACCAAATATATATTCCATACATATGTAATGGAATATACAGGTGGACTCTAATGAATCCCATATCCTAAAATCATATGAGTGGACTCAAATGAGTCCCATGTCCTCGAACTAGTAGTTTGGTTCTAGTCAACAATGTGACAATGGATATCCCCTTCTGTTCCAAACCAACTTGTTCCTAGGTACAAAGACTAAGTCTAGGTACCTCTCTGTAGATCCCGATATACATATATATGTATTGGGTACCCCAACTGTTCCTGACTAAGGGATCTATGCTCTATACCATAGAGCTTGTGCCATGCCTATGGCCTTCCTAACCATCACTCGAATCACATACACACCCGTCGATGCTACTCATGAAACCCATCTCTGTGATCCCATCTTATTGGTTTCCTTAGTAGTGTAGCAGAAATGCTTCACTACTCGCTCAAGTGATGTGCAAGAGTGAAACTAGTCACTCTTTGGGTATTTTTAATAATACCACAAAGTCTCCTATACATCATGTGAGACTCTTGTGAAGATAAATAAATCTTCACTAACTTGGAGATTATCAAAAATGCATCTCCCGTGCCTGAATGCAACTTCCTGAACCTATAGGATTGCTTGTGCACATTACTAATGGTGAAGGTGTAACTCCTTCCGTTAGCAATCCTATGGTCTAAATCCATAAGGATTATGTGTAGGGATCCTGTTACTACTGAAGTTGCCTTATCTATACTATTATGATGGTCCTAAGTCCATCGAATACATGCTTATAAGCATGCCTAAAACTTATTGATGTTTGCAGAAAGGCATGTTACTATGCCATAACATTCTTACCTAAAAGCAAGTGTGTATATAACGCCATGCGGTAAGAAAAATTTCGACAGCATTTCCCTTGGAAATAGAATCCCAAAAAAATTTAAACCATAGCTCAGTGGCACATAGGCCACCCAATAACATAGGGCTTGACAGGCCCATGGCATGCACGCCATAAACTTATATGTGGATTCCATGACCTGCAAAAACATAAAAACAAATGTTGGCAACCATTCTCTGTGTTGCCTAACCATATAATTTTTGTAATCCTCTTTCCTGCAAACAATCAAAAAGTATACTTCTTGCCTGTCGATCCATACTTTTAGAATTTAAATAATGATCAACATTTGATGTATGCAATCCAATCTATGCATGTACATAGAGAACATACCATGACATAAAGTAAAATGCCTGAAGCATAAAATATACATCCCTGAGTAGTTTGATTTTGGAATTGCATACATCCATTCGTTCTCGACAAGCTTCGAGACCTCTGCACCTTCCTCCTCAGGTCCTAACATAAACTTTGAAGTGTCCGAAAACATCGGAACACTCCCCAAAACATAAAATATGGTCAAGTGATTACCAAAATAATGCAAATTTAGTCAAAAAATGCATTAGTAATCCTTCTTTAGACCTGCAAAAACCACTTTAGGACCTGCAAATGTTCATAACTGAAATTTATAGCATATGCAAAGAAATCGAAGTGAAATTACTCAATTTGCCTTCCCGGGTTGAAAGATATGGCTCCCGGAAGGTAGTCGCCAAAACTGTTCAGATTATTGCAGAGATGTTCAGACCTGCAAAAATACTTATTTTCCAAAATTTCTTTTCATAAACTGAAAGTAGACCTTGTGCTCTTTGAAACGAGCCATAGGACGTCCAATTTGGAGTTTTCTAGCCCAAGATATGGCCATTCCAAGTGGGACATGCCAAACTAGTGGACTGTTGGAGGGGCTGGAAAAAGTGTAAAAATGTGATTTTTGGGGTGCCCAAAAGCATTCTTCCATCAAGCAAATGCTAAAATTCTCTCCATAATCTCAGAGAGTGATATATGAAGATGCTTAGGCCTATTTTCACCTTTCCAAATCCTCCCTTCATGCATGCTAATTTGCTCCCCAAAAGAGGCTTAAATCAAGAATTTTTGCTTTTATGCAAAAACTTAAATGGGAGCTTATCAAGCTTCTAGTCCACTCTAAATGTGAATTTCTCTTGTATTTTATACAATAATCCATGGGAAGCCTCTTAAATGGTCTTTATTCTTACTCCCAGAAGTGGAGTTTGGCAAAGTTAACATCTAACTTTTTTCCAAAAAGTGCGGGAAGGGGGTCTTTGAGGAAGTAAAATTCCTCCGTAACCTATGATTTTGATGAATCTAATGATTCACCTATATAGTCCATATACCATACTCTCAGTAAATATACTTTTTCCCATCCGTCCATAACTATCGCACCTCTTTTTCCCTCTTCCAAAATGGGAATTTTTCAGATTTAGGTGCTGAAAGTTTTGTCAAACTGTGATGGAAAGGGGTCTTGTGGAGCTTCAAACTCCCATCAAACTGAGGTATCTTATTTGTTTATTGATTGTATATGGAATTCAATACACTATACTACATGTATGCATGGTTTTTTCCATAAATCCATGAAAAAACCCGCTTCATTTCCCCTTCCCAAAATGGCTATTTATCAAAAACAGCCCTTGAAATTTATGTGGAAACCATGAATAGGGCTACTATAGGGATACCCTGAACTTGGCCTTCATGTATTTGGAGGGAATCCTTGATCCTAGATGAGAATATATATACCTCATACTCTCCGTACATGTGATTTCCCTCCCGGATCTTGGCCTCCTAACAGTTCATGGTGCTTCTCGAAAATGCAAACCTTTCAAAATTGAAATAATAATACCTGTGATTAACATGAAGCTCCATGCCTGTAAATTTGGAATCAAGACCTTGGACAAGTCCTGGAGTATATGCTCTTCATTCGTAGACTCTTCATATGCAGCAGGTGCATCCCATCTCTCTCTCTTGTTTGTTCTCGATCTTCATTTGAAGATGTCGTTTTTACTCCTTTCCTTTTAGCTATGTGGCTCCAAAACCAAAAGGCAAAGAAAACAAGTAGCCCCTTGTCCTCCTTTCCATATGAGTGAAAGAGAAGAGTAAAATTCTTCTCCCTCTAAATGGTTGTGCCATAGGTGGCTATTGGCGGGCATGCAACCAACATTGAATATTATTTTGTTCGAGAGATAGACTTCCACATCCCCCTCCAATGGAGTGTTGGCTAAGGCGCTGGCCTCACATCTTGCAGACCAGAGCTCGATTCCCAGTTCACGCACGCGAAGAAGCGGGCCTAGAAAGGGCTCTGATACCAGTGTGAGAACCTTCTTTTGCAGCCACAAGCTACTACTATGAGCTACGCGAGGCCGTCTGCTGCTACGCACAGAGATCTTGAGAGTTTTATCCACCCAGCCGCGTCCGAGCTCTTCGAAGTTCTCTCGAGAAAGACTATTCACATAAACTCTACTTGAACCTCTCTCTCTATATGAGATAATAATCTCCCTACTTCTACCCATCATATGACACTCTACCTCTACCTACAAATTTTGATTGAGAGGTGTTGCCCTCATCATCAAGCTTTTTACCTTTCCCCTTGCTATCTTTATTCTTGTTCTTATCTATATAGAGAGTAGAGGATTGATTACTTTTTGAGATGTCTCCATTCTTCATAAATTTTTCCTCATGTGTGAACAATTGTCCCATGAGGGTGTTGAAATCAAGAACCTGCATGTCCATGTAGAGGTCCATGCTTGTGGTGAAAGCTTCCCATTTGTCATTTGCCATTTTTCCATTTATCACTTGCCTTGCTATCCATTCTTAGTCAATGATCTCTCTAATGCTAGGTCCTTCATTTTGGTGACAAAATCAGTCACACTTTGCTTCGGCATCTTCTTGAGTGTGGTGAACTCCATCCATAGTTGATTCTTCCTTGCCTTGGTATTTGATAATAAGAATGCTTCAAGAGCATTCCAAGTCTCTTGTGAAGTCTTGCAATTCCTGATGTGGGATAAAAAAAATCAAAGATTGAGTTAAAAATATATGACCTTACTAGAGCATCCTTTGAGAACCATGTTGTTAACCTCTCTTGTTCTTCTTGAGTTGGTTATCCTTTGCTTCAAATGATTGGCATCATCTCATCTCTATATATGTAACCATAGACATTTCTCCCTTGAAGATAAGCTTCCATTCTAAATGACCAAGCTAAGTAATTACCTCGATCCAATTTTTCTATGGATGAAGGAAATCCATCTCCCATGTTGATTTGTTGTTGCTATGATACCACTATGAGGAGATGCATAGGTATGCTTCAGAGATAAGCTAGTGTTGCACAAAACCTGCTCTACACTTGCCAAGTTAACTCTAGGGATGATTAATAGAATCCTTTAGCTTCACAGTAATGCATTTAGGACCACCAAGGTCTTTGAAACATCATTCCCAAAAGTTTGCATCAAAACATATAACTTGAATATGCAAGGAATGTGAAGAAATCTTCTATTTTGGGAATAGAAGTGCTTAGTATTTTGTTCAAAGCTCACAACCTTGTATGAATTGACTAGAGATATTTTGCATACATCTAATTGGAGTTTATAGCTAACTAAGAAAGTCATTTCATCAATTTAGTTGTATCATACACTTGGAAATGATTCTAACATCTGAATTTTCAAGATCTAGAAGACATGTAGACATAGTCACTTTCTATGATTCATATCTGAATATCCTCTAAATGAAACTTGATGAAAAATTATATCCAAGTAGTAGACACTTCAATCTAACTAACCCAAGTCAAAGTATAAAAATGATTGAGTGCACACAAAGAAACGGATTCCACAAGGTCACTATAATGATGAAGATGTAGCAGAGAACAATAGATAGAGATGTACTTGAAGAAATGTATCAAAATGTATATCCTAATGAACATATGATAAAATAGAAGTGTAATGGACTACACACAAGTAGTGTGAGCACAATGTATGTTTACTAAAGTAGCTCAATTGTTGGAGTTCGAGGTCTATGAAAGCACATGAACAACACAAGGAAGAAGAAGAAGAAGAAGAAGCTTGGACCACAACACACAATACTGAATGTATTACCACTAGAATGTACAAAGATAAGTAACCCATTAGGTGTGAATGTGTATATACAAGCTAGGGAAAAAACCTCCTATACAGGGAAAAAAGTTCCCCGATGGTCCTAGTGTGTTCACACACATCACTACCTAAATATGTCAACAAATCCCCCCTAGAAGTGATGCGATGAACAAGGAGCTAGCACTCATGTATAAGGAACTGTCAAGCTATGTGGAATCAATCCTCAAAAGGAAGTAATCCCAAAGCTTTGCAAAAAGCTTCAAAATTCTCCTTGGATAGAGCCTTCATGAAAAGGTTTGCAATGTTCTCCTGTGTGGGCACATATGCCAAGTTGATCTCTCAAGCAAAGAACCTCTCCTTGACATAATGATAGTGCACCTCAATGTGTTTAGTGCGAGCATGGAACACAAGGTTCCTCGCAACTACGAATGCGCTCTGTCTATCAGTGAAGATGGTGGTGGTAGAAGACTGAGCAACACCCAAATCAGCCATAAGGCATCTGAGCGACACACACTCAACAGTTGCTGTGAGATCTACCCTATACTCAGCCTCAAAACTGGAAGTGACCACAGTAGGCTACTTCTTGCTCAACCAAGATATGCATGAGCTACCAAGCATGAAGCAAAAACCACTGGTGGATGCATGAGTGTCATAGCAACCAGCCTAGTCAGAGAATGAAAAAGCATGTAAATATGGTGGTAATGATCCCCCCTTGGGATAAAATAATCTGAGTAGTCAAGTACCACTCAAGTAGCAAAACATGTGCTTAACTGCCTACCAATGCTTGAAACCTAGGCAATGCATAAACGTGCTCATCTGTGAGACAACAAACTGAATACCTTGTTGAGTAATGCATAAGTAAATCAAGCATCCAACAACCTACTGATAGAGCAGCATCAAATGCATCAGCATCATGAAGACTCAATCGTAAACCTGTCTCCATAAGAGTGGCAATAGGTTTGCAATCTTCAAGGGAAAAACATTGCAATAATGTTTCAATATATTTCATTTGACACAAAGCTATTCTGCCATCAACTTGCATAAACTGAATGCCCAAATAATGATGCAAATGCCCCAAATCAGACATCTCAAATGAGGCATGCAAATCACCCTTGAAATCAGTAATAACACACATGCAAGCTCACAAGCAAAGAGATACATGAGGAAGAAGAAGAAAATCTGAAATTCTTGTGTTCTCCATTCTCCCAACGGCAAAAAAGTCTTTACCAAGAGTCACCAAATGACTTATATACATGTGACCTAAAAATGTTCCTTTCATACTAGAGATCGACACTTTTATTGGAAAATACTAAATTCCTACTATGTTACAACAATTAAATTACATCATTTTGAATATATGCATCTAGAGGACTTCTCTAGTGCTTTTACATGGCTTCATGAGGTATTTCCTAGAAACTTGAAGACGAAAATTTGTGCCCATAATTTGAAAATTTTTGGGGCTCGCTTTTCTGTGCTTCTTTTCTCTACAATGCTCCCCCTCTTTGTCTTTGTCATCCCTTGATAGGCTTTGCTTATTGTTTGTAGCTTTGTGTTCGTGGTGGGCCTAGTCCTTTATTGATAGCATCTTTGTAGTTGACCATGCCAACACGCAGTGGTCAAGGAAGCCTTTTGGAATTTCAGAGAATTTGTTACCTTATGTGAGCCTCAGTCCTATGCTTCCCTCTTCCCCTTAGTATTCCTTACATTCATACATGAGAGTTGATGTATTATTGTTGATGCCTGTATAGCTCTTTTCTACTGAATGCACCTAGTGGCTAGGAATGTGACTATTTTAGTCACCCTCTTCAACTTTTCAGTCTCTACCTCTTTCTAACTTTTGGCCTTTGAATAATTTCTTTGTTCACACACGTCTGTTGTATTGATTTCGGTTATCACGCACACACTTGTTGGTAGATATTGCATCGGTTTCTGTCTAGTTGATGCTTCAAAGGTTCTGTGTTTAATCTTTGATTACACACTTTGGGACCTCCTTCTTTCGTGTTGCAGCTTGATGTGGGCCCTTGCAGGGCTCTGTGTAGAGAAAGGTGTTGTGTGCCCTTGGGGGGCTTTCTGCAGAGTTATGTATTAACTTTATTCTTCTAATGAATCTTTCTCTTTGATTTTCTTCTTCATTTTCTTTTGCTTGTCTCTCCTTCCACAAGTCCCCCCTCCTGACCTCTGTCATCCCCGACAAGCCTTGGAATGTGTCAGGAGTACGTCTTATATATTTTTTGTTATGTATCATTTAGCAGATCTGCTTCACACATCATCAATTGTTTCCATTGTTCTGACTTGACTCCATCATGTGGTATTTGTCTGTGATTGGCAAAAAAACTAAGTTCATAAGCCACTAGCTTGGCATTTAGATTGGTAGACATCTTTAGAAATATTTCAGAATCCATCTCAAAGAAGCCTATGAAAAATGCTTCTTCAAAGTTTTGCATGTATGTGCTTGGCAAAAACATTAATCTCGAATAGTAGGCCATTATAGTAAGTCGGCTAGGCATAACAGAAAGGTCAAAAACTAATATATCCTTACCTTGAGTAATGCTGATGAAATTAAAAAATGTGTACTCTGCATGTTTGAAGACTTTCAAGACTGTGAGGACCATGCTAAGGATTTTATTGGTTAGTTTGATGGTGAAATCTAGGATAGTAGCATATCTTGATAACCAAAATTCGAGTTTCCTCACCATGTATTCTTCAGTGGGGAGGTAATTATGCGGTGGGCTCGGTAGCAATAGAAAATTGAGCCATTGTTTACTTATTGTTGAGGTTGTAGCAAGAAATGACCAAAAACCCTCACCACCTTGCATGGAAGCAAGAAGGAAAGCTCAAGAGTGACTCTCCTCTCATCCACCCCTACCTCCCCCATGTTCAAGCCATTGGCATCAGCCCCATGCTATGCCACATGCTTGAAAACAAGGAGAATAGGGAGTCAAGGATCCTAATCCATGAGGAAAATACAAGCAAATGCAACTACTCTACTCACACAAAGGAGAGACATGCATAGGCACACACACACCACTCTCACACACTCACAAAGACACAATACATGTAAATGTAAATAGTCTTCTTGGAGTAAATGAGAGCATCTTCCATTGATAAGAGATATTAAATAAGAGCACGTCGACCAAAAGCTCCCCTCTTTACAAAAATGAGCTTCTATTTATAAGCTAAGCTCTATTCCCCATGTGCTCTTTTGAAAAGTCAAAAAGGTGATTCTCTCTCTAACTACCATATCTTCTAGGATATTCTAAGATCAAAATTGTAACAACCAAATCCCAATGAAGGGCATGCATGGGTTTTTTACGTGGGGAGTCTTCTAGAAGAGCCATAAAGGTGAGAGATACTATCCTATAGTATGAGGAAATATTAAAAAGTGCTTTTAGGAGAGTGTTCACATGTGACACTCAAATATATACAAAAAGAGTTATTCTTATGGTCTAGGGAGGGTTCTCATGCACAAATGAGGATGTGTGAATACCCTACAACCCAACACTCTCCTCCCCCTAGACTTTGTCCTCCTCGACAAAGCTAGAAAGGAAGAACATACACAACTGAACTGTTCCAAGTGGAAGTCTTCAAGTTTGAAAATCTTCAGGTATTCAAAATCTGCAATTCTTCAGTTTGCAAGGCTTCAAGCTGCAAGTCTTCAGTCTTTACTTCAAGCTGTAAATCTTCAATCTTCAAAGCTGGGTGACACAATCCCCTTGGGGGGCAGTCAGCCCAGCATGCATCCCACTATGCAGTATTTTTGTAAGTCTGAAAATGCCTTCTCGAGAAGCTACCAAACCTGAAATGACATACAAAAGAGCAAGTAGACTGCATCTAGTAATGAGATAAACATTCACTTCAAATTTAGTTTCCACATCAAGGGCATCCTCTCCTGCAAGACTTTTCTTCTAGAGAGAAGTCTTGAAAATCTTATTGTTCCTGCAATCCAAGAGGTACAGCTAAAGAGCAAGGATCATCGCAAGAACCCATATATCCCTTATATCTTTGTGATGCCTTAATCATATTGTCATTCCTAAATATGCTATCCCCAAGTGAGTGAAATACATTGTAATGTATGGCATGAATGTGGTTTCATGTTTATCTTATGGTCCTGCCATCACTTATACTATGCTCATATGAGCAAGCTTGCGACTTAACATGAGTATTATGTTTTCACAAAATGATTATACAATAGTGCAACATTATGACTCCTTTCATTCTACAAGCATTCATGAAATTAAAACAGCTTATCCAGAGTTATTCCTGCAAAGCATAGTTTCAAATCATCTATAGGAGGTAAAAAGGATCAATGCTGAAGTTCTAAGTGTGTTGGCATGCAAATAAGCCTTTAAATGAGCATTGTGAAACTAGAGTTACTTCCCTAGCAAAAAACAATCACTCATTCCGTGACTTCCCACTTAGTTCAGAACAGGTCTAAAAATTTCAATCCCTATGTGCATGTTCGCATGAAAATATCCTTTAGAGAACATGTGATCACATCATGAAGAACATTTTGAAGTACAAGCATTATGCACCCAATCCCAGGAATTTTACTAGAAACAACCACTTGCATTAATAAAGAGTAGAATCAAGAGAGATGCTTTAGCAGGTAGCAAGAGTTTGTGCAGTCTTGGACCCAATTTCTGTTAGTGGGACAATGGATACAGAACATCAAGCAACATTCATACCATTGTGACTTTTGTATCTGAGCAAGTCTAAACCCACACACTCTTCCAGTAGCTTTGCAAGATCAAGGAAGATTCGACAAACCCTTTTGATTCTATGCCTAAAATATTGAGCAGACACTCTCCTGGAGCAAGCATTTAGTTTTTACTAAGTGTCGATCCCTGCAATACTCATAATCATCTTTTGAATCATGGAAGTAGTTAGAAAAATATGGATCAATACTTGGCCTTGAAAATCAGGAGCCACAATCATCCCCTTCTTTGGCTTGTAGTACACAAGGGAATTCGAGCATTTTCTAAGCAAATGAAGATCTATATTTATGAAGTTATTAAGCAAAAAACCACAATCCCAAAAGCTCTACCCATGGTGATGATGCATCAAAAAGAAGATCCAAGAACAATTCAGGCACCACCTTTCTACAACCTGTATAGTACATGAAAACAAAACCGCAAAGCTCTGCAACAATTGATAAAACACCACATCTACTATGTTGCACCCAACAACGCAAGAGATTGCACTTGAGTGAGCAGTTATTAGAAACATATTAGGGCAACATGAGTACTAGCCAGCCATCCAGTAAGGAAAGGGTGAATCTAGCAACATCATAGGGTTGTTGCATGCATGTGTGGTTCCATTTATTTGATCTTAGAATATGCACAATGATGTAGATCGGAGACACAAGAAAAAACCCTAGCTAGAGCAATCTCACACTTTAACCATATCATATCACTATCTTCTTGTCAACTAACACAAGTGAACACATGCAACCAGATCAAAACCTATGATGAAAGTGAGCAAGTAGCTGCTTCCCATATAGAGTTCAGTAGAAAACCCCAAAGACAAGGAGCCACCAACATCCTTCCTTCATGCCAACCCTCTGCAATTTGTTTCAAGTTCCAAATCACACAGTCGGATAGCCAGTCAGCTGGGTCAATCAACACCAATAGTGACACAAAGGAGAAATGAGTGCCATATTCATTCAAAACATTTCTACAAGTATTTCGACAACGAACATGTATTTTATATCGACCAGGTGGATTGTAAACTTTCTAAAATCAAGGATCCTTAGAAGAACAGGAGTTTCCCTACCACAAAGATTCTACCCATTTCATTTTGTCAAGCATTAAGAGCAAAATCATGAGATAAGTCAGGCATGAGCTAAGAACATGATAAAAACCTCAATGTGTGTTACAAATCATAGTTTCAGTTGTATAACATATCATGAAAATGTGGATCGTATTTATCTTTAGCAGAATAAAACTGTTGCAAAGGACACAAAGCAGAACCATTGTTGGTAGACAAAATGGTATCATCAACAGAGAATCTCTGTCAAACACATTTTCTTTTCTCTACAACCAGAATGAGTGCTACTGAACTTTACTAGAAAATATTGATTCTTTTAGGAAGATCAATTGGTTCGACAGCACCAGGAGCAGGATCGTCAAGCATATTGCTGCAACTGGAGAGCAAGATAGTTAGAAGCATGAATCCCTCATGTTGCAGAACTTCCTTGACTAGAACATAAATGTCGGCAACATCTAAAGCATCACCAACAGACAAGCTAAAGGATGCATATCCTGCAGCATAAAAAGAAAAATAAAAAATAGCACCATGGCTCATTCCAGGAAGCTTGACACCAAAGGTGGAGTGAGATAGGCGCAACAACATAATTGAGACCTCAGAAGCGAAGCCATAGTCATACTTCAGTGCATGCCTAGGGGAGTGCCAAGCTCCAGACCACCATAGACACTTTTTGCTTCGAGCTTGAGAGCAAAAACATGACACAGCCCCAGTTGCCAAAGGAGAACAGCGTGAGAGGACACGAGATAGATGAAGAGAAAATTGTAAGACAGGTCATCAATGGCTTGATGGCAGATGACAAGTGGGAAGCATTCACCACAGCTATGGATTTGTACATGGACGTGCATGTACCTAATTTCAATACACTCATTGGACAACTACTTACTCAAGAGGCAAAGCTTATCAAAAATGGAGAAAGCTCTAAAGGTAATCAATCTTCAGCTTTATACACTGATAAAAGCAAGTCCAAAGATAACAAAGGAATAACTTGCCTTGGTGGGCAGATGAAAAATGGGGCACAAGCTTGCCCCAGAGAAGAAATCTCGATTACACAAGAAAAGTCCAGCTCCCACTGTCATGCGGATGAGGGAGTGTGCACCTGTGGGCAATGAAACATAACCTTATGAGCCAGTCGGGAGCCAGACTGTGAATTCGCCAAGTCCTGGGATGTCTGCGATTGGAGAAATCAGAGGGCAAAAGCACTATAGCGTATAAGGGAAGCCCTCGAAGACATGCACTCATGCACAGACTGAAAAAAGATGGGGAAGCTCAGCGGAGCTCAACCTCGCCTTAGCTATTCGCAGGTGGAAGCGTGATGGGGGGGAGCACACCAAGCTTCACCATGAAATGGGAGAGGCAAAATATTATGGGGTTGGAGGAGACAACCTTCCCCCAACCCAGCTATCTTCAAGCCAAGCGGACCTGCAGGAGAACAAGAGCGAACATCAAACTTTCGTGAAGTTTTTACTGCAAGAGCACAGTGAGCACATACATGGCTTCATGGGGTGGGCATCGACCCACGTGCTCCAACATAGCACAACCTTCTTCCACCTCGGAATATCAAGGAAAACAGGAGATTTCAACCCCGTAGTGAAAGGTTTCCTCACAACCAGGCAACCAAGTGGGTGGAGTCTATTAAGGGTTTGATCAAGACTCTGAGGAGCATAGCTTTTCCATAGCCAAGGACCCCGCGTGAGCAAGAGGGTGCATCACCCCGAAAGTGAGAAGGAAGAATAGGGAGGGAGAATGTAACTCATTCATCTCTACCTACCCAAATGCATTAAATGAAGAGAGAGAGAGAGAGAGCAGAATAAAGGAGGGAGAAGGGGTAGAATTTGCAGGTGCACGGTGCATCCCTTCCGCTTCCATTAAAAGCTTCATGCGGTTTTAAGAAGGCCACATCCAGAAGCATCTAACATCTACATATGTCGATGAATTGTTAATGAAGAGAGAGGGGAAAGGGAAATTACACCAACTCAATCGTTGTAAACAAAGTCAGGTATGATTCTTAGCCCCAGGTTAGTTCATACTACAAAAAGAGAGGGAGACAAAGTTGGGGTTCCCTCCCTCATAGACGTGCAAGGTCTCCAAAACTTCTCATAAGATTTTCGAATCCCACAGAGATATTAAGACTACAAAATTTTTCATGTATGCATATATTTTCTGTGAAGAGAGGGATGGGATGAAGGAAGTACTACCCATCCCTCACCCCAAGGCAATCACAAGAAAAAACAAGAAATGACAGTGGTGGAAAGTGATGCCTAAGTGGTGGTGAGTGGAGGTGTGCATATGTGACAGAGAGAAGGGGTTAGGGATTGTTTTTGTGCATCAAACAGAAATGAACTAAAACTACACTACCAAAACAAGAAATGGGGAGCAAGTGGCCCAATAGAAGGGTGAAAGTGCCATGCAAGAAAATCCTATGCAAATGAGCAAAAAAATTGCAACACAATACTTTACCACATGTTCTTGAACTCTCCAAGTGATGAAAGGCCGACCATCTTCGGCAACGGTGCCAAAAAGTGTTGAGGTTGTAGCAAGAAATGACCAAAAACCCTCACCACCTTGCATGGGAGCAAGAAGGAAAGCTCAAGAGTGACTCTCCTCTCATCCACCCCTACCTCCCACATGTTCAAGCCATTGGCATCAGCCCCATGCTATGCCACATGCTTGAAAACAAGGAGAATAGGGAGTCAAGGATCCTAGTTCATGAGGAAAATACAAGCAAATGCAACTACTCCATTCACACAAAGGAGAGACATGCATAGGCACACACACACCACTCTCACACACTCACAAAGACACAATACATGTAAATGTAAATAGTCTTCTTGGAGTAAATGAGAGCATCTTCCATTGATAAGAGATATCAAATGAGAGCACGTCGACCAAAAGCTCCCCTCTTTACAAAAATGAGCTTCTATTTATAAGCTAAGCTCTATTCCCCATGTGCTCTTTTGAAAAGTCAAAAAGGTGATTCTCTCTCTAACTACCATATCTTCTAGGATATTCTAAGATCAAAATTGTAACAACCAAATCCCAATGAAGGGCATGCGTGGGTTTTTTACGTGCGGAGTCTTCTAGAAGAGCCATAAAGGTGAGAGATAATATCCTATAGTATGAGGAAATACTAAAAAGTGCTTTTAGGAGAGTGTTCACATGTGACACTCAAATATATACAAAAAGAGTTATTCTTATGGTCTAGGGAGGGTTCTCATGCACAAATGAGGATGTGTGCATACCCTACAACCCAACACTTATTTTACCTTGTCTTTGCAAATCTCAAAACTTTGGCCAGTATCGTCAATGTGGCGCACGACAAAAAGAGGGATTGACCTATAATAGATATGGTGACTCTTGCCAGTGCACCCGCAAAGTTGGATTTTTCTCCCAAAATTTTCTTCTCCAAATAGGATCAAAAGCTTCGAACCCCTATTGAGTATAATTAAAAGTGTTGGATGTAAAATTGAGTTGCTCATCCTGATCCTTCCTCGTAGTCTTCTTGATGTACCTTCGGGTCTGCTCTTTCATAATCCCATATGGTAGATTGAAGGGCTTCATGATCATATCTAAATCTTTGCTCTTGCCTCCTTCATGACTTCCACCACTTCATTTTCAAAATTCTCTATAAGACGGGACACTAGTAGTGCCCGTTCCTTCTGACTTAAGTCTGTAGTATATGGCATTGGATGGTCGTCAAACTCATCTACCATCTGCTCCCTTATTGGTGAATGAATTGTTGGGGGAGAAAGAGGGCGTACCTCAGTCTTGTGAGTAGCCATCATGGATGGTTGCACTACTATTGTCCCCAAGTTATTTGTTTGTGCTAACTATGCTCTGAGTTCTACAATGATTTGATCTTTCTCTTCATGTTGTAACTTACTTTCCATGAGCTCTACTTCCATTGTTGCTTTAGCTTCGCAAATGATACTCACTCAATCAGCATCTTGAATGCATTGCTCTGTGTACTTTTGCACTGATTCTTTCCACTTAAGCTCCAGTGCTTTTGTGTCTAATGTATACTTTGCTTCTAATGCAACATGTTTCCTTTGCTCATGTTTTAGTTGATCTTCCATTTCTAACAACTTTGCTTTCATTTCCTATATTCCTTCAACTTTCGTGACGGTTGTGTCGATAGTTGATTTAACAGAGTAGAGTTCATTAATTCTTTGTTCTTGGTACACAAATTGTTGGCTTCGTCCATGTAGACTTGTATTTGTCTTTCTAATAACTTGCTTTGATTATTCATGCAAACCTTCTCCAATTCATATGCTTCCTATTGCTTTTTCAATGGTTTTACTTCATGTTGAAGTTTAGATGCAGATATTGTTACCTCTTCTAGTTTCTGTTTGAGCTTCAAGTTTTCCTCCATTACATGCATTAACCCTTCATGCTTGGCTTCCAATTCAATTTTCTTCTATGCAAGTTCCCACTAAGTGCTTATGTTTCTGGCCAAGAGCTCTTTGCTCATGATCTGAAATCTACTTTTGGCCTCAAATAGTTCTGTTTTTTCTTTATCTTCTTCCATCAGTATGGTTTGAGCAGTGATGGCCGTGTCAACCATACTTTTGACTATTGGCTTCAATTGACTCACATCAATGTTAAGCCATGTCTTTGATATACTAGGTTCTTCACCCATTCACACGTATTTTCCTTGAGCGGCATGTAGTGTATCTTGATTGGGCTACCTAATATGGAGTTGCACTCTTGGCTAAGCCTCATCAGTTGCTATTGTTGTTTCTTGTGCTTCCGATTCCTTAAATTGTGCTTTTTGAGAATTGGCTACCACATCCAAGGGTGATGGTTCAACAACCACTTGGATGGGTATTGTAGGTCCTTGCTCTTCCTATGCTTCCTCATGATTTTTCTATTGATTTGGATGTGCTATGGCCCTAGATCGAGTATGCAAAACCTCTTTGAGAAAGATTTTAGTTTGGTCATTTATCTAAATAGTATGTAGATTCTCAATGTGGTATGCTTGCATCGTTTGATCTTGTTCCACCTGTGTATTTTCGACCTCAAGTTGATTGTGAACTTGGTTCAACTCATCCCATTCCTCATCCACATGCTTATCCGTGTGTATGTCAGCATTGAGTGTATCTTGATCTTGGGATAACTCACCGTTAGAGCTCGAGTTGTTTAAACCCAATTCTTTATATTGATCCAATTTTGATATGATTTTGCATGCTTGTGTGGACTTTTGTTGTTTACTTGATTAATAATACTAGTGACCTTGTGCAGTAAGCTTCACTTGACCTTTAATGTAAGCATGCATCACTTCTAGTGCATCACAGAGGTCGCATTGAGTAATAGATGGAGATTTTTTGAGGGATACCTTTGGTAGTACATGTACCCTTTTTTATTTTGGGGTGTTTGTAACTTCGTCTTCTAGAGCACATTTTACACCTCTCGTAGTAGGCCTAGAGCTTGTTCTAGCCTCTTCCACATTAGGGATTCCTTTCTTTTTCTTTGATATTGTTGCTGACTTTAGGTATTTTGACATTTTGACAATGGAAGGCATTAGTCGCAAACATTCCTTCATACCTAAAGTTTGATAGATCAGTAAGGTCAATGTAGAGATGCCATTTAAAACTTTTTGTTACCCCACTACTTTTTAGCTTCAAATAGCCGTTCTTGGACATATGGGGTCGAACTGATTTGATTGCCGACTTCTTTGACTACATGAGACAATAGTTGCACTACCAGCTTCTATGGAGCTGTGTATCTATGCATATTTGGAAAACAAAAATGTTCATGCACCAGTCTCACTTCCTCTTCTACATCGAGTCTATTGATATCTAGGAATGTCCTTTTCTTGGCTTCATGGCATTCATCCTTCATATCAGTTATCTGCCTTGATCAACTCATGAGTAAAGTAGATGATTTTCCATTCTCCATTTGTATCGAGTACAGTAGCTTCAGGTACAGATGGCATGGCGAGTGTTGGACGCCAAGTATTAATCACTTGCGTGCACCTTTGAAATTCTACTTTGTATATGGGAAGCTTTAAGTATGCTTCTATTCTAGTTTGTGTCCATACTTCTATTGCCCTTGGCACTTCATGCAGGAATACTCTAAAGTCCGGATTCATCACTCGAAATTGATGATCTCTATCCATGATTTTGGTCGTAATGAGGAACGAATGTTTGCTTGCTGGTTGACCATCATGGAACCAATGTGCAGGTGCCTTAGTTGCAAATTCCAGGGGAAACTCAAGTACTTCTACTTCCTGAGTAGCTTTGAAATCAGAGGAATCCATCTACACTTGAATGATCAATTTGATTAGTATTAAACTTGTGATCAATATCATTTATTATCATAGTGAAGTTGTCCACTCTGTGTGTCACATCCCCGGTCAAAGCAAACATAGTACCTGGTCTTGTTATTTTTTGCCAAAAGGAAAACAAAAATGTCAGTATCCTAGTAGAAGCAATGCTTATTTCAGTTCATTATTATTAGTAAATAGTACAATGGATTCTTATTCCCATGAAGGGATGTGCACCACTATTGATACAGAGAAACTTGTGTGCCAAATGCATGGCCTTATAATGTGGCCCGATCATGCATACTCGAGGTGCATTAGACTCAACATGAGTGTAAGAGGAATTCTTCGCTTGCGTTGATGGCATCTGTAGTCTGACTTTGGGATCCACATCTTCTTGTGTGGTACTTTGAGCATTGTTCTTGAAGGGAGTTGTGCCTCCCAAAGTTGCTTGGTTTCTCTTCTCCTTCACTCTCCATATGTATCGCATTGTTGGTGGAGTTGATGTTTGTTTGCAGGGTGTTCTTCTCTTTTCGTGGTTTCTTTGGCTCTTGAAGGGTTTCCTTGATCAATTTTTACCTCCATACAGTATCGATGGCTGCTCCTTGGTGACCTTGCATGCTGTCTTGGGTATCCATATTTGATTTCTTGAAGGTTGAGCCACCCTCAACTTCTTTGGTATCCAGACCTGTATTATTTGTTTATTGTGATCTTTGGTTGGTTGGTGTGATTTCTGTAGCCTTTGATTAAACACCTTCTGATTCTCTATGATCTGATGGTTGTAGTCATCAATCTCATCCTTGTGAATCCTTATTTCCTTCATTCCTTTTCTCATTGGTGGATAACTATGTGGCATTTTTGTTTTGGGTTGTGGGACTCTCTATCACTCACAAGTAGTAGAAACCTCACTTTGTCTCTCACGGTGGCTAGATTGAGAAGAAGGATTTAGTTGAGTATCAAGTGTGAGATGATTGAGGCTTTCAGGGTTTAGGTTAGAAATAAAAAGTAAACTAGATAGGGCTAGACATCGGTATAGGTTCACAAGCATACATACATTCATAGTCATTAGATCCTTGGATCAAAATCTCTAGAGGTCTCTCATCTGATAGGCTAAAGACTTGTCTCTGCCCAATCTTGGCTGATATATATAACCTAAAGCTAACTGGATTGTCACCTCGAACTCATATATCTAGTCTTGACCTAGCACTAATTCCTCTAACAGGTCGTCATCGTTGCAAAGTAGAAGCTTTTGTTGCATCGACCTGTTACCTAAATGTAAAGATAAGGTAACTTCTCCTAGACATTCAATGGTGTTACCTCCTATTCGCATCATATATGCATTAGTGGGTCAAAGTTGTGTTGTTAATTGTTATTCTAATGAAGAGCGTATGCAACTTAATGTTGCTCCTGTATCAATCAATGCATCCACCAGGTGATATTTCTTGGTTCCCACTCCCAAGTTTAAGTAGGGTTGCTTGCTTTGGTGTCTTAGTGTTTTAGTCTCTAATGCTCGATATTTGGCCATGGGAATTGGCTGTGCTCCTTGTCAATATCTCTCATCTCTCTTAAGCATCAATTCCTTTCGCTTTCATATTCATTCTAGCACTTCATGTCTTGCTTCTTCTCTTATTTTCTCATGCTCTTCCTTTAGGTTCTTTGCTGCTAGAAGTCTAGCCAAGATCTCTTCGGTCAAGGGTTCTGAGTATTTCTTCACACGACATCCACTTATGTCATTGGGTAAAATCTCTCCATCTAGGGTGGCTAGGTTAACCGCTCTAGTAGTCGAAATGCGATTGATCACTAGCAGTCCATGTCCTCTCTTTTGCAACTTTTTTGCATGTTGTTTTACGGTATACACCAATTTAAATCACCATCCGTGAGTCCCTTGTCTTTCATATGGGCATCATAATATGCTTTTCGTCTCCTTTTGGTTGCATAGATGCTTGCTACTGCTTGCAATCTAATCTCATGCAATTTCTCGATTTGATCCAATTGTTGGGACAATTCATGTCTAGTTCACTCATACTTCTCAGCTACGTGAAGGGTAGGAATTAAAAAATCAATTGGCATAATTGCATTTTGGCCATATACTAGATTGAATGGTGTTGTACCAATAGCACTCTTGTAGGCAACTCTAAAATCCCATAAAGCATGTGTTGAAGCCCAAGGTCAAGGAAAAAGCATGGAAGCACATCAAGGAAGTGGACACACAAGAAGAAGGAGCAAGTAGGGAGCTCCAAGAAGCACATGTCAAATTTTCAGAAGAAATCCCTATAAAAATAGTGATTTTTATCACTAAAAACCATTGTAAATACCATTTTTCATTTTTGCAACTCCATTTTGTTCAAGCCAAGGAGTCGTCGAGCTTGAGGAGTATTAGAACTATCATCATACCAATTTTCATAATTTTTAGACTCTGTTTATGCCCCCAAATAAGCCCTGGAACCTATTTTTTTAACTAGGTCACACACTAGGTCTGGACAGGGCCAAAACCACTCAAAAACCTATAAAAAGGGATGGAGAGCTCATTTTTGAGGTTAGCTTGTTGTAGATTTCAGCTTTTTAAGAGAGCTCTTGTGTAATGGAAGTCCTTCCATTGTTCCACTCTTTGCTCTTACTTTGTGCACGTGTGCGTGTGTATGTGTGTGCATGCTTGTGTGCTTTCACTCACGCACTTGTGCCATCACTTGCTCACGGTCTTCATACCGGTCCTCACGTCTCCACGGATTGACATTTATGAGGTGAAGCTCCTCACGTTGGTACTCACCATTGTGCTAGAGTGACACCAAATTTGGTGTCGTTGCTAGGGAGAGAGCTTGGAGGACTAGTGTGTGATGGTAAGACGTAGAGTAACGACGTTGGAAGATAAAAAATCACCATTTTCAGTTCAGTTTCTAAGTTTTTCTCCTTCTTCATCTTCATCGTCATCACCATCTTCTCCCACCTTCATATTCTCTGATTTTTCCTATTTTCGATTGTATCTTCACCTTGTTTTTCACTTGTGGCTATGAGAAAGAAGTGCAGAGGGTGTTCAGAATTGAAACACTGAAGAAATAACCTTGAAATCCACCTCAAACGTGAAGAATCTGAGCGGTGGTATCGCGGCGTGAGAGGAATAGCATCTGGTATCGTGAGTGTCATATCGCGAGTTTGGAGGGTGACATTGCATCTACAGGCACCTAGGAGTGACAAGGAGGACACAAGGTACACATATCTGCAAAAATTTTTGAATTTTGGTGTCAAAATCTCCAAGTATCGTGTCCGGTTGAGTTTTGGTATCGCGATACGAGAACTCCCGTTATCGCGATACTTGTCGAGGTATCGTATCATGCATGGCGATACTATTTTGGTATCGTATCATCAAGTGTTGGTATCGCGATCGCGGTCACCTAGGTGGTCTCGTATCGTCGACCGAGCGGTATCGTATCGCGCGTGACAGTGGTATAGTATCGCCACTTGCATAAGTATCGTATCGCATGCAAAGTTGGTATCATATCGCCAAATCGGTATCATATCGCCTCCTCTTTTGGTATCGTATCGTCTGGTCCTTTAATATCGTATCGTGCAAAGAGTCAATATCGTATCATCTGATTTTTGGTATCGTATCGCATCAAGTCAAGTGGTATCGTATCGTCTATAGACTGGTATCGTATCGTGAGGTTGGTATCGTATCGTGCAACTCAGAGGTATCGTATTGTGGCCATTTCCAGTATTGTATCGTGGCCATTTCCAGTATCGTATCGTGTGTATAGCAGTATCGTATTGTGGAAGTTGGTATCGCGATCGCAGTCATCCCAGTGGTATCATATTGTCTAGGTGGTATCATTTGTAGTGGTATCATGTAGAACGAAGGTATCGTATCATGAAAATCTGGTATCGTATCGCCTGTTCTAAACTCCTAGAGAGATCTTGTTCCCCTATTTTAACCCCCAAAACCTTGAACTGGCATAACTTTCTCATACGAAATCCATTTGCGGTGATTTTGGTTCGTTGGAAAGCTCGTGGGGAGTACTACCGAAAATTCCACTAGTTATGGTAAAAATAATACATGAATTATTAGATAGGGTATTTTGAAGTTGACCCTCACGTGGACTAGGAAACCAAGGAATTCCAAAGGATTTTGAGCAACACAAGAGAACCTTGGGACTAGAAGACAAGGCTTATGAACTTGAGATCTGGCAGACACTCAGGCAAGGATAGACAAAGCATTAGATCATTTGAGGCTAGTGTCAACCATACAACCAAGTCTTGGGCACAACAACTAAGTGGGTATCCCTACACACTAAGTTCCGACACAAGTGATTCAGAAATGTCTTTTGGCATGGAAAGACCCACACGTAGTTCAGGCACTACTTATTTACAAGCACCACAAGGTCCCTATAAGACACAATTGGAGTATATCAGGACCAACCAATTAGGTGCTCACATCTATGAGGATGGTCTAAGATGATCAATGGTCCAACTCACAAATCCTGACCAACCCTTTGGACTTGAACACCTAGTGGTCAAGCTCGAAGAGGGTGCATACATTGATAAGGAAGGAACCATGTATGTGGTTACCAGCCTACCAGATAGGATAGATGAGTTTGGAAACATCATTCCTAAGAATGAGCTAGGAGACCTAGAGCAAGGAGACCTAGGACGAGAACCCAAGACCCCTAGAGGTAAGTCAGTCTTGACTAGAGTGATCACTCCAGAAAGGATTTACCAAGACAACAAAAGCATAGAGCTATTCTTGAATAGAGAAACGGAGGTAGCCTTTTGGAGATTCAAGCCAGATCAATCAATCCCAATAGTCAACATCTACGAGTTCAAGGATCTGGAGACACCAGGCAAAGTTGTCTATCTAGATCAGACCTTAGAGAAATTGTTCTTGGTAACAGAGCAGGATAGACATGCATACACTTGGCAAGGTGAATCAATTTTCCCTCCACTAAGATCGAGTGTTTCCCATGGCCTCCAAGGAGTAGGATCATCCAAGGCTCATGAGACCCAAAGGGAAAGAACTCGAGAGAGATCGGAGGTAAGCTTTGCAAACACTGTGGGAAGAGATAGATCAGGACATGAAGGTGAAAGACCTGAAAGAGAGAGACATCGAGCAGATAGGCATCAAAGAGATGAACATGTTTTCCCATTTCCTAGACCCCGAGAGCACTCAAGAACCCTTAGACCTTCTCAAGTGGTCAAGGCAATGTAGAGCTACTTTGATGGATTTGGAGATCCTTATGATCATGTGGCCGAGTTCAAACAAGTGCTAAGAGCTGAAATAGTAGAGGACTTGTTCACCCAGTTCAAGGCATTTGGTTTGAATCTCAAGGGTACTGCCTTAGCTTGGTTTCAACCTCTAAATAGTCGCAACTATAGGAAGATAGGTCAGTTGCTAGAGGAATTCATTGTAGAATTTTCCAAGAGTGGTATCAGGCATAACACATCATCCTTAATCCACAACTTCAAGCAGACACTCCAAGAAATAGTGTGACTTGCAGGGAGAAGGTTTAGACAATACTTGGAAAGATGCCCTGTACCGAAATTACCCACAACAGCCAAACAAGTGGCCTTGTTTCTAGCTGGCTTGCTAAGCACCAAGTTGAGATCATATGTGTACTTGAAAGAGCCTAGATCCATAGAAGAGTGTGTGCAGATATGTATTGACATAGAAGACAATTTGGGTGAGGAGTTAGGACTGTCCAAACTCTACAAGGATTTTGATAGCTCTACTAGTCATACCTCCAGAACCTCCACTGAGATAGATGAGATAGCTGATCAGGTTGCCAAGAAGCTAGGAGTTCAAAATAGACAAATGCCAAGGGTCACCCCATTGAAGCGATGTTATACATGCGGAGGAGACCACATGGCTAATGTCTACCCAATGATGGGTCAACCCCAAGGAAACCCTAATGCTCTCTATTGCACCATTGAGAGAAAATACACAAACCACACAGCCCAAGATTATCCCTATAATAGGCAGGCTATTAGAAAAAATTCTCAGCAATCTTACCAGCAGGGTAGGTATCAGAATCAATACCAACAGCCATATTATAGACCACAAAAGCAATATCAAGCACCATAGAGGCCACAACCAGTCCTAGGAAACCAACCACCAGCTCCTCCCAATGTGATCCCAGTTAAGTATACAATGGCGGAGGAGAATCCTAATAGAGCATTGGTGCCACTAACCCCGTTGGTCTCAGAAAATGATTCTCATGCTCATGGTTCAAACTACTTCCATGAAGATCATTCACAAGCTTATTACATAGATTCCCCTGAGCAAAGTGAGACTTCTCCATATCAATATGAGGCACCACCTATGGAACAAAATTGGGAGCCAGAATACTCCAATGTCATGTATACGAATCCAAGTCCTAGGCCCCAATTGAGTCAAGTAAGACCACAAGCCCCTAGAGGACCATGTTTTAGATGTTAGGGTGACCATTTCATTCCTGAATGTCCCCACCAACCAACTCTGGGACAAGGACAAAACATCACAATACAAGGCTTTTGTCCAGAGTGCGGCAAAGAACACCTTCCTAGAGAGTGTCCCAGGAATCCCTCTACTGTGCCCAAAGTTACACCCATCAATATGGTAGGCTTAGTGGCGGATTCAAGTTCAAGTAGCTATAGTGTGGCTCCTGTACAGGCAGTTACTAGGGAACAAGCATTAAAACAGGATAAAACAGCTGAGCAATCAGAGTCAGGTGAAACAAGAGAGTTGAGTAAGAAGAAAACAAGAACATGGAAAGATACCAGGGAGAGAACCAATCGTAAGTGGAATAAAAAGATATCCAAACTAGAAGAAAGCCTGAACGATACCAAAACAAAAATAGAAGACATTGCATCTCAAAGCCCCTCGCATACCAAACGTCCACCCACACCACCTCATTCCACCCAAACACCTATTGTAAATAACCCACCACCAAGCTCTGTGCTTGCAGATCCAACCCCAGAAGGCTTGGACATGATGTTCAAGGCCTACCAGGCTCGTCTTCAAGAAGGGCCAATAGCTGCAAACCTAGACAAGAGTTACCCTAGAGCACATTTAGAGATTGAACGGACAAAAATGTGCATGAAAATGGTAGAGGTAGCTCAAGCTATGCTCGAGACTAGTCAAAAGTTCAGTCAAACAAACTCTGTCAAGCCAGATTTGCATTTCTAGGGCTTATTAGAAAGATTACAGCAATTGGTAAACAAACTGCAGGCTTATTTACCTCCGCAGGCTCAACCGATTGTTGAAAGAGAAAGCTCACCGCCAATGAAAGCTTATGTTCTTGATTCCATGGATGAGGGAGCACCTCTTTCAATACAATAGTACTCTCAAGAGTTCTTGCAGGAAATACAAGAAGAGAAATGGGCCAAGGAGAAGGGCAATCCCCCTCCTATTCTTGAGATTGATGATCTTCATGATCGATTTCCCCAAGACATTCTGTCTATCTATGGAGACCAAGTAGAGCAAGAAGAAGATGAAAGATTAGATTTTGAATCTAATTCTTTACAAGAGTTGCCACAATTCACAGGCCCATGGGAATCTGAATCTCTTCAGATCACAGCTCCAACAATACTGGTAAGAAATGAAGACTCACTGTTTCCAAGAAACACTGACGTCGTGAAGAACACTAAGGTTCAGTGTCATCTCACTGTAAAAGAGCTGCTTAAAGCAAAACCTAAGCTATGGAATCATGTGAAGAATCAGGTTCCAGAACTTGATTCCAATATACCAAAAGCAGGCTCTAAGCAAAAATTTCCAGAGATACCTCTAGACAAGATAGGAGACATGAGCAAAGGTGAAGAAGGTAATACTTATCTTCCAATCACCTATCAAGGTTACACAACCAATGCAATCGTAGATTCAAGTGCTGGTGTTGCTATTGCGACCACCTCCTTGTGGAAGCGCTGGGGCAAACCCACATTAAGACCAACTAGAATGAAGCTTCAAATGGCAGATGGTCATTTTGAAAGACCTATAGGATTGCTATAAGGGATAACTCTAACCACCTATGGTGTAGAGTTTGAACACACATTTGCTATATGTGACATTGAGAAAAATCATGTCTACGAGATGATCCTAGGAAGACCCTTCCTACAACAATTTCAAATAGTACAGGATTGGGGAACCAACTCCTTGTACTTACAGCACTTAGGGGTAACCACCAACGTCAATTTGAAGGATTACACCTTCAGAGATGTACCACCCCTACAGTGGAATCCTATCCATAAAGCCAAAGAAGATTCAATCTCTGTGCATTCTGGAAGTTCTCCTGACCCATCCTGGCTGCATGAAGATACTCACTTGTGGATGTGCAAGGTCACAGAGGAAGAGGAAAAGCGCCTAAAAGAGAGAGAAGAAGGAACTCCCCCAGGAGATAGACCAATTAAAGACCCAGCCTATACACCGATGATATTTCTAGACGAGGAATTTGAGCCTCATGGCTTGGCAGAAATCTTAGCTACCATGGACATTCCAGTCAATGAAGAACAATGGACACCTAATTGTGATGAGGAGGGTTACGATATTTCAGTGTTCATGTGACAGCCCTCGTTGGAACAATGTGACCCTAGTGATGTCCTAGAAGAAGAAGAGAATGAGGATGATCTAGAGTCCATTGTGATGGATAGTTGCTTCATCTAAGAGGAGCACTATCTAGAAGATGTGGGAGTATTGACTCAATAAGAAGAAGAACCTCTCACCAGCATTAAAACTGTAAATTCAAAGGATGGGAGTGAAGGTAGTAAAAAGAAAAAGAAAAGAAAAGCAGTGAAACAAGAAGAGGAGGAATCATTGTTTGAAGTACTAGAAAATTTCAAGAAATATGAAGTTGAAGATCGGAAAATTTTGGTACGAATGCCTAAGAGAGAGGCCATTATAGGAGAAGCATATGACAATAAAGAAAAGACCAAAAAAATTGTAGTGACCATTGAAGGGAACAAAGAGTGATGTACGTACATAGGAGATGACCTAAGTGCAAAAGAAGAAGCAGAGCTTGTAGCTCTATTAAGGAAATATAGGGACGTGTTTGCATGGCACTGTAGAGACTTGAAGGGAGTAGATCCCAAAATTTGCTCTCATACGATCCCCATGACAGTTGATGCCAAGCCCACCAAACAAAAGCCCTACACATATAATGACACTTATGTAGCTAAAATCATAGAAGAAATTGACAGATTGATTGAAGTTGGATTTATCAAAGAGATTGAGCATACTAAATGGGTGTCCCCCATTGTAGTGGTGCCCAAAAAGAATAGAAAATTGCGAGTATGTATTAACCTTAAAAAAGTTAATGCCGCTATAATCAGAGATAGTTATCCGCTTCCAATCACTGAACATTTATTGGAGCGTGTTGCAAGCAAGGAAGTTTATAGCTTCCTGGATGGATTTTCAGGCTACAACCAAGTAGCCATTGCCCTAGAAGATCAACACAAAATGGCTTTCGCCACAGAGTGGGGAAACTTTGCATTCCGTGTGATGCCATTTGGGCTCACCAATGCACCTGCAACATTCCAGAGACTCATGTGTCATGTCTTCAAGGAGTTCTTACGAAAGAGCTTAGAAGTATATGTGGATGATTTATGCGCTCATTCCCAACAAAGAAGATACCACATCCCTGAGCTCAGACAGATCTTCAACAAGTGTAGAGAATATTGAGTGTGTCTAAACCCAGAGAAGTGTGTGTTCATGGTACGACAAGGTAAGATCTTAGGTCACATTGTTTCAAAAAATGGAATATCAACAGATGAGGACAAAGTAAGAGCCATAGCAGAGTTGCCCAGGCCAAGGAATGTTAAAGAAGTACAGGCCTTTATGGGCCATTGTGGATATTACCGCAGGTTTATCCACATGTATGCCATCATTGCTAAACCTCTTTATGGATTGTTGACAAATTTTGAGTGGAGCGATCAATGTGAAAATTCCTTCAATGAGCTGAAGAGACGTTTGTGCTCAGCACCAAAACTGACCACTCCTGATTGGAATAAACCATTTCATGTCCATGTGGATGTATGCTAGCACAACCCATAGGTGAAGGAAACCTAGATTTGTCGATAGCATATGCTAGTAGGCAATTGAACGCTGCTGAACAAAATTATACGACAACGAAAAGAGAAGGCTTAGGCGTGGTATATGCAATGAAGAAGTTTAGACACTACTTATTGGCCAACAAGTTCAAGTTTTTTTTACTGATCATCAAGCTTTATTATACTTGGTCAATAAACCTTGCAATACAAGATGCTTAGTAAGATGGTTCCTCTTACTAATGGAATACGACTTTGAAGTTGTTGTCAGGAAAGGTAGGACCCACCTTAGGGCGGACCATCTATCTCGCACCACTTCAGGAGAGCCACCGCAAGGAGTGTCGGATGAACTGCCTGATGCTTATCTATTCAACTTGGAAGTTGTTCCTAAATGGGCAAATAAGGTGGTACCAGTCCTAACCTTCAGTCCTGCAAATAAAAATGTGAAAATGAACAAAGAAGAAGTAGTGAGATCACAAAAGTATCAAATATTGGCAGGGAGCATGTACAAACAAGATACTGAGGGAGTATTATCTTGTTGTGTTGAGGACGATGAACATACTAGTTGGTTGCAACAAGCCCATGAAGGAATGCTAGGAAATCACTATTGTAAACAATGAACATTGCAGAATCTAAAACGTTTAGGAGTGTATTGGCCTAGCATGGACAGAGAAATACAGGAATGGATCAAGAATTGTCCAGTGTGTCAGGAGAGACCCCCAGTGGAGCATGCCACCCTTTATCCCGTGTCATTAATTCCAGACTGGAGTGCTCCATAAGTAGAATTTATGAGATCACTAACACTACCGAACGAGGCTAGTCTAGCAAGAACACGAAGCATGGAGCAAGAGGCTCAAGACTATGCTTTAATAGGAGATAACCTATATCAAAGAGGCAAGGATGGTTACCTAAGACTGTGTGTTCATGAATCAGACTACTTGAAAGTCTTAGAAACTGGACATAGTGATGTTGCAGGTGGACATTTTGGGCCTGACAGGGTAATTAAGACCATTTTGTTTTCAGGACTTTGGTGGCCCACTCTTCATATGGATGCACATACCTATGTGAAGAAATGCGACACATGCCAATGTACGCAATATCCAATTAGAAAAGATGAGATGCCTTTGAGGCCAATGATGGGAGGACGTGCATTCTCAAAGTGGGGTATAGACTTCATAGGTCCTATCAACCCCCAGCGAGAAACTCCCATGCAGAGTACATTATTGTAGCCACAGATTACCAGACAAAGTGGGTTGAAGTAAAAGCCACAATAAAGAATGATGCTCAAAAGACGGCTAAGTTCTTATTCGAGAACGTGTTCACTAGATATGGGTTACCAATAGAGTTAGTAAGTGATAGAGGCACACACTTCTTGAACGAAGTCATTGAAAACCTTCTCCAAGAATTCTTGGTAATACATAAGAAGTCTACCCCCTATCACCCACAAGCTAATGGACAAGCCGAGAGCACAAATAAGATCCTATGTAATGTATTGACAAAACTCGTAAATAATAAATGCTCTGATTTGGACAAACAACTTCATCATGTTGTTTGGGCTTACTGAGTTGCTTACAAAACAGTGCTCAATGCTAACCCATTTCAGATGGTCTTCGGACAAAATGTTGTGCTACCATTGGACTTCCTAATCCTAGCCTTGAAAGTAGCACAAGAATACGAGTGGAATGGACATGAGTTGTCCTCTAGGATCTTTGATCTAGAACGTTTAGGTGAGACGACACTACGAGCAGTGGCAGGCATCTATGCTGCAAAGAAAAGGCAAAAGGCATAATTTGATGCCCATATAAAGGATAAAGGATTGAAAAAAGGAGATCTAGTGCTGGTTTATACGCTAAAGCAACATGCCTGCAAATTGGAGAAACGAGGATATGGACCCATGATCATCAATAGAATTTCCACTAGCGGTGCGGTTCAATTGGCCACTTTAGAAGGTGACATCTTGTTGAACTACATCAGTGGTTGTCGAGTCAAGTTATATCAAGAACCTCTTATAGAGGATATGCTCATGAGACTCAACACTGCTAAGAAGCAAAAAGAAGAGGAGTTAAGGGTTAGAGAAGAAGCACACGCAGAGGCTAGAGAGCGCATCAAAAAACATAAGTTAAGGCGACTAGGCCTAGATGTCAACCCAAAAGCCCCAAAATATCACATGGACATGTGCCAAAAATCGGCCATAATTACTTCTCGCATAATCGATCGACGCTCCTTTGTGACCATAGAGGTAAGGACTGTGAGAGCATTGGTTGACTCAGGTGCAGCAACTAGTGCAGTTAGACTTTCATACTGCCAAGACTTGCAATTGGACATCAAGCCCATAGAAGCATATCTCCTAGGATTGGGAGGTGTGGAAACCCCTTGTTTGGGCGAGGTGGAACTTCCCATCTACCTTCAAGATGTTCCAATGAAAGTCAAAATGCTAGTGTGTCACGATGAGGACCTTACAGAGCCACTTGTCCTAGGTCAAGATTGGATTTATGACCATGCAGTCAACTTGAACCTAAGAAGGCAACTTCTTCAAGTTTGGGTACAGGAACAATGCATCAGAGTACAATTAGAGAATTGCATGCTCACAAATCCAGATGCTACACATTCTCTTAGTTCTTCTAGGACTAATCTTAGCAAAAAAGATGTTGTATGTGTCAAAAGCTATGTGTTCCAGAAGAACTCAATCATGGAAGAACAGGCTCAAAGACAAGCGAACTCCTCCTCTTATGCAAAGACTAATGCCGTCATCACAACTCAAACAAAAAGGCAAGCAAAACAATACATAACAACCACTATATCAAATAGACAAAGAGATTTCAAGAAGAAAGTAGTTTCGGGCACGAAGCAAATCTGGGTACAAAAAGGAGAGTGACCACCAGCCTTGCCAACACAATTCCAACCCAGGCAGACTAACCATTGTTACCGTTAGTGTCCATGTGAAAGGCCAAATGGCCACCGGACACTTCTTTGTATATGTTCTTTAATAAAACATATAGTGGCCTGGTCAGTCACAGACTGTAAGTTCAACCGCATTTGCAAGACCTAAGAAGTCTGTCTTCGTGCTCCCTGTGTACTGCGTTTTCTGCGTATTCTACAACATCTGTGCGGATTACTGTGTGTGGCGTCAGGAGCTCGGTTTTCTACTCCGAGCATATCGTCGTGGAGCTCTCGAGAAGGAGAGTGTAGTGTGGTGCACGCCATCGAAATACTTCAATGGTATCAGAGCAGTTCGAGGCAAAAAGCTTTGTTCCTTTTGTGCGAGCGAAGCGAGCACCCCCCCCCAGGCTTTCGACTAAGGCGGCGACCAAGGCATAGACCTTGGCATACCTTGTCATCCGAGTCACCGAAGTCGCCGTTGGCTGCGCGCGAGGGAGGACCTCAACGATCAAGGAATATAGAGGTTCCCGGTACTTCCCGGGAGGTCACCCATCCCAGTACTGTTCCCCCCAGAGCTCGCTTAACCGTGGCAATCTCTTGCCACTAAGCTACACTCTTGTGGTGTTTGAAGAAGGGGAAAGACTAAGGTTGACATTACCTTGAACAAGTTTTGGTCCCTCAAAGCTTCATTTTTGCTTTTAAAGCCTATTTCTGAAGCAATTTTGGGGTGTTTTTGGAGCCATTTCGGAGTACTTTCGCACGTAGTTCTCTTCACACAGGTCCAAGAACATCAAGAAGAGTGTTCCTTGTACTTCTCACACAATAAATATCAACCTTTGGGGCTGTATTTTCAGCAACACTCGTAAGACTACAGGTTTCTCGAGGGGTTTTCAGTTTTGGTGGGAGCAGTCGCTGCAAATTTATGCAGGTTTTTAAAGCCTAAAACATCAGAGTTGACAGACACTTGCAGGTGTTATTGGCTAGTTTTTTGGGCTATGTATTCAGCCTTTCAGTGTCATTTTACTGCATATATTGAGCACATACACACCATGTACGCTTGTGTGGATACCGCTTATGTACATCCATGTGGGCATTGATATAGCGGTTACGTTCTTTGCATAAAGCCTTTTACGTTTGATAAAGAGGGTCGTGGTGAGGTTTTCTTAACTGGGAGACACCCAGATGTCGGGGTCTCTTCGGTGATGCAGGTGGAAGACTTACCCAGCCTCGCCATAGGAGATGTATGATAGTTGTTCATAGGTGCTCGATAAGCCTAGTTGGCTTCTATTGGGTAACTGACTATATGCAGTGGAGTCAGTGATTCACAATGCAGGTAGACATGCTAGTACTTGCAGTTTTATGATACTTTGACACTGGTCATATGCTAATTTTGTAGAGGATATTCTGGCGAAATTTTTCCAGATTTCTGGTTTAGTCAACTATATAGTGGTCGATTTACTCCTTGATACACTTATTTGTTGGTGTTTGGACTCTTCTAGCTCCATTATCATTCTATTCAGTTCTCTACGATCATGGCATCAGAGGTCTCAGGCACATCCGGTGGATCAGGGTCTAGTGCTAGCATTCCGAGGAGGAGCTATAACTTGCAGGGCAAAGACCATTTTGAGATCCGAAAATTTGATGGCACAAACTTTGCTCTATGGAAGAATCATATTAAAGATGTGCTGATTCAAAGAAGGCAATGGAAGCCAGTAAATGGGATTTCAAAGAAGCCTGCTGACATGGATGAAGATGATTGGGATGAGTTAGATGAAATGGCCAGGTCTACCATTCGCTTGCACCTAGCAGATAATGTTTACTTTACAGTATTAGACTGTGAAAGTGCAGAGGAGCTTTGGAAGAAGTTATGCAATACATATGAAAAAGAGACGGCATCAAATAAAGTATATCTGATGAGAAAATTATACGACCTTCGTATGAAGGACACAGATAGTGTTGTTGCTCATCTAAATGAGTTTGATGCCATATTCTCCCAGTTACAGGCTCAAAAAATGGATATGGACAATGAAATGAAAGCAATATTGCTGTTATGCACGCTGCCATCATCATGGGATACATTTTGCACAGCTATTAGCAATAGTGCACCAGGTGGTAAACTCGTCTATGATGACATATGTGGAGCACTCTTGAGTGAGGAGATTCGTAGAAAATATATGGTTGGCACTCAGAGTGGAGATGCATATAATGTTCGTGATTCTTACCAAGGAAAGAATCAACAACGTGGCAGGAGCAAGAACAAGGAAAAGAATGGTCAACGGAATAAGAGCAAAAGTAAATCAAGGAAGAGGGATATTGAATGTCATTATTGTCATAAGAAAGGACACATGAAGAAAGACTGTTATGCATTAAAGAATGCTAAAGGTAAAGGACAGAATGTTGATGGGCATGTTAAACAGTTACCTGCACCATCTACTTTGACTGTGAAGATTGAAGAAATTAATGCTATTTCTGATGATGCTGATGTGTTGACACTTGATAGTACTGTGCCATCTGAGGCACTTATGGCTGATTCTCTTTCCCACACCTGGCTGCTAGATTCTGGTGCTTCTTTCCATGTGACACCACATAGAGAATGGTTCTCTAATTATGCAACAAAGTCTCTTGGTACCGTGAGACTTGGTGACTCTTACCAGTGTGATGTTGTGGGGATTGGAGATGTGGTTGTGCAGTTCATTGACGGTTCAAAATTTACTATGCATAATGTACGCCATGTACCTCAGTTATCACGCAGTTTGATGTCAGTTGGTCAACTTGATGACCTTGGTTACAAGGTGGTCTTCTATGCTCAGTCCTTTCGTATATCAAAGGGCAATATGGTTATTGCAAAAGGAAGGAAAGTTGGCTCACTTTACCCTTTATTTGTATCACAAAAAGAACACTTGTTAGCTGTTACTGAACAGCCTATGGCTTGTATTTGGCATGGTCGTTTGGGCCATATATCTCGTAGTGGAATGGAAAATCTTTCTCGTTCTGGCTACTTACCTATGTTATCTTTCTCTGATTTTTCATTTTGTGAGCATTGTCAATATGGAAAGCAAACCAGAAATGTGCATAAAACGCACATTGACTCTTCAATTCAACCTTTAGATCTTGTTCATACAGATGTGTGTGGTCCTATGCCCACTAGGTCCTTAGGTGGTTCTCTTTACTTTGTCACTTTCATAGATGATGCTACTAGAAAAGTCTGGGTATATCCTATCAAATCGAAGGATGATGTATTCCCTACTTTCAGAAAATGGCTTGCTTCAGTTGAGACTGAAAAAGGAACTAAGCTTAAGGCTTTACGTTCAGATAATGGGGGTGAGTATACCTCACATGAATTCAGCCTTTTCTGTCAGTGTAGAGGGATTCGTAGAGAGTTTACAGCTCCTTATACCCCAGTACAGAATGGTGTAGCTGAGAGGATGAATAGAACTATTCAAGATAGAGTAGTCTCTATGTTGCATCATGCAAACCTCTCACAAGGTTTTTGGGCAGAAGCAGTATTGACTGCAGTTCATGTGATTAACCTTTCACCTAGTACTGCCAAAGGTCTGAAAGTGGCACAAGAGTTATGGATAGGGAAACCATCATATTATGATCATCTTCGAGTTTTTGGGTGTGAAGCATATGTTCATATACCCAAGAATCTTAGACAGAAGTTGGACCATAAGTCAAAGAAATGCATTTTTCTTGGATATGGTCGAGAAGGACAATTTGGATATCGCTTATGGGATCCTAAAACACGGTCACTGATCAGAAATAGTGATGTCATTTTTAATGAGTCTAAGATGCATAAACAGCCGATTAAGGAGGTTGAACTGAGAAGAGTGGTGTTTGAGGATACTAATCCTCCGGTTAGCATGCATAAAAATGCTGCACATAGGGATGTTCAAGAGAATGTCCATTCAGATCAGTCTGCACATGTTCCTGTTCAGCAACCATTGAGACGTTCTGCACGTGTCTCATATCCACCTGATAGATATGTTCCAGGTTTAGATTTTGTTATGCTAACAGATGCTGGTGAGCCCTCTTGCTACAAAGAGGCTATGCATATAGAGGATCATGTCAAGTGGGAGCGTGCCATGAAGAGTGAGTTGGATTCTATTCACAAAAATGGTACTTGGGACTTAGTACCTTTGCCAAAGGGCAGGAAAGCTTTACCATGTAAATGGGTATATAAGCTGAAATTCACATCAGATAGTGCTTCTCCAAAATATAAAGCACGACTTGTTGCAAAGGGTTTTACGCAACAACATGGTGTTGATTTTGAGGAAATCTTCTCTCCAGTGGTCAAGATGACTACTTTGCGCATGTTGCTTGGATTCGTTGCAATGGAGGACTTAGAGCTAGTCCAAATGGATGTGAAAACAGCTTTCTTGCATGGAGATCTTACAGATGAGATCTATATGGAACAACCAGAGGGTTATGTAGTTCCTGGCAAGGAAAGTCTAGTTTGTAAGCTCAAGAAGAGCTTGTATGGACTTAAACAGTCTCCTAGACAATGGTACCAAAAGTTTGATGCTTTTATGAAGTCCCAAGGCTATTCTCAGAGCAATGAGGATCATTGTCTCTACACAAAGAGATGTTCTGATGGTAGCTTGATATGCTTGATACTTTACGTCGATGATATGTTGATTGCTGGGAAGTCCTCTTATGATTTGTCAATTCTCAAAAAGAAGTTGAGTCAGACATTTGATATGAAGGATTTGGGGGATGCCAAACATATTCTTGGCATGCGCATTACTCGTGATAGGAGTAAAAGATGCATATACTTGTCTCAAAGTGAGTACATATCCAAAGTACTTCATCGATTCAATATGCAGGGTGGAAAGGCATTGAGTACACCTTTACCCACATATGTGAAATTGAGCAAGGATGACTGCCCCAAATCAGATGAGGAAAAGGAATTCATGACCAAAATTCCCTATCAGTATGCTGTTGGTAGTCTCATGTATGCTATGGTAGCTACGAGACCAGACATTGCATTTGTAGTGGGAGTTGTGAGCAGATATATGTCTAATCCTGGCAAGAAACATTGGGAAGCGGTCAAAATGATTTTGAGATATCTGAGTGGCACTAAGGACAAGTGTCTATGCTTAGGTAGAGGGAAAGCATCCATTATTGGTTACACAGATTCTGACTATGCTGGTTGTGTAGACAATCGTAAGTCTACATCAGGGTACATTTTTCATTTTGCTGGAGGTGCTATCTCTTGGAGATCTCGTCTTCAAGAATGTACAGCTGTTTCCACCACAGAAGCAGAGTATGTTGCAGCAAGTGAGGCATGTAAGGAAGCATTGTGGCTTTCTCGTCTTGCTTGTGATATAGGTTTGCCTCAGCATGTACCTCACTTGCTCAGTGATAGTCAGAGTGCCATTGCTTTGGCTAAGAATCCGGTCTATCATGCAAAGACCAAGCACATTGAGGTGAGGTATCACTTCATTAGAGATTGCTTAGCCACTGAGAGCATTATTCTTGAGAAGGTTCACACTCGAGATAATGCTGCAGATGCTTTGACTAAAGCTCTACCACAGGATAGCTTTCGACACTGTTGTCACTTGATGGGGGTTACTTGATTCTTGATCTTACGCAGTCACTTGTATACTGTGTAACATGCCCATCAGGTGGGAGGTATAGTTTGTATACTTACACTCAGGTATTCTTTATCATTCTTTCTTTTTTCTCCCATAGTTACTCTGGCCATATTGGCCTTTAGTGGGAGATTGTTACCGTTAGTGTCCATGTGAAAGGCCAAATGGCCACCGCACACTTCTTTGTATATGTTCTTTAATAAAACATATAGTGGCCTGGTCAGTCACAGACTGTAAGTTCGATCGCATTTGCAAGACCTAAGAAGTCTGTCTTCGTGCTCCCTGTGTACTGCGTTTTCTGCATATTCTACAACATCTGTGCGGATTACTGTGTGTGGTGTCAGGAGCTCGGTTTTCTACTCCGAGCATATCATCGTGGAGCTCTCGAGAAGGAGAGTGTAGTGTGGTGCACGCCATCGAAATACTTCAACCATGTGAAGGCAAGAACCAAACCACCACGACCAGCTCAACGCGAAGACCCCCGACAAATTTGGGTACCAAAAAAATTAGCTGCAGCTCAACGAGGGTGATTACACATGTGGGTTCCCAAAGACCTCTTACATGCACAAAGGCCTAGGCTACCCACCATGCAAAAGGTCTCAAAAGAGAAGCCAAGGAGAGAAAAGAATAAGAACCGAGCACAAAGAACAAAAGAAGATAAATTCAACCCTTCAGCAAAAGTAAGAAGACAATCATCATGGATATGGGTTTGGAAGCCCAAAGTACTAGTAATCCACCCACACTGGACACCAAGTTTTGGCAAGCATCCAAGAGGAAGAGGCCAGAGGTGATCTCTATAAGGCCAACTACTATTCTAAAATGGATCCCCAAAGGGAGGAATGGCTAGTTGTCATCTCATGATCAACTGATCACATCATTTCAAGGTCCACTGGCCACCTCCAAACAAAGATTGCATCAAGTTTGCAAGTAACCTTAGAAGCCTCGACGTGCAACACCCATGTGCCTTGGCATAACCTCGTCTTTTGCACCATTCAGGTCATGCATTTCCAAAGTGTGCATTAATATAGGGCCACATTACACGGCCGTGCATAGACATAATTGAGAAATCCCAGGCACATGAGACACACTTGACATATGTAAAATATTTTATTGCTACTAACCAATGTCTTCTTGCTTGTGACATTGTTCCCAAAAAAAAAAGAGAGAGAGAGAGAGAGAGAGAGTGACGAGAAGAAGAAACAGGACCAGGCAACCCAAGAATCTCACTAGTGGATCATCAACAAGGACATCCATCTGCAATGAAGGACGCCCATGGTCAATCACCATGATGGGAGTATAACACGAAGAGACGACTATTGACAGACCTTTCACCATGGTAAGAAGTGTATGCTCCAACCATATAACCATGAGAGATTAGGAAACCTCTTCGTCAGCATACCCTTGAGCACTTAGCTCAAGACCCAACTTCCTGCACCATAATTCTTCCAATGCATTTCCCAAGTATGCATGCATAGGGCCACATTGCAAGGTCGTGCACAAGGCACATATTTTGTTCAACCCATGCACTAATGCACTTACTCATCATCCATTATGGGTTACAAGTACTTGGCATAAACATTGTGAAAGCCATGTTTGGAAGATCTAAAGGACATACAAGCTACAACATCTGAACCTATGGAGTCATTCACAGTCGGCAACTGCTCAAAATCCACATTGACATCCTCTTTTGAGCAACTAACACCTTTTGGAAGCTCACAACTACTACATTCGGCTACCATAGGAAGAAGTACATACAAAGGGACTACAACCTGCAAGATCTAGCAGTGGCAAAGTGAAGAACCAGACAAACAACCAAGCTACATTGAAAAGATGGACTGCTCCTATTGATACATGGACACTACCTCCCAACATACTACATGGAACAAACATTACAACAAGGGTGTGTCAGGGACGACAGAGTCAAGAGGGGGGTGGAGTGTTGAAGCCCAAGGTCAAGGACAAAGCATGGAAGTGCATCAAGGAAGTGGACACACAAGAAGAAGGAGCAAGTAGGGAGCTCCAAGAAGCACATGTCAAATTTTCAGAAGAAATCCCTATAAAAATAGTGATTTTTATTACTAAAAACCATTGTAAATACCATTTTTCATTTTTGCAACTCCATTTTCTTCAAGCCGAGGAGTCCTCGAGCTTGAGGAGTATTAGAACTATCATCATACCAATTTTCATAATTTTTAGACTCCGTTTGAGCCCCCAAATAAGCCCTGGAACCTATTTTTTTAACTAGGCCAGACACTAGGTCTGGACAGGGCCAAAACCACTCAAAAACCTATAAAAGGGGCTAGGGAGCTCATTTTTGAGGTTAGCTTGTTGTAGATTTTAGCTTTGTAAGAGAGCTCTTGTGTAATGGAAGTCCTTCCATTGTTTCACTCTTTGCTCTTACTTTGTGCACGTGTGCGTGTGTATGTGTGTGCATGCTTGTGTGCTTTCACTCACGCACTTGTGCCATCACTTGCTCACAGTCTTCATACCGGTTCTCACGTCTCCACGGATTGACATTTATGAGGTGAGGCTCCTCACGTTGGTACTCACCACTGTGCTAGAGTGACAACATGGTGTAATTGTTTGTCCCAATATGATCGTCCATTATTTACAATTTTTGTCAAAAATGTACTTAACACCTTATTGTAACTCTCTCTCTATCCATTGGCTTGTGGGTGATATGGGGCTGACTTCTTATGAATCACCAAGAATTCATTCATCAAAGCTTCTATGACTTCATTAATAAAATGCATGCCTCGATCACTCACAATTTCTATTGGCAATCCAAATCTTGTAAATATGTTTTCGAATAGAAATTTGGAAGTGGTTCTTGCATCATTTTTCTTTGTGGCCCTTGCTTCTAACCATTTGGTGAAATAGTCAGTAGCTACTATTATATATTCAGCATGAGAGGCTTTCGCAGATGGGCTAATTGATTCAAAAACATCTATACCCCACTCAGTGAAAGCTCTAGCACTAATCATAGGTCACAGTGGCATTTCCTCTCATCTGATGGGATATTTTGTTCATTGGCACACATTGCACCTCTGAACATATGTTGCCACATCTTGATGTAAGGTTGCCCACCATATTCCAGCAAAGAGAATCATTTTTGCAGTTTTGTCAATTGAAAAATGGCCTCTTGTTACTCTTGTATGGGCCATCTCTAAGACAGGGATATACTCATCTTCATGTAAACACAACCTTAATTGATTATCCTATCCATGTTTAAACAGTTGTCTTCCTATGAGTACATAATCTTTACTTTGCTCCTCCAAAGCCCGCTTTCTTGCTAAGCTTGCTCCTTCAGGATGGTCCTGAGTCTTCAAAACTTTTACTAATGGTAAACTCCATCTAGGTGCTACTATAAAATAGCATAGGGTGGCGTTTTCTTCATGCAATTTCTCTTGACACATTGGGCAATTTGTTACGTGAGAATGCACATCTTTTTGCATATGTGCCCAATACACTCCTAGCCTTTTAAGCTCTGTAGTGTACCACTGACACTTCTATGTTTTTTCCATTGGTTTGTGCTTTAACCATGTCTCTGTTCTTCCTCTTATACACAACTTAGAAATAATCCACTGGAATCTTGATGGTATAGGCTTTCTGCCACAATGTGAAGATTCTGTATCTTCCATAACTGATGTTGGCTTTTATGTAAATTGATCTTATGATTTGGTCCATGCATGAGTATAGGTATCAATTTTTTAGCCCATTATGGAAAAACTTCCAAGTTAAAAAGGTATGTGTCAGGCAGATCATCTGTGACTCTAGTTGGTGGTTCTTCATGTGTCATTCAAGACAGATGATCAAATCTGACGTGCATGTTTCCTTTCTTGACTACTAATTCAAAATCAAATTCCATTAAGAGTAAAAACCATCTTACAAGCCTTCCCGTGTTACAGGGTTTATTGACCAAGTATAAAAGAGCTTGGTGATTAGTAAAGAATTTGAATTTGTTTGCTAGTAAGTAATGTCTAAATTTCTTTACAACATAGACCATACCTAATCCTTCTCATTAAGTGGTGGTATAATTAAGTTTGATATGATTAATTTGCCTACTCACATAGGCTATAGGATGATCTACCTTTCCTTTGTTTGCATGCTATGCTAAGATGCATCCAATGGAAAATTTGGAAGCATCCACATGAATATGGAACGGCTTGTTCTGATTTGGAACTTTTAGAATTGGAGCAGAACTGAGTCTACTTTTCAATGCGTTAAAGGCTCTCTCACAATCTTCAGTCCAATTAAACTGAGTCAGTAATCCATAGAGAGGTCTTGCAATTATGGCATACATGTGGATAAATCCATGATAATATCCGCAATGACCCACAAATGCTTGCACTTTTTTTGCATTCTTTGGTCTGGGTAGTTCTAGAATTATCTTGATTTTGTCTTCATCTATGGATATTCCATTTTTAGATACTATATGTCCCAAAATCTTTCCCTATCGTACCATGAAGGCACATTTTTTCTGGATTCAAGCAGACTCTATATTGTCTACACCTCAAAAATTTTCCTTAGCTCAAGGATGTGGTCCATTCTTTGGGAAGAATAGGTGCATAAATCATCCACATATACTTCCATACTCCTCCTAAGGAATTTCTTAATAACATGATACATTAATCTCTGGAAGGTGGTCGACACATTAGTTAGGCCAAATGTCATAACCCTAAAAGCATATACACCCCATTCTATAGCAAATGTTGTTTTGTGTTGACCCTCTGGAGCAATTGCTACTTGGTTGTAACCAGAGAATCCATCAAGGAAGCTATAGACTTCCTTGCTTGACACTCTCTCCAGGAGATGATCCGTAATGGGTTATGGGTAGCTATCATGAATAGTAGTTGCGTTAACCTTTTTGAGATTAATGCAAACTCTTAATTACCATTTTTCTTGGGTTCTACTACCAAAGGTGACACCCATTCAGTGTGCTCGATTTCATATATGAATCGAGCTGCCAATAATTTATCTATCTCTTCCTTGATTTTGGTAGAGTATATGTCATTGTAGGTGTATGGTCTTTGTTTCGAGGGCTTAGCTTCTAGAGTCATGTGAATCTGATGTGAACAAATAGAGGGATCCACACCCTTTAAGTCCTTGTATGTCCAAGCAAATACATCCCTATAATCTCGAATCAACTCTACGAGTTCTCGTTTCTTGCTTTTCGATACATCCATCCTGATGTAAGTGCATCTCTCCTCTTCCCCTTCTATAGCCACAGTGATTTTCTTGGTCTGGTCCTTGTTATTGTATGCTATTGCTTCTTGTGCTTCTCATTTGGGCATTTGAATAGCGATCTTTCTTTCCTCTACTTCATATCTATTAAAATGTTCAATTACTTCAAACTATTGTTGAGGCATATTTGCTTACTTGTTAGTCTCTTCTACTTCCAAGTTCTTTTGTTTTCCATTTTGGTTGAGTGTCAAAGTGCTTTCTCCAATAATTTCTTTATCTTCTCTACCTAGCCAATGTCCTTCCTCTTTGGTTTGAGTCTCCATTTCTATGCTTGCATAATCTTCCTTCCATTCCTTCTCTATCAATTCTCCTTCTTTAGCCTCTTGTTACACAGCCACGTATAGACTCACATCATGTCCCTCCTCATCTTCACATCCATTCATGGTTAGGACTTCCTCATTGACACACACTTCCAATGTGGCCAATATTTCCATCCACCCATGGGGTTTGAACTCTTCATCTAGGAATGCTTGTGGCATATAAGTTGGGTCATCTATAAATCTAGAAACTCCACAGCCTATTTGCCATATTTTTCAACTTTCCTCTTCTCGTTTGGTTGCTTTACACATCCATAGTTGGGTGTCTCCGTGCATCCACGATTGGTCTTTAAATTCCACACTGTGGATTGATAGGTCATCCTGCTCTCTATGTATTGTGTTTCATTATAGAGGTGGAACATCTCAGTAAGCATAAGTATGGAGGTTTATCCTAGTGGTCATACCTCTATGTTGTAGGTACACTGCATCTCTTCCCCAATCATGCACCACCTTTAGTTATCTCATGAAAGGTCTTCCTAATATCATGTCATAGTTAGTTGTCTTCTCAAATTGACAAATGGCTAAAGTGTGCTCAAATTCTACTCATGTTGTAAGAATGACATTCTCTAATAGTCCGGTCTTTCCGTATGAACATCAGCCAATTGTAGCTTCATCCTAGTGGGTCGTAGAGTTGTTTTACCCTTCTCCCATATTTTTGTTGTCCCTAATCCAGCTCCTGTGTCTAAGATTCCTTTTGTTTTATATCCTCAAAATGTAATGGGTAGGCATGTGTTATCTTCATCTCCCTCACTGAAATCCCCTACTTTCTCTACGAGGATTCTGACTATAGATACATCTTTACTGATTTCCATGTTGGTTGATTGTGCTTCCTTCACTTTTGTTTGCTTCACCAACTTTTTCCATAACTGAGGTTTGATTTCTAATAGCTCTTGTAGGTTTATGGAGCATTGCACTTTCTTCTCCTTCAATTTTCGTGCTATATCCGATGTTTTGCTTGAGGTCGCCTTTCCTTTCATTCTCATGGTTGGGGCATCATAAATTTCTGAAGTCCGCTCATACTACTTGGAGGCATCTAGCTCTTCAAAAGGTGGGTCAATTCCTTTGGTTCTCCTCCATCTTTCCCCTTGAGCTCTGGCCATAAGTCCTCAAGCCAATTAGCTTCAGCTTTTGGGCAAAGGCCTTCTGTCATGATCCTTTGTGTGTGATTCTTCAGTGTTCTTGATAACCCTTCTTCCTTCAGGTGGGTATTCTTGAAATTCCCTTTCTGGTATTCTTGTTTTAGGGAGATTTTGTATAGGTTTTTCTAATGTGTTTTAGGCAATTTCAATCAACTTTTTACAGATTAGCTACTATACATTCTTGAAATTCTCTTTCTAGTATTCTTGTTTCAGGGAGATTTTGTATAGGTTTTTCTAATGTGTTTTGGGCAATTTCAATCACCTTTATAGAGATTTCTAGCCTTTCTTTCTCTATATCTCTTCTTGGATAACTTAGTTCATGTTGCTCTAGACTTGGTCCTGCCTTTATCCTAGATTGATACGCTTCTGTCCACATGGCTAAATCCTCGGGCATTGGATCTGCTAGAATAGGTCATGCTTGTTGTTTTGGCTTTTCTTTCTCCTCCTTAATCGAATTCTTAGTAGTTGTAAGATTCTTAGGTTGAATTGGCTCTTCTCTGCTCTTCCCTTCCACCTTCTTCTGTATCCACTTGTTTCTCAGTTTTTCTCATCGAGCCTTCCATCTTTGAGCTCTTTTGACTTTTAAATTTTCTTCAGACTCTTCTGAGTCCGCCGCTATTTGAGGTGTCCGTGTTTCATGTTCATTAGTTTGGTGTGCATTCAAATTCAACTTTTCTTGGCTTTCCTTAGCTCTTGCTCTAGTTAGCGCCTTTAATGGCACCGTATACTCCTTGTCACTTCCAAACGACTCTACCACTTTGACTACATTTATTTGAGTAGTCTAGGTTGTCTTATTAGGGTTTTTAGGGCAATGTCTAAACAAACGCTCCTTTCCAAAATCACTATTCTTTCCACACTTAGGAGGTGGTTGATAACGCAGTGTGCACTCCCTAATGAAATGGTCTCCTCCACAATGATATCAGGGTCCTCTAGGGATGGGAGGTCTCATCATGGGTCTAGAAGATCCTTGGGCTCTAGGAGCTGTGTACATTAGGGTGGCATATTCGGGTTCGTATCCATATAAGTTGTCATAGGTCTCTTGTCCATATGGGTGTTTCTCATAGGATTGCTCATATTCTGCCAAGCTAGCTTCGTACACGTAGTAATCTCCCCAATTTTTATCTAGATTTGATTAAAACTTTCAGGGTGTGTTAATGAAGTGGCCGGCACTAAGGCTCTCTCAGGGTTCTCTTCTGTCTGGGAAAATTTCATAGGAAGAACATTTTGTGGGTGAGGTGGTTGTTGTCCTAACACTAGTTGTGGTGGGTTGTATCCTGAGTATTTTTATGGATGTTGCATTGAAGGTAGGTTTTGGTATTGAGGGTATCTTGGAACATCTCTTCCTTGGTCTCTTGGTGGGTATCCATATGGTCTAAATTGTGGAGGTTGAACGGGCCTAGGTTTCCTATTGTATGGACAGTTCTCAGTGCTATGATTAGTGTATTTTTTCTTGATACTATAGTACTGAGCTTGGGTTTGGGCTGGTTGTCTATTATAGGCATATGGGGGTGGTGGGACAACTCCCCTATTGCAAAACGTGAGAAGGATGACCCCCTCCACGGTGCACACATCTCCTAAGCATAGATCAAGGGGTTGAGGAAATTCTTATGTCCTTGCACTCCTAATTTCTTGGCCACTAAGTATGCAATTTCTTCCACATTATTGTTCAAACTAGAGATGCTACTAGAAGCATCCTCGCTCTTGTTCTTGTTTTGAGGAATCTTCAAGTCTTCTGAGACATTGTCTTCCAAATATATGCACTCCTTCGAACACTAACTCAATGTTTGGAATCTCTTTACATAGACTAGTGCTCTTAGGGATCCATTGAATAATCCTTCCAAAAATAATGCAATCATTTTCTGCTAAGTAGGCCTCTCCTCTGTAGGGCATCTATCCACATATTGCTTAAATCTCCTAGCTGCCAGATGAACTAATTCAGTAGGGGATTGTTTGAAGCTGTGATTCAGAGATGAAGAATTATTCTTGAGTCTTTGTGAATTCTTCAACCAATTCCTAGAATACTTGCTCCATATTTAGGAAATGATGGGGCTCAAGTGGTTGGAACCAAGCTAAAGCAGTGTGAGTGAGTCAAACAAAATGACTCATATTGAACTATGAAATCTTCCACTTGTTGAACACTTAGCCCAACCCATCATAGTTGCTTCTCATACACTTAGCCACTTGAATCTATCACAATCTTCTTTTGGGTTCTGGTGGTCTCGGTATGACAGGAACAGCTGGGTGCCTCATTTGAACACTAGCTCCACTGCCTATGGGTGGTCTCTCAGGGGTAGGATTCTTGTTCCTTGGCTCTCCTCCTAATGGGGGTTGATAGCTAGGATTGGTTCCTAGCATTGAAAACTGAACATGGGGTCTCACAGGAACGCTCTATGGTTGTGTATGTTCGAAGTTTTGATAAGCATAACTTTTATAGGTTCCTTGAGGGTTACGGGAGGTGTCAGCCTAGTCTCTAGAAGGAAATACATGTATGCCTTGATATTACAGCCTAGATCTCTCCAAGTCACGCATAGGCCAATATTTTCTCATATTCCTATCAAGATAGGTGATTCGAGAGGGATCTTCAGGATCCTATAACTCATAAATGGTGGCGGGATTGCTACTTTCTCCTTGCAAAGATGAAGGAGCTTGTAGTAGCTTCTCCATCCCACCTACCAAGTATATGTGAGTTAATGAGTCATCTTTAGGGATCTTGTCACCTCTCCTAACTCTGGTTACCTTAGACTTACCTCGGGGTGTAGAAATCATATCTTCATTATTTTCCCCAATAGGGTTGTCTATGTCCTCCTCTTCTCTTTGTTCACTAATGGTTTTTGGACATTCTGTCATAGCATAAATCATTCCCTGTTTGTCCATGTAGAATCCTCCTTCATATTTCACTGCTTGTCTAGGGACAATCTTTGACTCGCTCACTTTCTTCATTCTAGCCACAGATATGTTCAAGGCATCTATGTAGATTGACAAATTGTGTTGATTGGTGTTCACATACTCAAGTGAGGTCCTATATTCACCTTCAATTATGGACATTGAACCATGTCAAAGGCTCAGAGCTATGCATGTCTTTTGAGGCCATTATAGCTTCCTCTTCTGACTCACTAGAGGTGTTTGAGATAGAGAATAGACACTCGGTAAAACTACACTTCCCATAGATGATATGATGCTACATCAACTTCCTAGGACACATCCTGAGCATGGGTTCATTCACTGATCACCCAGGTCACGTTATGGGGTCTCCGTGATTTGCTATTACCCTTGGAATAAATCTAGCAAAAATTGGCATTTTTGTAATAGGCTTTTCAGTTGATCTCAGATCCCTACGATACACGATATTTGATCTAGACGATACACGATACTTGTATGTTCGAGGATACCTTGACTACCACGATACATGATACCTAATCACCCACAATATATGGTACTACAAAGTAAACTATACGTGACACTGGACTAAGACACGATACACAATACATGATACTTCAACTTCTTGCAATACACAATACACAATACTTGGGATCAGAATGATACATGATACACGATACTCGAATGATCGCAATACAGGATACTCAAGGGTCATGATACATGATACTTGAATAATTGCAATACACAATACCATGATACTCAAGGGCCATGATACACGAACTTGATTAATTATGATACACGATACTCGAATGATCGTGATACATGACACTTGAATAATTGTGATACATGATACTTCAAGATCTATGATACTCAGGTATGATGATACTCGACCCAACGATACACAATACCTAGGTATCATGATACACAGGGACTATGAGGTGTCAGCAATACATGATACCTGCCAGGTATCGAGACACACAGGAATTCAAGTATCATGATACTTGAACTCGACCGGTCACGATAATTGGACTTTGACTCACAAAAAACGATTATTTTTATCAAGTTCTTGTATGGATGTGTTCTTTGTGCACTCCTCTTCACCCCTATATGCTTGTGGAAGTCAAACTCTCATTCAATCCCACGATACTGATCGAGAGTCTTGTCATATTTTGGGTGAATTAAAATTGTTTAGAAAGTTAGAATCTAATCAATCTCACCTCCAAAACAATCTATCCAAGCTCTTCTACTAAAATATTATTCTTGAAAGGCTTAATCACCCATGATATCACTCCTGTGATACTGGTCATCTGCGCTCCATGATACTTGCAGAATACAAGTGAATAAAGACTGATTTTTTTTTTATACCTCTAGATTAACCAAAGGCTGAAAAGCAATGAAATGAAAAATTTGAGGATTTTGAGAAACCTACCTACCTATTCCACTCCCCCTCTCTCCTATCGACTCCCTACTCCTACTCTTTCACTCTCACTCCCCTAGTGCAGTTCGAAGTTTGTGGAAGCAAGCGAACAACAGAAGGAAGAAGAAGAAGCTTGGAGCACAACACACAATACTAAATGTATTACCACTAGAATGTACAAGGATAAGTAACCCATTAGGGCTGATGGTATATGTACAAGGCGGAGGAAAAAAACCTCCCAAAGAGGGAAAAAAGTGCCCCGGTAGTCCTAGTGTGTTCACACACATCACTAGCTAAATATATCAACATCAATGCCTCTCAAATTTTCTCCTCTATCCAGGGACTAAAAGTGTGTGTATTTATACACATGCTTTCATTTTGAATTTGAATTTTCCCTCACCTAAAAGTGATCCTACACTTTAGGGATGATTTGAATCTATTCTTCCTACCACATGAGTCGTGGGTTCAGGTCCCTTACTTCATGAGATTCCTTATTCTCTTTGCTTTTACATTTATCCAAAGTAACTATGCCCAAAATGACTAGCACAGGTTCACATATAGTTCTTTCTTGTGAAGAGATGAAATTATGTGTAGTCCTCCATAATTAACCAAGCACTTAGGCTTGTTAATTGCACCAACAATAATCACTTAGATAGTTGACATTTTGTGATATGTGAAGAGGTCTCCTCATAGTCGATCCCTTGTGTTTGTAAATATCCTTTGGCCTCAAGTCTTTTTTGATACCTGTTGATAGTTCCACCGTGGTTTTTCTTCACCATGTAAATTTACTTTGGTCCTATGATCTTCATAGGTGAAGTCTTGGGTATAACTCCCAAGTATGGGTTCCCTATATGGCTTCAATATCTTCCTCCATGGCCTTCGTCCACTCTGGTTTCTTCTTTGCTTCCTCATAAGTTGAGGTCTCCTCACAGTTTGAATAATGTGCTAAATAGATAGAATGCTTAGTGACCAATGATGTATCATAGCCATAACTTTATGGCTTCTTCTTTTCTCTAGTTGACCTTCTGATGGCTTGTTGAGAGGGTTCTGCTACATCCCTCAACTCCTGCACTTTAGCTTTACCTTTGGAGTTCCAAGAGCTAACTTCTCTCTATGGAGTCTTTTGATCATCTTCAAAGTCACTTGATGCTTCAAGTGTGTGGTCATTCTTTCTTGATAGAGTTGGAAAATCTTCTCTAGGTCATAAGGTAGCTTGATTCTCCTGCAATCATCTTCAAACCATGACTTGTTTTCATCAAACACAACATCTCTACTTACTATAAAGCCTTTATTGTTGGGATTGTATAACCTATAAACAATTTTATTAAGGTCATATCCTATGAATACACATTTCTCTACCTTAAAGTGCAATTCAACTCTTATCTATGAAGGTATGTGTGCATATGCAATGCACCCAAAGATCTCACAATGATCCAAGCTAGGCCTTCTTCCTTTCCATGCCTCATATAGAGTCATGACATCCAAAGCATTTGATGGTAGTCTATTTACCAAATAGGTGGCAGTTGATACTACCTCTATCCACAAGTAGTTAGGAAGTTTTTTCTCATTGAGCATGGACCTTGCAGCCTCTGCGAATTGTTCGATTTCTTATCTCTGCCACTCCATTATGCTCAGGGTTGTATCTGGTGGTGATTTCCTTTTTTATTCCTCTCTCTTGAAGATAAACATCAAATTCATGGGAGAAATATTCTCCCCCTCCATCTGAACTTAGTCCTTTTAGGGTTTTCCTATTTTCTTCTCCACAAGAGCTAGGTACTTTCTAAAGCATGAAGAAAATTCGTACTTATGCTTCATGAAATATAAGATAGTCCATTTGCTACAATCATCTATGAATGATAGATAGTACCTTGATCTAGAAATTGAAGGCTCCTTGCTTAGTACCCATGCAACTGTGTGGACAAGATCCAAGAGATATCCATGTATGTAGCCTTTCTTGGTGAATGGTTGCCTATGTAACTTACCAAAGTAACATGCACTACACTTGTATATCATGTTTTGTTTTGATATGTTGGGTAGTCCAAGTACACTCTCATCTCTATTGATTTTTTTGAGGGCTCTTTCTCCAATGCAAGCTACCCTCTTGTGCCAAATCTCTAACTCCAATAGGGACTAAGTGCCATAGTTGAACAAGGTAATATTGTTGGTGTCTTGGAGTTCAAAAGTGAACAATCTACCTATCTTCTCTCAATTTTCTATCTTCTTGTATCCCTGATATGGGTCCTCAAAATATGCTCCATGCTTGGTAAATCTCCCCTACAAATCTTTCTCAACAATCCGACCTACATTGATGAGCTTCTTTCTGATGGTAGGCACATAAAGGACTCTACTTAGTAAGTTCATGTTACCATCAAATGTCTTCACGTTACCTATCTTTTCAATTGGATGTCTTGTGTCATCTCCTATTTTGCCTTCATGTTTGTTCTTTGGATCTTCCAAGTCTCATAATAGAGCCACATTTCCTACCACGTTATTTGACCATCCAGAGTCTATGTAAAACACATGCTCATCAGACTTACCATTCTTCATTGTCATGTTCATGAGTATAAATGAATCCTCTTGAGCTTCATCATTTGTGTGATTGTTCTAGCCTCTCCTTCCTTTGTATCCCCCTTGATGATTGTTTTTATATGATATGTTGTTATATATCCATAATAATTATTGAATATACCTCTTGAGTTTCCATAGCCTCCTCTCTTGTATCCCCTTCCTCTTTGATTCCTTCGGTTTTGAAAACAAATCTCTATGATGTGATTTGTTAGACCACATATAGCACAGGGTGATGAGCTTGGTGTCTCACCCTACCTTGTCTACTGCCTCTGTCTCTTCCTCTTGTGCCCCTACCTCTATCTACAAACTTTGCTTGAGAGGTACTAAATTCATCATTAGATTTCTTACCTTTAACTTTTTATCATTGCCTCTATTATTATCTATATAGAGGGAAGAGGACTACTAACCTTTTTTGTTCTCACCATTCTTCATAAGCTTTTCTTCATGTGTAAAAAGTTTCCCCATGAGTGTGTTGAATTCAGGTACTTGCATTTCCATGTAGAGGTCCATAGCTACATTGAAGGCTTCCCACTTGTCATCAGCTATAATCCCATTCATGAATTTCCTCACAATTTGTTCCTCATCAATGATCTCTCCTATGCTCCCAATTAGGTCTACAATACCTTTCATCTTGGTGACAAAGTCAGTTACACTTTGCTTGGGAATCTTCTTGAGTTTTGGAATCTCCATCTATAGTTGATTCTTCTTGGCATTGGTACTTGAGGAGAAGAATGCTTCCAAAGCATTCCATGTCTCTAGAGAGGTTTTACAATTCCTAACATGAAGGAATAAAAAGTGAGAGATAGAGTGGACAATGTATGAACATGCCAAAGCATCCTTTGAACACCATGCATTCAACCTTTTCTACTCCTCTTGTGTTGGTTGGCCTTTGATTGTGAGTATTGGCATCTCTTGTCATTGGATGAGGGGAATCCATCACCCATAATGCCTAGTCTTTAGCTTTGCTCTGATACCACTCTGAAGAGGTGATGGATGAGTTACAGAGATGAGAACTTTTTGAAAATCTCCTACTCAACACCAGCCTAGGTAACTTTAGAGACACTTAGTATACTCCCTAACTTTCTATATTATGCATTGAAATCGTCCAAGGCGTTTGGGACATCATTCACAAACTTTTGTGTCAAAATAGATAAGTATGAAGATCAAAAAATCACGAGAAACCTTTTATTTATGGATGAGAAGCTCTCAGAGATTTGTTGCGTGCTCACAGCATGGTACAAAATATTCAAAGATCTCTTGTACCCTTTCAATTAAAGTGTTAAGCTAACCAAAGCAAGTTATTTAGACTCACTATGTTCTAAGAAAAAAATCTAAGGATTTTGGGGAGTCACCAAGACTTTTTCAAGAGCTAGCTGATATAGAGACGTAGTCAACATAATTGTTCATATCTCGAGTTCCATAGTTCCAATCATGATAAAGTTTTGTATGAGTTTTCACAAAAGTCCTAGAGAGAGAGAGAGAGAGAAAGATCAAAGAATTATCAGACTGAGCAAATGTGCAAACTCTTTAAGAAGAAACAAGATAACATATTAGTTCTAAGACCAAAAAGTATATATAAGCACTACCCTTCTAGTCATAAGGTAGTAGAGAATTTCACACTGATTGTAGCTGATTTCTTGAGCATGTTTTGTACTATCTTGTAAGTGACTATTATAGCACCTTGTGCAACTCTATCATCTTATAAGGTCATTTCTTAGTGTGTAGGTACTCTATGTCTACTCTATCAATTGGAACATTGCAATATATCATTGGGACTGTTTTATAAAGTTTATGTACATGTCTCTTTCTTCTTTTAATTTGCATGGAAAACATAGTATTTCAGAACATGTTTTAGCCTCTGTTAATTGTACATGAAGTTTATAACAAACACTTTTTCTCAAATGATATTTGCAAAGAAAGAGTTAATGTTATAAGAAATTCCATTGCTTTATGAAGGATTGATGTTTTAAAGTGTAGGAGTTTAAAGTGGCAACATGCAATCATAAGGGAAGACAAGAAATGTAAAGAGGTGTACCTATGAAAACTATGGAGAAGCACAACACAGAGTTGGCAATGGAAGATTTCTCTTTATCTTAGGAAGATGCAACACATATCAAAGAGTATTTGATTCAACACTTGAAGAAAAAAATTAATCATACATATACCTTGAATAAGTCACCTTTGATTATTTCCTATTATTATATTGATGGTTTTCACTAGAGGACATAAATAACTATATAGGTGCTTTTGACCAGTCATGTGACATCTGACACTACTATCAATCATTTACAAATCATGTGTAGAAGGGACTTGGATGGAGGTTCATATCTCCTCAATCGTCACTAGTGCACCAACATCTAGCACCAAAGAAGTATAAGAACGAACATCTTCAGTAGTCACCAAGAATAACACTAGATCAACACTTGTTGCATTTTTTGTCACATTTCCTTTCTTCTCCTCTAGCTTCTTTTTATGAAAATCAATAGCTCTATGACCACTCTTATTATAGTGGAAGCACTCTATTTAGAAATTCTTATTTCCCTTATTTTTTTTCCTTGTCCTTCGTATCAATACATTTTCCTTTCACGTTGGTACAAAATATATTATTGCTACCACTTGCTCCCTTGTGAAAAAGAGCCTTGAAACTAAGCTCCTCCTCAAGAACTAAGGCACAAAAGTCTTTAAATTTCAAGAGTTAAACCCCTTATTTGAATCTTTCAATGGTGACTAGACCATAAAACTTTTGTGTACATATTCAAAAACACCATCATGATAATTCTTTACTTATAATGGGCACCCTAACATGAGCGATTTGGTCACCTAGATTCTTGTTTTTAGTATTCTCATCTAATTTTGTGTCCATTCAAGCTCCTGCATATGTTCCAAGCATCTGAAGCTTTAGAAGTCTATCGAATCAAATTTGGAATGTTGATAATATAGTACTAATCAATGCACATAACTCATTTCATTTACACATTTTAATTCCCATAGGAAATGTGGGTTTTGATGGAGAATGTACAACTTCCCTATGCAGCCTTGAAGCATAGATGGCCTCATAGGCACAATCATAGATACCTCTATTCACTCAAATGGATGATTCTTTGAACTCTTGACAATTGAATTTGAGAGATTTTCCAACAATACACTATAAGACCTTTCTAATGCAAGTCATTTCACTCAAAATTCTCACTCCTATTGTGAGAGCAAATGCCTCCAAGACAAGCTAGTTCTCACCTACACTTCACATGCACATAGAGAACATTGTTCACTCCTGGGTCAAATTCTCTCAGAATATGTAGAGGTTGGACATGATCTTAGAGAAAAATTTAGAAGACAATGATAGACTTCTAAGAAACCACAGATTACAAGAAATGGATACACAGTGATAAGGAAGCTCTGCTCAACACTTAGAGCATTTAGCTCCTACACACAGAAATTTGTGAGGCACATATGGCTACTCAAAGTCTAATGGAAAACTTCAAGCAAGTAGAGGGTTTTCTACGAAAGGGGTCTACTTGCTTATTGAAATTCTATGAGAGCTTACACATGTGTGATTTCTTCGATGCAAAGTACAATGTGTATTTATCAACTTGAAAGGATTCCCTAGATAATAGGGAGCTCTTTTCCTAAACTATAGGCTTTATCACACCTACGTGTGATGGGTGGCTTATGATTGTTATGAGGGGGATTTCATATTCAAATTTTAACACAAGTCTTCATGCTTGATGTCTTGCTTCTCAATGATCCAAGTGGCGTCCATCCAAATGGTCCATAATCTCCTAAGTTTGGAGCTTGAACTTCAACACTCCTCCTAACTCTTCAACTTCCAAGTCTTCAAGCTAGCTCCACCAATCCAATGCCTCTTTTGAACCTTATGAGCTTGATTGAGTATGTTAGACATGAGTGTATAGAGACCTTCACATGTGTGTGGAACAAGGGCTAAGTATAGCCAATATCCCCTGGCTTGGGGAATATCCTAAGATACATAAAATGCAATGGGAATGAGTGTGCATGATGGCCACATGTCTACACTAGAGCGTTCAAGATCATTGCTATTTTGGATGCAAGAGGATATAAAGGATGGGAGGCTAGTTGCACACATGGCATTTATATCTTTATTTCAAGACTTCTTATAGGAGAGATTTAAGGATTCAACTTCTACACTTGGTATTTGAGCCGGTTGAAGAACAATTGGGAAGATTTTTGTGCATAATTGGAGAGTTTTTGGCCACCTTCAAATTGAATAGTTGTCATCTTCTTCACTTCTAAATCTAGTGCTATGGGGAGGATCTATCTTAATAAAAAAGAATGATCCTCCGGTGTCTCAACAAGAGGCCTATGCATCCACCACTGCTCTTGGATGTATACAAGAACACTACTCAAAGTAAACATGCATCTGCCCATGCCCCATGGGCTTGCCCTAGGTGGACAAGGAGAGAGGACTCCTTTGCTCTCTCTTCCCTTTATGTTGTGAAGAAAGAAAAGGCTATAAGGCTCTATATTCAAGCAAATTCCAAATATATAGATGTATATGGGACTCATCTGCATGCATCTTTGGCCTGTGTGGAGCTCATGAATCCATCTTCTTCCCTCTTGGAGAAGGATTCCTTCATCAACCCCCTCTAGAAGGGCACAGTTGGCATACCCATCATCACCAAATTAGCCATAACTCATTCTACATCCAAATGTAGTGATTCCAATTGCTATGGATATTGACTTGAAGAGCTATCAATGAACATCTAGAACACACCATCTGGCCACACTAAACTACCTATACAAAGCTTCAAAGTTTCCTATAACCTTTTCAATGCAAGGATGATCAATAATGACTTGAAGACTCAAGAGGAGTAATTGGTGATCATTTCCACCACTTGCACTACACCTGCAAGTGGATTTCTTGACACCAAAGATATGTTTTCTTGTGAAGACATGCATTTTTACTCTCTTTTATGGATCAATTAGCATTTAGGATGAGCAATGGCACCTCATACATACATGTATTCTTGCTCATATGATTGTCAATCTGTGCACTTTTAGTAAAAGTTGGATCGTAGTATAATTTCTTATAGGCATGGTGAGGAGAAAGCAAGAACAATTAGTGTTCTTATGAAATTTATCCGTTTTGCAAGAACTTTGATCAATGATTATTGTACAAGGCATGTAGTGTTGTCTGGGTATTTTGGTTGTTTATTGTGTGCTGATGCATAAAAGAAAAGAGCATAATAATAGTTTTTTATATTTTTTTGCTCTCTTATGCAAAGGCTTGTGATTTTCTAGTTTTCGTTACCATTTTGTATACCAAGTATACACAAAAACATATAAGAAAAAAGGAGAAAACAAAAGACACATATATATATATATAAAAGAGAGAACTTACACTTTCATAGTCATGGACTCAGGAGCTTCATCACCTCATAGGGAAGACGCGTACATGGTTGACTATACGGTAGACACTATAGAAACCATGAGCACTAGAATATCCCACTTAGAGAGGACACTTTAGACTATCTTGGAGCATGTCATAGCTCTAAGAAAGATGAAGTGATACCTAAGACTAAGATTCCAGGGATGGAATTGGAAGCTCTAGGTGAGCATCAAATTCTCGAGTGAGAGAGGCTAGATGGAAACTTAATGAATTAAGCCGCCACAATATCACGACTCCACTAGTGTGTGTACTACTCATATTGTTGAGCAGCACCTCATATTAAAGTGGGAGTAATGCTTCTTCTTATGCCATATCATGGATGATAGGCATAAGATATAGAAGGCCACTTATAATCTCATGGACATTGCCCATAGGTGGTGGAGTAAAATTGAACAAGATAAGAAGGAGCCCACTAAATGGGAATAATTTAAGATCCAATTTACAATAATTTCTTGCCAGTAGATGAGAGGTCTAGGGCACTAGATACATGGTTTTTTATCAATAATAAAAACCAAATGGTCCAAAATGCCCCTAGCAATGTACTTCATTAGAGTTACTTTGTTTTTTGTGAAAACTTATGATGTCGTGCAGAAAATAAGGTATAAACACTTGTTAAAAATATTTAGCATTTTAGTATTAACAAAAGGAAAATATTGATTTGTTTGTTTAAGATTGTGATTTAAAAACTACTGTGATTGTTTGACTCAACATTGATTCTTACTTTACAATAATATTTGTATGTGTGTGTATGATTGTGAGAAAAAATCTATTATCATTGTTTGAACCAACATTGATCCTTAGTTCATAGTAATATGTGTATGTGTATGTTTGTGCATGATTGTGAGTGAAACTCTATTGTGATTTTTTGAATCAACATTGATTCTTACTTCACAATAGTATATGTATGTGTATGTGCATGTATGATTGTATTGTGATTGTTTGAATCAATACTGATTCTTGCTTCACAATAGTATGTGTATTATATGTGAATGTATGATTGTGAGTCAAAATCTATTGTGATTGTTTGACTCAACATTGATTCTTACTTTGCAATAGTATGTGTATGTGTATGTTTGTGTATGCTAGAGTATTCTTGTGAATTAAATTTTATTGTGATGTGTTAGAAAAAGCTTTTATCTTCTTTTTTATAATTCAAGGGTTGAGAAGGTGCTAATAAGTCAACTAGAGCTTTTTAGGTTTCTAGATGGCTTTCACATGTAGAGTTATTAACACCTTCTTAGATTTGTTGAATTGTGGATCCAAGAATGTTTTCATCCAATCGAGTATAAAAAAATATGTGAAATCCTTGTCACAATAGTATGTGTATGTGCATGTGCATGTATGATTGTGAGTGAAAATCTATTGTGATTGTCTGACTCAACATTGTTTCTTACTTCACAATAGGATGTGTAAATGTATGTGTGTATGATTGTGAATTAAAATATATTGTGATTTTCTTACTCAACATTGGCTCTTACTTCACAATAGTATGTGTAAGTGTATGTATGCATATGAGTGCAAATTAAAATCTATTGTGATTGTCTGGCTCAGCATTGACTCTTACTTCGCAAATAGTATGTGTAAGTGTATGTGCATGTATGATTATGAGTTAAAATCTATTCTGATTATCTAATCAACATTAATTTTTACTTCATAATAATATATGCATATGTATATGTGTGTATGATTGTGAGTTAAAATCTATTATGACTATGTGATTTACAACATTGATAAAAAAATTGATTATATGAAGAGGTGAAAATATAAACAGATAGGTAGATAATTACATAGATTAATAGATTTAAAAACCTTAAGAGAGATTCACAATACTTTGTATATATTCTAAGATATATATTTATTGAAATATATATCTTATTTGATATTGAATTATGTTTTCTTTTTTGTAGATATGAAGTCTTCATTAAAGAAAGAATTATGGGAAAGGGAAAAGAATGGTCATGTGTAATTATTCATCAACAAGGTAAAAAGATATCCACAATACAATACAAATTTTGTGGATATCCTTATGTAGGCAATGAAACTCAGATAAAAGAGCATCTTTTTAGTAAAAGTAATAATGTTGTGGGGTGCTCTAATCTAGATAGTGATATTCAGGTACATTTTTGCAAGTTATGCAAACAAATGTAAATCCCAACGTATCACATCAAAAACATCTAAAAGCATGAGTAGTTCAGAGTAGTTTGAAAGTAGTCCAAGTGTAGAGCAAGAATAACTAGATGTATCAATGACAACAGAGGATGCTCGTGGTATATCTACTCAAGTATCACAAACTATTTTTGAGAATGATGAGGATATATATACTCCATTTTTTCTAGATACATGAAAAAAGAGTCGAGCAAGTTAATCTAGAAGAAATGGTGGATCTAATAATGTGTCACCATGTTTTTGTTATACAAAATCATAGAACACAATAACTGTAGCTTTTGAAAATCAATATTTTCTTGAGCTTCATCTTAAATGGACTCAAGCATTTTTAGCATGTGGGATCCTTTCAATGTTATTCATAATCTTATTTTCAAAGATGCTTTGATGTCAACTACATGGAAAGGATTCACCATGCCAGATTACAATAAGATGCAAACAGAGTATGTAGATAAAGTGAAGAATAGTACTGAAGCTATTTTAAAACAAATAGTGTCTGATTATGTACCCATGTATGGATGCACAATAGCACTAGATGGATGGACAAGTTGTGAGAAGAATCCATTAATTAATTTCATGGTTATATGTCCAAAGGGAAGCATGTTTGTGGAAGTAGTTGGGACTTCTCTTACGGAGCAAAGTTCAGCTTTCCTTTTAAAGATATATGAACATGATATATATCATGTGCGTGGTCCAAAAAATTTTACTGCAATAGTGAATAATAATGCATCTAATTTCTCAAGTGTTGGAATTGAAATGCAAAACAAGTATGAAGGCATTACTTGGGTTCCATGCATAGCTCATACACTAAATATATTATTGATATAGGTAGATGATCTTTCATTAAACAAATTCAATTAGATGCAAATCATGTGTTCAAATTTATTCAAGAGCGTCATTTTTCATATTTGCTCTTTCATTCAAAATCTCCCAAGAAAGCACTTCATATCTTTTGTGCTATACGATTTGCAATAGCTTATATTGTGTTCAATGGATTATTGGAAGTCAAGCTAGCATTTGTAGAAATGATTGCAGATCAAAGATGAGAGGCATGGCCAGAGAAGTATCCTTCTTATTGAGTTGCGTCTTTGAAGTGTATGTCTCTCATGCAGTCATAAAAGTTTTGACATAATCTTGAAAAATTGTTGATATCACTAAACCTTTTGTGGAACTTTTACAAATTTTTAGTGCTGAGACATTTTTTTTATGATTTTCTTCATTCAAAATGAAGAAATCGCTTAAGAGTATCACGTGCCAATTATTTGGTATATATTTTTTGTAATATGCATTTGTTACATGCTCCAACCAAGATAGCTTCTACAATAGCACAACAAAATTTTGGAGGAATTAAAACTCATGAAAATTTAACAAATGATCCCTGAAGTGACCAGGATTTAGATGTAGATCACAATGATGGTTCAAACATAGAAGAAATACATGACATAGTACCTCTAATAGATGATGATATTCAAAATGAATAAAATGATAAACTCTAAATACTTTGGTTAGATTCAATTGCAAAAACAATGTCTTTATCACAAAGTGATGATTCTAAATATTACAAAAAGAGGATTGTTTATTCAGTGTTTTGTTGATTGAATAATTCATCAGTAGTGAACCGATCAAAAGACGATGATGCCTCTGATATTTTTCCATATCTTTTCTCATATGCATCGAGAGGTATTTGTAAATTTTTCACTTGATTTTCTAAATCATCAATTCTCTTTTGTTGATCATCAATTGTTCTTCATTAACGAAGAATTGTTAATCCTTCATCGTATAGCTCTGCTCCTTATGATGATAAATCATGAATAAGGTTATGTTCTTTCGTAAGTAGAATATATGGCTGCTTTTGAGGAAGAGGGCCTTTGTGTCCTTGATTAATGAATTTTGCATGATTTTGAGGACAGCCCAAAGATATACCTACATTCTTTGAGCTATCATCCCAATCTACATATTGCTAAAGGATATCTTGTATAAAAACATTTCAAATGAAATATAGTGCTATTTGATTATGATTTGGTAATGATCTTTCAACTTGAAAAAAACTTTGAAGTAAAGTTTTTGCTAATCCTTTATGTTGTAAATAAAAAACTTTAATGGTGTTGTTTCTTTTGCTCTTCCTGTAACTCAAAAGAAAACATCACAAACAAAATGAATAAGGTTATGTTCTTTGGGTAGCAGAATATATGGCCCCTTTTGAGGAACAGGGACTTCGTGTCCTTGATTACAAAATTCTACATGATTTGGAGGATGTCCCAAACGTATACATGCATTCTTTGGCAAATCATCCCAATCTACACATCAATGAATCATATATTGTATAAAAACATTTTGAATAAAATATAGTGCTATTTGATTATTATTTGGTAAACATCTTTCAACTTGAACAAAGCGTTGAAGTTTCTTCTAATCCTTTATGTTGTAAATGGAAAGCTTTAATGGTGTTGTTTCTTTCGCTCTTCCTATAACTCGAAAGAGAACATCACAAACAAAATGATTCAGACATAGCTTTTTTACTTCTTTCATTGGTAATGGTTCTCCTTCTAATCCCTCTCGTCTAAGTCTTTGCAAAATAAAAACTTTGATTCCTATTGTGAAAATTGAGCATTCTATTCAGATAAAATCCTTTGTGATTCAGCATGATCAAGGTCAATATTCACATTTGGCATTCTTGCCATGTTCTACTTTCAAATCTATAAAACAAAAACATTACTTTTAAATTATTTCCATGTTTCACTTTCAAATGAATCCACATCATTTAATCCATATAATTCAAATGAATCCACATCATTGACATCATTCAATCCACATCATTGACATCATTCAGTCCACATCATTGACATCATTCAATCCACATCCTTCAAATGAATCCACATCATTCAAATAAATCTACATCATTGATATCATTCAATCCACATAATTCAAATGAATCCACATCATTAACCGGTACAATTCAAATTAATGCACATCATTTACATCATTTAATCCACCTAATACAAATATAGGTAGATAGGAAATAAGTATATAAATAGATAGATAAATAGATACATACATATGGTGATAAATAAATAAGTAGATAACTTGATTGATAGATAGGTAGATATGGTGATAAATAAATAAATAGACAAATAGATAGAATGATGGATATATGGATAGAAATGTAGATAGATTGATTGACTGATAGATAGATACAAAGATAAATATATTGATAGAAATATACATTGATGGATATGTTGATAGAAATATACATTGATAGATACATAGATACATAGATTCATGATTAATTCATATCCAAATCATCATAATCATTTCATATTAAATCCATATTATCACTTCATGTATGATAAAAACACATCAACTTAAAGCACTTATTATATAACATTAAATAAACAATTGAATCTGAGACACTGATAAAAAACATGTTTGATTAATAGACATGTTCCTTGGCAAACATCCATTTCAATATGGTCTTAATCCATCACTATTGGATATCTTCAAACCATAACAAACAAGGTTCGAGAATATTCTAAGCAACTCATGTGTGTCTACTCTTTTCGATACATCTTTATCACATGGTAGTTCTAATGCATACTTGAACTTATAAAACCCCATTTTTATCAATGGTGTAACTATCTAAATCTATGTATTTTAGAAGTTGAAAAAGAAGTATTGCAGTTGTATAGGTCTCTTTACTTTTATTGAACGGTGCAATATGTGGATATGCATTTTGGTGCAATCCGCTAATATTTTTGACTTCACTAATTTCTAGTTGATATGTCGAGATCTCAAAACTTTGGAAAACTTCTTTTTGTGGGCAAATGTGTTGCTCTTTCAAAGTCATATAATCAAATGTACATGTTGAGGGGTGAGAAATTGGAAGATAAGTAGTCAATCCGAATTCTGCTAAATTGGATGTTGCTGACTCAGAGTTTTGCTGAATCTATATTTTGCTTCATCGGAATTTAAAAAGAAGCAATTACAAATTAGTTAGGTGTGGATATCGTGTGATTATGGTAGTTGTATTTTTGTTTGCACGAGTATGTAATGGGAAAAAAGCATCTTTAAGGAGAGATACAAATGGAGAGAAGAGGAGAGTCTTTGTACCTATCTTTTGGTGCAGGCTGATTGTGATCAAGACTAACGAATTACACTGGTAGAAGGAATATTTCTTATTTTCATCATTGAAATCTTTGTAAATGAAGACTGTACTTTCATCATATTTATTCTATGCAAGTGTGTAAATGATCTCTGTTCAAGAGGAGTTATTCTGTTTTTGCATCGTTGAAATCAGATAGTGGTGACTCTGAAATTTCGTATGCAATTAATATTTCTGTGTGAGAAGAAGACCAGTGCTAGGATTTGTTACTGTGAGTGAATTCGACTTGAGTTAGTAGGTATGTGTTGTTGAACCCCAACACATTTAGTGATCCTATTGTGTTTTCTAAAGAAGCAAGAGATGCATGATGGGAAGAAGAGGAAGATTTAGTAAAGTTTACTACACAAAAGTGCAAGCACAAGCGGGTAACATGGATTCATGTTTTGAACCTTATGATTGGTACGAAGCACAAGAGGATTCTAATCTTGAAGCTGAAGAGGAGGAAGGAGGAACAGGTGCAGTAGAAGCAAGGCTAGTGTGCAAAATACTAGGATCCTTGTTCCTAACAGAAGCTGTTGTAGGAGTTAAAAGATGACTCTAGTTCGACCCACTTGGAGGGACGCGTATTCAAAGAGCTACGTGTACACCTCAACCATTGCCCATGGTGCAATGGCATCTCCAAATCCCAAAGTGAAAGCAACACATTTCAAAGGAGGTTCAAAGGAGGATGCAGACTACCATGTTGCTCAATTTGAAATAAAGTGGACAGCAAATGGATACCAAGCAATATATGACGATGTGGTAAAACTCCAACAATTCACAACTACATTAGAAGGAAGAGCAATGAGCTGGTTTAATCAATACAATTGCTCATTTTGCTACATATAATGCATTAAAAACAACATTTTTACAAAGATTTAGAAAATAAAAACTCTTTTTGATGTGTTGCAGAAGTACGTGCACTTAGACAGAAGAAGATGCTCATTGAAGATTACGCTCAAAGATTCAGGATTTTGGTTGAGTGACTACAAGGCAATGAGAGATCTACCTATGAGATGTTGGCAGGTTATTTCCTCAAAGGATTAAGGAGCAAGAGTAGGCATGCAGTAGCAAGTGTGGATATAGCTAACGGTTTTGATGTGTTAGTGTTAGCAGCTACAAGAGTAGAAAAGAGATTTGGTAGATCTAAGAAGAAGCACAGTGACTCCAATTCAGATGCTAAATCCAATTCAGAATTGGAGTCAGACAAAGGGATTACTAATTCACAATCAGAGAGTGAAGATGAAGAGGTTGTGGTATTGTCTTCACAAACAGAAAGGTAATCAAAGTAAAGAGGAAGCTCTAATTAGTAAACTAAAGAAACATGGATACTCCATAATTGCTCCAAAGGAAAAAAGGTTCTGTGAAATTTGTGACAAAGAAGCACATACCACAAGTCGATGTTGGTATAACCCAAAAGATTGAAGACAAAATTCAAGACAGGACAATAGGCATAATAATGAAGTTGCAGCAAATCAGGCCATTCCAGTTCCAAGGACATGGTGGTTTTTAGAGGCAGCAGCAAGGAAGGCCTACATGGAGAAACTAGGCAGAACAGTAAGGAAATTACCAAGGTCATCAACAAGGGAATGAGCAAGACAGACCACCTAAAGGGATGCCATGTGGATATTTCTATGCACTAGATCATTGGATTGGGCCTAATTGAGGGTAATCATAGAGAGGAAAGGGGTATACTGATTGTTCATTATAATTAGAATAAATGGCAAGGGTAGTAGTAGCAATAGGCTCAACAAGCTGCTCACCTGAATGTCATAGTAATAGATTTATCAGATCAGGAATTTTGTAATGATCCAGGTGCAAGTGTAAGAAATAAAACAGCACAGCGGAATAGACCTGTAGACAGAGTTGAGAGAAAAACGCAGAAAAAGATAGACACAGACTGAGAGATAGAGAACTCAAATTCTCAGATTGTCGAGTGTAATGCAGTTACAATGATGGTGCTGTCCACCCGTGCGCTCCCACTATGGAGCTTAGATGGCGATCTAGACAAACTCTAGATGAAGGGCTTACTAGTGCGCAATGCTATGTAAAGCTCAACTTGGGCCATGCTTATATAGCTTTTACAAGGCGGTTCGGTATAGATAAACATAGTCGAGAGATACAAAATAGTCGGTAAAATATATGATCCGACAATATCTCCACGACCAAAAGTCCTACCGTCTCGGCCCTACGGGCCTGGGGGATAGGCCCCCCAGTCCCTGCAGAAGGGGGCAAGCCCCCCTCTGCACTCCCCCCATTAAGGTTCTATGGGGAAACCGCGTGATGCCATAGGGCCTTTATTTTCACGTTAAATGGCCACCCAATGGCCTAGAAGTTTATGCCCTACCTAACCTAACGGCTAGGCTCACAAAGATCATCTTCAACCATCAATGGTCACACATAGACCTCATCTAACTTGGAAGTTAGGGTTCCACAAATGTTCGGGCTCTCATAATGGCTTCTCCTCATAATGGGGGCCTTACAACTTAGAGCACCATGGATCATTTGTGGTCACATGAGGATGGAGTATTGAGCATATCTAACACCCCCCCTCAATGTCCACCCGATGGTGAACTACCTCCTTGGTCCAATCCCAAGCTTTGGAAAGTGTCGAAGAAGTTGCTCTCTCCCAAGAGCCTTGGTGAAGATGTCTGCCCCATTTTCTTCAGTAGGGCAATAGGTTATCTCCACGACCCCGTCCTCAATCAACTCACGCACATAGTGATACTGGATTTCTATGTGCTTGGTACATGCATGGAAAACAAGATTTTTGGCAATGGCCATGCAACTTTGGTTGTCACACTTCAACTCTGTAGCCTCCTGTCCTTGTATTCCTATGTGCCATAGGATCCTCCTCAACCATACTTCTTCACATGCTACAACACATGCAGCTTTGTACTCAGCTTCAGTAGAAGATAATGCTACATTCGGTTGCTTCTTACTGATCCAAGAGAAAATCCCTGATCCTAAAGAAAAGCAATATCCAGAAACTAATTTTCTGGTATCAATATCTCTTGCCCAATTTGAGTCACAGTATTCGACTAGAGATGATCCTTCTTCATAAAGAATACCATAATCAGTGGTTCCTTTCACATACCTGAGTATCCGCATGCTTGCCTTCCAATGAGTTTGGCAAGGCTTATTAGAGAACCTGCTTACTACTCCAAAAACATAAGAGATGTCTGGTCTACTATTGCACAAGTAGATGAGACTTCCAACTAATTTCCTATATCTTCCAATGTCCACTAGAGGTGAAGTATCTTCAATAGATAATTTTGTGTTGACCTCCATAGGTGTAGAAATTTCCTTGCAATCCTCCATGTTAAATGCCTTCAATATCTGCCTTGCATACTTTTGTTGAGAGATGAAAATCTTTCCTGGTTCTTGCCAAACTTCAAGACCTAAGCAATAATGCATTAAGCCCAAGTCTGTCACTTCAAATTCTGAACTCAGGGCATCTTTTGTTTGTTGAAGAAGAGCATCATCATTTCCTGTAATCACAAGGTCATCTACATAGAGTACAAGCACAATTTTCTTCCCTCCTTTCTTTAGAACATTCAAGTTAGCATCAGAAGCACATCTTTTGAACCCTAGATCCAAGAGATACTTATATATCCATTGGTACCATGCTCTAGGGGCTTATTTTAGCCCATATAATGCCTTCTTCAGCTTACATACCTTGTTCTCTGAGTGGGGAGCCTCAAACCCTGGTGGCTGAGACACACACACCTCCTCCTTGAGGTCTCCATTCAAGAACGTTGACTTGACATCCATGTGATAGACTGGCCAACGCTTATGTGTAGCCACAACTAGTACTACTCGGATAGTAGTCATTCTTGCAGTCGGGGCAAATGATTCATAAAAGTCAATGCCTTCAACTTGTGAGTAGCCCTGTGCAACAATTCTTGCTTTATACTTTTATAGAGTACCATCAGCCTTGTACTTTAGCTTCCAAACCCACTTGGTGCCAATGACTTTACGCTTAGGGGGTCGATCCACTAGCTCCCAAGTTCCATTCTTCATGATATTGTTGTATTCTATTTGCATGGCAGCCCTCCAATTCGGATCATGGAGTGCCTCTTCCACATTGATTGGTTCATTTGCTTCTTCTTGAATGAGATCATCCATCAAGGCTGTGTTTAGAATATGGGCGCTTGCCCGTCTCTGTTCCTCTATTCTCTGTGATCGCCTCGGTCCATCTGCAACCTGTTCTAGTGACTGTGGGATGGGGTTTGCAGAATCATAGAGCTGCCTCACCCAACGTGGCAATGGCTTTTCCACTTGGGTGTCGGCAAGTTGGTGACTTTCAGACTCATCATCTAAAGATGATGCTTCCTTCTCTTGTGTAGAAGGGATAGCTCTTGGGCCATGTTCATAGTGGATTCCCCCTTCGCCTGATGATAAAGTGGAAGCTCTCTTTTCCTCCTCCACTGCATGTGGTTGGTCCTCCTTAGACACCACGTCACGACTCACCATGATCTTCTTAGCCTCAGGGTCATAAAGCTTATAAGCCTTCTTATCTTCACTGTACCCTAGAAAGATACATTTGATGCTTTTTGGTTGAAGCTTGTTTCTCTCTCTCTCTTGAACATGTGCATAACATTCACTTCCAAATACTTTGAATTGGGAAACAGAAGGCTTTTTACCAGTGTAGGCTTCTTGTGGAGTCTTTCCATCAAGTGCCTTGGTGTAGCTTCGATTCAAGATGTAGACAGCAGTGTTGACAGCCTCTGCCCAAAACTGATTAGGCATACCCTTTCCTTTCAACATGCACCTTGCCATCTCCATGATGGTTCGATTCCGACGTTCTGCAACACCGTTCTGTTGAGGCTATGCTCCACTGTGAGTTGATGCTTGATTCCCTTACTCTTGCAGAAATCTTCAAACTCTGTTGATGTGAACTCACCACCACCGTCTGTCCTGAATTTCTTCATCTTCTTCCCTGTTTCAGTTTCTACAAGCTGAAGCCGTTCTTTAAACTTACCAAAAGCTTGAGCCTTATCGCGAAGGAAGTACACCCACATCTTCCTGCTATAGTCGTCGACAAGTAACATGAAGTAGGAAGATCCGCCCAAGGCCTGTGTAGGCATTTTTCCGCACAAGTCAGCATGCACCAACTCTAGAGGATAGCTTGCCCTGTTCTTGCTTTCTTGTGGAAACGCCTTCCTCTGTTGCTTGCCCATCATGCAAGCTTCACATGGTTCCTTCATTTCTGCAATCGATGGTAGGTGTGCAACCATACCTCTGCGATGCATCTCCTTTAGTACAGGGTATCCAATGTGGCCAAATCTCTCATGCCATAGCTTACTTGTGCCCACGTTTGTAGTGGTTGTAAGAGCACACAATTCATACAGGTTGTTCCTCCTTATGCCAGTCCCAACGATGTTTTTGTTACCGTCCATAATCTTAGCTCCTGTCTTACTGAAAGATACTTGGTGACCTTGATCAGTTATAGAAGCTACTGAAAGTAGATTTCGTTTTATTTGTGAAACATACAGCACATTTGAAAGCTTTCTAATATCACCATTAGAGTTAATGAAAGAAACCGTACCTTCGCCCTCTGCAAGACATCTTGCATTGTTCCCTACCTTTACTATGATGGGTTCCTTTAGAGGCGGAACTGTAAAGGTCTTTTCTACTCGTCATGTGACGAGATGCACCACTGTCCAACACCCATGAGTCATCTGTTCCTGAATCTTCATCCGAGGAGCACACCTCCTCTATCGTAACAAATAACTCAAGCTCTGTTTTTGCTGTGTTGGCAGACTCCTTGCCCTTGCCACCTTTTGAAGAGCCACTCTTCTCTTCTGCCTTCTTGATGCGACAGTCTTGGATTCTGTGTCCCTTCTTCTTGCAATGGAAGAAGAAGGGACACAAAATATTTTTGTCGTTCTTCTTTTTGTCTCCATCTTTTGAAGAGTCTGTTTTGCCTCCTTTGGCATTTGCTGTGAATGCAGCATCTCCTTTGCTACCACCACTCCTTGCCTTGAGCCGCAGCTCCTCCTCCATGAGTAAGGCACTGAATTCTTCAAAAGTTAGTGGTTGAGGTTTGATTTGAGTGTTAAGAGCAGTTACCAAACCATCAAACTTAGGTGGACAGATTCAAAGACAACGTCGAGCTAGCTCCTCACTTGACTTTTGAACACCTGCTCCCGCCATTTGATCTCGTAGATTCTTTATGCGAGTGATAAACACCTCTGCAGTCTCCCCATCAACAAACCGTTCTGCTGCAAGCTGATTCTCCAAGTTCTGAGTCCGTGTCTGATTGCAAGTTTCATATTGATTTCTCAATATGTTCCATGCTTCACATGCCTTCGTAGTATGTTGAATGAGAGTCAGAACACTATCAGAAGTACTTGTAACAAGAGCACAAAGTGCATCTGCATTTCTACGTTTCCAAGCACGTAGAAGATCAGCATCAGGAGGAATCATTCGACCAGGATTATTTGGATCAGGTCTTTCTTGGGGCTCATGATCAGTCCCAAGAACAGTCTCCAAAAGCTCATACGAATCAAGAATAGAAGTGATTTTGAACTTCCACAGGGTGTAGTTCGTACCATCAAGTTGGTGGCCGTATCCGCAACGTTGGAATGACCGGCATCATTGCTGCTCCTGCTTGTGCACCACCTACTCCTGTTGATGAACTGCCTTGGCCCCTAGTCGTAGATGATGATGCACCGCTTGACATCTTCTCTCTTTTGTTGTTATGACCTCTACAACCTCTACGTTTCTACTTCTGCACCACTCAGAGCCTCCTGAGCTCTGATACCATGTAAGAAATAAAACAGCATAGCGCAATAGACCTATAGACAGAGTTGAGAGAAAAACGCAGACAAAGATAGATGCAGACTGAGAGATAGAGAACTCAAATTCTCAGATTGTCGAGGGTAATGCAGTTACAATGATGGTGCTATCCACCCGTGCGCTCCCACTATGGAGCTTAGATGGCGATCTAGACAGACTCTAGATGAAGGGCTTACTAGTGCGCAATGCTATGTAAAGCTCAACCTGGGCCGTGCTTATATAGCTTTTACAAGGCAGTTCGGTATAGATAAATATAGTCGAGAGATACAAAATAGTTGGTAAAATATATGATCCGACAATATCTTCACGACCAAAAGTCCTACCGTCTCGGCCCTACGGGCCGGAGGGATAGGCCCCCCGGACCCCGCAGAAGGGGGCAAGCCCCCCTTTGCACTCCCCCCATTAAGGTTCTATGGGGAAACCGCGCGACGCCACAGGGCCTTTATTTTCACCTTAAATGGCCACCCAATGGCCTGGAAGTTTATGCCCTACCTAACCTAATGGCTAGGCTCACAAAGATCATCTTCAACCATCAACGGTCACACATAGACCTCATCTAACTTGGAAGTTAGGGTTCCACAAATGTTCGGGCTCTCATAATGGCTTCTCCTCATAATGGGGGCCTTACAACTTAGAGCACCATGGATCATTTGTGGTCACATGAGGGTGGAGTATTGAGCATATCTAACAAGTACATCAGAAACTCGAAATCAGGATCATGAAAATCAATTGAATTGTGATTGTAAGCAATGCGCTTTGGTCAAGAATGTGGATGTTTTGGTAGTTACAAGGTCAAAGAAAAAAGGTCCTATTGATTGGCAGGAGCAAAGATAGATTCATGACCAAGTGTAGAAACCGATCCAGTAGGATCAGCAAAAGCAAGTACAATTTTAGATTTTATCCCAAGAAGATGATGTAGGAACATCTATGCATATAACAAAGAAGGATGATATAATGAAGACCAAGCAAGAATAGGACAATGACTGGTTTGAGGTAATAATTAGTTCTCCTTTGCAGTTATATTTGAATTAGTTATTGTCGCTAGTGCTCGCTTTTAGAGAAAAAATGTTGAAGAAGTTGGTTGGGGAACATTCAGAGCTAACAAATAAGCAAGTACCTTCAACATCAGCTAATAGTATTGATCCAACTGATGTGGACTTTGTAGTTCCAGTAATTCGGGCACAATATAAATAAAGAAGATTTGATGAGGTTTTGTTGGATGGTGGCTTAGGAGTGAACATATTACCTGAGCATATATTTAAAGTAATTGGGAATGGGGCTTTGGCTCCAACACCTTTTCAAGCAAAGATGGCAGATCAAACGAGAGTCCAACCTTTGGGCATTCTGAAGCAGCAACAAATAATAGTTGCAAGGATGTCATTCATGGTTAATTTCGTTGTAATTCGTATGTCTAAATCTACCTATCCTTATGAACTATTATTAGGTACACCTTGGTTCAGGTTGGCTAAAGTAAAGCAAGATTGGGGGTTAACTATGGTTGTGATCACAAAAGGTAAAAAACATGTCATAATACCAATGAAAGGAAGAAGGAATATATCGGTAAGAGAGAAACCACTAATGGCTCAAACTATAAGTTTAGCAGACAAGATTCAAGATGATGAAGAGGAGGAATTTCTGAAGGCAAATCTAACAGTGGTCCTAGAATTGGAAGTAGACGTGGAAGGTGTATTATCAAAAGAAGAGGAACTTTCAAAAAATAGCAATGGGCGAACTGTAGGTGACACAATAAAAGGCACACAGCTGAGACAATTTTTGAGAAAAAATCTAGAAATTCGGTCTCAATAGAAGCTGGAGTAGCAAGAAAAGGAGATAATTAATTTGGATAAGAAAATATATGAACAAAAATATGCAAGCTCAGGTAGAGTAAAGGAAGATGAACTTCAGGAAGTTAATTTGGGAACTGATGCTGAACCAAAGATGGTGAGAGTAAGCAAAGAATTAGAAGTCTAGCTCTGAGAAGATCTGATTTGTTTGTTGAAGGAGTACATTGACGTATTTGCTTGGGATTACTCACAAGTGAAAGGCGTAGACCTAGATCTGCATCAACATCGGATTAATTTAAAGAAAGATGCAGTTCCAATTCTGCAACAAAGGTATTGAATGAATCCTAATTTCGCAAAACAGTTTAAGTAGGAAATTAACAAGTTATTGGTAGTTGGATTCATCAAACCAATTAATCAAGTAACATGGTTATCTCCTTTTTTTTTTTTCCAAAGAAGAATGGGAAGTTGAGGATTTGTGTGGATTATAGAAAAATTAATGTAGCAACAATTATAGATCCTTTCCCAATTCCATTTTGTGATGCGGTGTTGCATACAATAGCTAGACATGAAATGTATAGCTTTCTAGATGGATTTTCTGGCTATAATCAGATTCACATTGTTGAGGAGGATCAGCACAAAATTGATCTATTATAGAATTCGGAGCATACGTGTTCACAGTCATGAGCTTTGAACTGAAGAATGGACCACCTTCCTTTAATAACGTGGCACAGAAGATTTTTGAGCCTTACTTGCAAGATTTTATGCAAGTTTTTGTTGCCAACTGCTCAATATTTGGAAAGAAGGTACAACACCTTCTACACCTAAAATCTTGGTTTGACAGATGCGAAAAATTCGGAATGGTTCTGAAAATGTTCAAGAGTGTCATTGCAGCGAAGAGCGGTATCTTATTGGGCCATGTCATTTCACAAGAGGGAATGGCTATTGACATCAAGAAAATTGAAGTCATTAAGACAGCAAAAGCTTTGACAAATGTAAAGGAAGTAATGAGGTTTGTTGGACAAATCAAGTGGCATGCTAGGTATTTGAGGTACTTGGCTAATATCTCATTACCTTTGACACATTTAACAAAGAAAGATGTTCCCTTTGTATGGGCTGAAGCTCAAGAGAAGGCTTTTCATTTATTAAAAAAGATGGTTTTTGTCACACTAATTTTACAGCCTCCAGATTATTCTTAAACCTTTCACATATTTGTAGATGCATCAGATATAGCAGTAGGAGCAGTGTTGATGTAGCAAAAAGAGAGAGGATGGTAAAGAGCAGTTTATTATGCTAGTAGGGTGTTGTGTTAAGCTAAAAGGAATTATCCGATTACTGAACGTGAGGCGTTGGCAATGGTATACGTGTTGAAAAAAATTCAGGCATTATTTGTTGGGTAATAAAGTGATTTTTCATATAGAACACCAAGCTTTGGTATATCTAATCAAGAAGCCTCTATTAAAAGGAAGATTGGCAAGATGGATGCTTCTATTACAGGAATTTGATTTTATCATTGTTCATACTCTAGGTAAAGATCATGCAATGGTTGATTATTTGAGTAGATTAGGGTCAAGGGAAGCACCAGTAGGAGTAATGATGAGTTTTCGAATGCGAAGTTATTTAATGCTCAGATTGCTGACTATAATCCTTGGTATGACCAATTGTTAGCATTCTTAAGAGATGGAGTATTGCCTCAACAGTTTACACCTAATCAGAGAAAGAAGTTTTCTTTGAAAAGTAGGCCATATTTGGTCATAGCAGGTGCATTGTACAAAAAAGGGGTGGATCAGGTAATTACAAGATGTATACCAGATTTTGAGCAACCAATAGTTTTGCAGGAAGCACAGTCAGGAGCAGCATGCAGACATCTATCAGGGGATATTACAGGCAAAAAGATTTTGCAAGCTAGTTTATGGTGGCCTATGATATTAAAAGATGCTCATGAATTTGCCAAAAGATGTGTTATTTGTCAAAAAACAGGTCAACCAAGTAATTCAGATAGAATGTCTGATCATCCACTTTTGCTATTAGATCCATTTCAAAAATGGGGGACGGATTTTGTTGGGCCTATCAAGCCTATTACTCAATGTGGGAATAGGTATATTTTAGTAGCAACGGATTATTTCACAAAGTGGGTGGAAGCAATATGACTTAAGGACAACAAGCTAGTGTAACAAAGTTCCTCTACCACAACATTATGATCAGATTTGGATGTCTAGTAGAATTGATTAGTGATCAAGGAGATCATTTTCTTAATGAAGTCATTTCAGAGCTAACAAGAACACATTTGATTATGCACGAAAAGTATATAGCCTATCATCCACAGGCAAATGGTTAAGCAGAAAGCACCAATAGAAATTTGCTACGCATTCTTAAAAAGTTAGTGCATGACAATCAGAAGAATTGGGACTTGTTGCTAGATTCAACATTGTGGTCATTCACAATAGCTTTTAAGGTAACTACAGGAATGACACCATTCAAATTGGTGTACGGCTTAGAAGCAGTAGTCCCAATGGAATTTGTGGTCCCAAGTTTGTGAGTAAGAGCAGAAAATATGTCTCTAGACTTATCGGTCAAGCATCAGAGTAAGTATCTTCTACAACTGGAGGAGGACTGTTTAGTTAGTGCATATGTAACTGATGTGATTCAAAGAAGGAGACAAGCTTGGGTTAACATGAATGTCAAATTTAAGTTATTACAAGTTCGAGATTGGGTGATGGCGTATAACTCTAAATTAGGGCCACATATAGGAAAGCTTACCTAGAAGTATAAGGGTCCATATCAGATTGTGCAAGATCTAGGCCAAGGTACTTTTCTGGTAGTAAATGTGTTTGGCACGAGAATGGAAAAACCAATTAATGGATTTCATTTGAAGAAATTTCAAGGGAAACTACCACACATGTATTGGTTGTCATCTAATTTGGTGCAAGTGATGCTCAATTCGGATAATCACCTCAATAATGTTTGTGATCACCAAAGTAAGAAGACTTATTTTTCTGCATTCTGGTTGGTGGCATCATGTTTTTTGGATAGTTGTTGGTTCAAGATTACATTAAGTACTCTCTTAAGAATACATTGGTTTTCATATGACAATTTGAGGTTTAATGTGTTATCAGTCGGAGTCTACTCACTCAGAATATGCTCGCTCAGAGTTTACTCACCTGGAATACGTGTCAACGGAGTTTACTCGCTCGAAAGGTGCTCAATTGTATTGTATGCATTCAAAAGAAATTTTGGAAAAAAAGGAAAGGTGCACAAATATTTTAAATGACTGCATTGGACTGTGGGAAATATTCAAATTATTACATGGAATTTTTGTTTGACTTTATGCATCATGGAAGTGTAGCATTAAGTGTGTGAGGATTTGCATTGTACAATCGCTTGATGTCGGATCTGTGTAGTCAAGGTTGATTGTTGAGTGCTGCTACATGCCCCAAAACAAGACGCTTTCTCTAGCTTTTGTATTCTAGTTTGCATACACTACAAAGATGAGGGGCAGAGCATGGAGAAAGGAAGCTATGGCGCGTAAGGAGGAGTCTTCAATAGAGGATAATGATAGTCAATTGTAGGACAAGGACGATGGAACCCAAACACCTACATTGACTAGTAAAATAATGCAATCACTCATGGATCCATTTACTAATTTTAAGGTCGAGATTGATGTGAGTGCTCCACTTAATGTTATCTGGTTACAATGTACATCTTTGCTCAATTTCACATCACTACCATGGGCAAGTTGGTGACTTAATTATTATGCTAAGAGCCAAATGGAGATTATCAGGAAAACCAAAGGGTCAATTGTCACAACAGGTAAAGTTCTCACCCAGAATTGTTTAAATTACCTATTTTCAAAGAGCCTGTTGTGCCAAAATATTTCAAAGGAGGCCGTAAGGAAAAAATTTGGTCCTCGTTTAGGAGGCCGTTAGTGCTATATGTTGAAAAATGCATCATATGCTCGCAAGGAATAGCTCAAGTGGTATCTTGAGAGATTATGCTTCATAGTTAAATATGACTATATGTCTAAGGAAAACTATGTGCCCTTGCGCTGGGCCAGGGAGAAAATGTGAGTTGGGCTCATTGGATTTTTGATAGAATGTATGGTGAGATTTTCTCTTCAGATAAGAGGAAGACCCATGTGAACGGTAGGCTAGCTACATATCTAGCAACATTGTTTCAATTTTTACAAAAAGTAGAAAGGAATGAAGTCATGTGGCCTAACATATAGGAACACTAGCTTGTTTCCCCAATTATTAAATAAAATGACCAGGATTCTGTCATAGTGGAGGAGCAACAAGACGACACATACAATGCTTTGTTGAAGGTGCGATATAAGGCAACTGAGGTGGCTTCAGTGGTAAAGAAATTGAAGAGTGAGACTTCTACGGGTATGAGCTTTCATGAGATGCCAATTCATATATCAGAGGATTTTGAGTAGCACAAGATTGTTGGAAGAAGTTTTAAATTATCAAAAAAGCATAAATTGGAACCGGTGTTAAAGACAATAGTAGATAAGCTATCTACGCAACAATTGTGTCCATCAAAAGTTGAGGTTAGTGCAGAGGTGCATTGTTGGCAGCATTCAGGGAACCGAAGGAGCCACAAGACGAAGAGAGTCAGAGCGAAGGGACAGCACAAGCAGACATGGCAGTCAAAGAAGATCTGGCAAGTAGGCCACCTAAATTTTTTAGACATCAAGGAGCTGACACACAAGAAGAAAGAGCAAGTAGGGAGCTCAAAGGTATGTATGACAAATCAATAGAGAAAACCCCTACACAAATAGTGATTTTCATCACTAAAAACCATTGTAAATATCACTTCGTATTTTTGTAGCTCCATTTTGTGCAAGCCAAGGAGTCCTTGAGCTTGAGGAGCTTTAAAAGTATCTACCTACCAATTTTTCATATTTTTTAGATCTCGTTTGAGCCCTCTAATAAGCCCTGGAACCTAATTTTTAACTAGGCCGGACACTAGGTCTGAACAGGGCCAAAGCTAGTCAAAAACTATAAAAGGAGCTAGAGAGCTCATTTTTGAGGTTGGATTGTAATTGAAATGAACTTGTAAGAGCTTTTTGAAAGTAATCTAAGAACTCCATTGCTTCTCACTCTTTGTCTTACCGTGTGTGCGCGTGTGCGTGTATGTGTGTGCATGCTTGTGTGCTTCTCACTCACGCACTTGTGCCTCCACTTGCTCGAGGTCTTCATACCATCCTCACGTCTTCCCGGCTTGACATTAAAGGAGGTGCTACTCATCACTGAGCTACACCAAATTTTGGCGCCGTTGCCGGGGATCGAGCTTTGAGGACGAGCGTGTGATGGTAAGACGTAGATTGGAGACGTTGGCGTTGTAGGTAATTTCTTTACTTTTCCTATTTTTCTCTTTCTTACCTTACCACCATCATCACCATCATCATCATCACCATCTTCCACCTCCATTTCCATCATCGCGAAAATTTCAGTTTTTTTATCATATCACCATCTCCACCTCATTTCCCTCATTCTACTTGTGAAGAGAGAGCGAGAGAGCAAAATTGTGTGTGCTGTTTTTGCATGTTTTTTGAGCTGTATTGCAGGTACAGGCCGCATCATCGTCCCCAGCACTCTGCGCAGGTACGGAATTCGCAGTAACTGTCTGTGTGTCGCCGACCTCTGTCAATCGCGACCGACAGAAAAAATGCTCAAATTGCCAAACAAAGTGCAAAACCATGATCTACAGGCCTAGAGCTTCCCAAAAATGTGCTTAGAATTTTGAAACTCCTCAGATTTCTGTCAATCGCGATCGCTCTGTCAATCGCGATCGACAAACCACGACGGACAGACGTGTCAATCGCGATCGACCAGTCAATCGCGACTGACAGCCCACGACGGCTCTGTCAATCGCGACCGACAGAGTCAACGACCGATTGACCACGACCGACGGATCATACGCGTGACACGTGTCAATCGCGATCGAGTCATCAATCGCGACTGACAGCCCACGACGGCTCTGTCAATCGCGACCGACACAGTCAACGACTGTTTGACCACGACGGACACCCTCACGACCGACCTGTCAATCGCGATCGACCCATCAATCGCGACCGACACAGTCAACGACTGTTTGACCATGACGGGCACCCTCACGACCGACCTGTCAATCGCGATCGACCCATCAATCGCGATCGACAGAGTCAACGATCCTTTAACCACGACTGATTGACTTTTCGAACCACCTGTCAATCGCGATCGACACGTCAATCGCGACTGACAGCCACGACGGTCCTGTCAATCGCGATCGACGTGTCGATCGCGACTGACCTGTCAATCGCGACCGACAGACTTTGCGAACATGTTAGAAGGGCAAATTAGGTCAAATTTTTAAGGCAAAAATAATGGTCTAAATTTTGGCCAAGTGTGGGACAAACACTAGGGTGTAGTATTGCATTACGAGGGCATGACCCAAGTAACCCGAGAATTCCTGTTTGCCTGTTAACCTAGTTTGATCCTGTTTTAGCCCCAAAACCCTGAACGGGCATAACTTTCTCATACGAAATCCGTTTGCCGTGATTTTTGTTTTGTTGGAAAGCTCGTGGGGAGTACAACAAAAACATCGACTGGTTACGGTTAAATTAAGATCAGGAATATTAGATAGGGTATTTTGAAGTTGACCATACCCAGGGGGAACAAAATTCAGGAATCTCTAGAGTTGTGTCCAAAAAGTCATAGTGCAAATTGGTGAAGTGTTACATGAATGAAAGTGATTGGTTCTGTCTTTTGAATTTAAGTCTTGAGCTAACGGTGGGCCTTTTACAGGTCCTTTGAGAGCATCGAAGGGTACGCAAAGCAAGAGTAAGTGCAGGCTTGGGAACACGCGTCCTGGGCACACCAGGGCAACAACACAAGGAAAGGACTTCAAGGTTGGAAAACCCGCAACACCCTCTGTCAATTCTTAGTTTAGGCTAAGTGCGGGTAGTGTTAGAAGTAATTCCAGGCAACGATAGGCACGAGATAAATCAAATACTATCTAAGAAATCAAGTTCAAGTCATGGGATAACCTGTGTGTGTGAACGACAACCTTAAAGGAAAAGAACCTAACGTGAAACGACCAAACTAAAGTGCGAAATTAAACTCAAGTATTCCTAACGACGTGATATCAGACAAGAGTATAAACACGATAATCAATATAAAAAGGGGATTAAGTAATTGATACAAAGGACTCAGAAACGTGGTTGTACCTGGGAAATATTGGGTTAATCAGTTAGGCATATGAACCTTAGATCAGGACGACATCTAGTAAGAGATAGACAAAGCCTTAGGTCTTCAGAGGCTAGTGTCAATCATACTGCGAGGTCTTGGGCCCAGCAGTTGAGTCACCACTCGCATTACCCTAGCTCTGATACCAGTGAATCAGAGATGTCTCAAGGCATGGACAGACCTACGGGAAGTTCAGGAGTGCCATACTTGCACAGGGTAGAAGGCCCATACAAAACGCAGTTGGAATACCTTAGGACCAACCGATTAGGTGCCAGCATCTATGAGGACGGCCTAGGAAGATCTCTGGTACAGATTAAGAATCCTGATCAATCCATTGGACTAGAGCGTCCAGCTGTCAAGTTTGAAAACGGAGCATACTTGGACAAAGAAGGAACCATATACGTAGTCACCAGTCACCCAGATAGGACGGACGAATTTGGAAATGTGATCTCAGAAGCGGACTTAAGGGACCTAGAGCAAGGAAACATGGGTACAGAACCTAGAACCCCTCGAGGCAAATCGGTTCTCACTAGGATTATCACACCAGAGTGGATCCCCAGGATAATAAGAGCATAGATTTGCTCCTCAATCGAGAAACTGACGAAGCCTTTTGGAGGTATAAATCTGATCAGCCAACTGATATAGGAACAATCATGATCTATGAGTTTAAGGATCCTGATAGCCCAGGCAGAGTGACCTACTTAGATCACGCTTCGGAGAGGATCTTTGTGGTTACGGAAAATGATAGGCATGCTTACACTTGGAAGGGTGAATTCGTTTTCCCCCAACCAAGATCGAACGTGTCCTTTGGTCACCCAGGAGCTGGAACCTCCCACGCTCACGGAACTCAAAGAGACAGACATCGAGAAAGGCCGGAGGTGAGCTTTGCCAACTCAGGGGGCAGAGAAAGAACAAGGACGAAAACAAATAGAGTAGAGCCTGAGGTACTTAGAGCTCACAAGAATCAAAGAAATGCGGATGAGTTCCCTCTACCACGACCTAGAGAGCACACAAGGACTTTGAGACCAACTCAGCTAGTTAAGTCCATGAAGAACTACTTCGATGGCACTGGAGATCCATACGATCATGTGGCTGAGTTTAGACAAGTCCTGAGAGCTGAACAAGTGGAGGATCTATTCACACAATATAATGCCTTTGGTCTAGCCCTTAGGAACACTGCCCTGACATGGTTTCAGCCACTAAACGAGAGGCAGTTCAGGAGCATAGACCAACTCCTAGAGGCTTTCATCATTGAATTTTCTAAGAGTGGCATAAGACATAATACCTCCTCACTGATTCAGAGTTTCAAGCAAACCCCGCAAGAGACCGTGAGACTTGCAGGAAGGAGATTTAGGCAATATCTTGAAAGATGCCCTGTCCCTGAGCTACCCACACCAGCTAAGCAAGTGGCTTTATTCTTGGATGGATTACTAAGTACCAAATTAAGATCATATGTGTACTTGAAAGACCCTAGGACCATAGAAGAGTGTGTACGCATGTGTATTGACATTGAGGATAACCTAGGGGAGGAGTTAGAGCTTGCCAAGATATACAAAGATTCAGATAGTGCCTCTAGCCTCCCTTCCACGCAATCCACATCGATTGAGGAACTTGCAGAGAAAGTTGCTCAAAAACTAGGTGTCTCTAGCAAACAAACTCCGAGATTTGCCCCTGTAAAAAGATGTTATAATTGTGGAGGCGACCATATGGCAAATGTATGTCCCATTATGGCTCAACCCCAAGTAAATTCTAGTAGCCAGTACTGCACCATAGAACGGAGGTACACCAATCACACCGCGCAAGATTGCCCATACAACAAGCAGGCGGTTAGGCAAACCTACCCTCAGCCATACCCTCAGCAGGGAAGATACCAGAACCCGTACCCTCCACAGCCATATGGCAGGCCACAACAACCTTATCAGCAACCATACCAAAACCACCAAAGGCCTCAGCCTGTGTTAGCTCAACAACCCCCTGCCCCAGCTAATGCGATCCTAGTAAAATATGCAGCAGCAGAAGAAAACCTGAATAGAGCTATAGTCCCTGTAACCCCACTGCTTTCTGAAAGTGACCCCAGTGACCATAGCTTTGATTCTACACATGTCGATAGTCCCCATGCTTACTACATGCAATCTCCTGAACATGGTGAGTCTTACTATAGTGAAGAGCCAAATGAACCTAGTTGGGAGTCAGATTACACAAACGTCATGTATGCAAACCCCAACCCTAGGCCTCAACCTAAGCAAGTAAGACCCCCATTCCCTAAAGGACCATGCTACAGATGTCAGGGAGATCATCTCATTCGTGATTGTCCCTTACCTCCAACTATGCAACCCCAGTCAGTAACAATTCAAGGTTTTTGCCAAGAATGTGGAAAGGAGCATCTTTTACGAGATTGCCCTAAGAATCCTAATAATATGCCAAAAATCACTCCTATTAACGTTATTGGGTTGGTGGTAGACTCCACAGGAAGTGTGACATCCACCGCACCAGTACAGGTAGTGACTAGAGCTCAGGCATTGCAGCAGAACCAAGGGGTAAACCAGGATAAGAACCCAAAGGCTAGTGAAACCGAGAGCGTGACGAAGAAAAGGACTAGAGCGTGGAAAGATAGTCGGGAAAGAATGAAAAGACAATGGGCTAAAAAGATGAGTGAACTTGAGGAAAGCATAAGAGAAACCAAAGCCAAGATAACTGAACTCACATCTCAAACTCCCTCTCACACTACCTCACCACCACCATTCCCATCGCCATCTGACCCGCCACCTTCCAACCCACCTCATACGATTCCACCACCCCCTAGAGTAGGATTAGTATTAGCTGATCCCACTCCTGAAGACATAGACATGATGCTTAAAGCATATCAGGCCAGAATCCAAGAATGGCCAAATGTAACGGATCATGACAAGTGCTACCCTAGAGCTGACCTAGAGATAGAAAGAACCAAGCTTTGCGCGAAAATGGTCGCATTGGCTCAGACTATGTTTGAAGCCAGTCGCCTTTTCAATTACTCGGGCTCAGCCAAGACGCAATTACACTTGCATGGACTTCTAGAGAAGTTAGAGGGCATAATTGCAAGATCCGCCAAGGAAGGAAAAAATCAAGAAAGGGATAAAGCAAGCAAAAACATGACCCATCCCCCATCAAAAGCTTATGTGCCCAATTCCACTGAACCAGACAACCCCCCCTCCCTAGAAAGAATAGAGAATCTAATGGCACAATCACAAAAGGAACCAACCTCTCAACACAAGGACAAGGCAAGTGAAAGAGTAAGCATTCCTGCTCAGGAAGCCTATGTGCCTGAAGCCTATGTGCCTAACTCTACGGAGCCAGACACATCATCTTCTATGAATCGGTTCACACCAGAATTCCTACGCGAGATTCAAGAAGACAAATGGGCTAAAGAAAGTGAAGTCCCTCCTCCCATTGAACTTGTGGATGAGGCACATGACCAATTCCCACAAGACATCCCATCCATTTATGGAGAGTAGGAGAGTACCCAATCTCAAGAAAGATTAGACTTCGAGTCTAATTCTTTACAAGAACTACCCCATTTCACAGGCCCCTGGGAAGCAAAGTCCACCTGTATGAGAGCACCTACAGCCATGGTAAGAAACGAAGATTCAGTCATACCTAGGAACACAGTGGTAGTGAAGAACACCAAAGTGCAGTGCAATCTCACTTTGGAAGAGCTGCTTAAGGTTAGACCAGAAGGGTGGAAACATGTAGCCAATCAAGTGCCCGAGATAGCAAAACCTCGTTCCCAGGTAGGATCACATAGGACAGTGCCAGAGATACCCTTGGATAAGATAGGAGATATGTGTGAAGGTGAAGAAGGGAACACCTATCTTCCCATTACCTACCAGGAGTACACCACCAAGTCAATTTTGGACTCAGGTGCAGGAGTTGCAATTGCCACCACTTCCCTATGGAAGCGTTGGGGCAAGCCAGCACTCAGGCCAACGAGAATGAAATTGCAGATGGCCGATGGTCATATTGAGAGACCCTTAGGATTGCTAGAAGGAATAACTCTCACCACCTGTGGTGTCGAGTTTGAGCACAAATTTGCCATATGTGACTTCAGCAAAAATCATGCCTATGAGATGATCTTGGGACGACCTTTTATGCGACAGTTGCAAGTGGTACAGGATTGGGGAACCAATTCTTTGTACCTGTAGCACTTAGGTGTTACGACCAAAGTCAATCTTAAGGATTACTCTCATAGAGATGTACCACCTATTCAATGGAATCCCATCCATAGAGCCAAAGATGAGACTGAGTCTGTGCATTCCATAGAATCCGGATCCTCGTGGATGCATGAAGACACCCACTTATGGATGTGTAAGGTAGCAGTAGAAGAAGAGAAGAGAGAGAAAGCCAGAGAGGTAGGCGCAAAAGAAAACCATAGATCAATTCAAGACCCAGCCTATGCACCTGTAGTCTTTCCTTATGAGGAATTTGAACCCCATGGCTGGGCAGAAATCCTAGCAACAATGGATGTAGCCATCAATGAAGAACAATGGACACCCCACTGTGATGAGGATGGCTATGACATTTCAGTCTTCTCCATAGAGCCAATCATGGGAGAGGCTGTTCTAGAAGAATGCGAACCTAGCCCTGATGCATTTGAGGATGCAAGTGACTCCGATCTAGAGTCGATCATTATGGATCCACCTTTTGCATCAGATGAAGAATACTTCCATGAAGTAGAATTTCAACCCCAGAGGCATGGAGAGCTTACAAATGATGTAAGATTAGCCACACATGTGACCCCGAATGAAGAAGGAAAGAAACGAAAGAAGAAAGAAGTCTCACCAGAAGAGGAAGAATCTTTTGAGGTCCTAGAAAATTTTAAGAAGTACGAGATAGACGACAGGAGAGTCATGATAAGAATGCCTAAACGAGAGGCACAATCAGGAGAGGCCTATGATAACAAAGAAACCACCAAGAAAATAGTAGTGGCCCTAGAAGAAGGAGAGGAGAGATGCACGTACATAGGCCATGACCTAACAGAGGAAGAAGAGCATGCGTTAATAGCCTTGCTAAGAGAATACAGAGATGTATTCGCTTGGAGTTACAAGGATTTGAAAGGTGTTGACCCTGACATATGCTCACACACTATCCCCATGACCTCAGATGCTAAACCCTCTAAGCAAAAGCCCTATACATATAACGATAATTACGCTGCCAAGATTAAAGAGGAGATAGATAGACTGGTTGAAGCTGGATTTATCTATGAAATTGAGCACACTGAGTGGGTATCCCCCATTGTAGTGGTGCCCAAGAAAAATGGAAAGCTGCGTGTGTGCATTAACTTGAAGAAGGTCAATGCAGCCACAATTCGAGATAACTATCCGCTTCCCATCACAGAACATCTCTTAGAAAGAGTAGCAGGCAAGGAAGTGTACAGCTTCCTCGATGGATTTTCGGGCTACAATCAAGTAGCCATAGCTCCAGAAGATCAGCATAAGACAGCTTTTGCCACAGAGTGGGGTATATTTGCCTTTCGTGTAATGCCATTTGGGCTTACCAATGCACCAGCTACTTTCCAGAGGCTGATGTGCCATGTATTTAAAGAGTTCCTGAGGAAGAACTTAGAGGTCTATGTTGATGATCTTTGTGCTCATTCCAACATCAGACAAACCCATATTCCTGAACTGAGACAAATCTTTGACAAATGTAGAGAATATCAAGTGTGCCTAAACCTAGAAAAGTGCGTTTTTATGGTCAGGCAAGGCAAGATTCTAGGACACATAGTGTCAAAGAATGGCATATCCACCGATGAAGAGAAAGTGAGAGCCATAGCAGAGCTACCTAGGCCAAGGAATGTCAAGGAAGTACAAGCTTTCATGGGACATTGTGGTTACTACCGTCGGTTCATTCACATGTATGAGGTCATTGCAAAGCCCATGTACGGACTTCTGACAAACTTTGAGTGGACTGAGGAATGTGAGAATTCCTTCAATGAGCTTAAACGGCGATTATGTTCAGCACCAATCTTAACCACACCAGATTGGAACAAGCCATTCCATGTTCATGTGGATGCATCCAATTATGCTATTGGGTGTGTACTTGCGCAACCTACTGGTGAAGGTAATATGGATCTTCCAATTGCCTATGGTAGTCGACAATTGAATGCAGCTGAACGAAATTATACCACTACTGAGAGAGAAGGCTTAGGCATGGTGTATGCGGTTAAAAAGTTTAGACATTATTTGCTTGCAAATAAGTTTAATATTTTTACTGATCATCAGGCATTGCTATACCTCGTAAACAAGCCGTGCAATACAGGAAGATTAGTAAGATGGTTTCTCTTGCTAATGGAATATGATTTTGAGGTTGTGGTAAGGAAAGGGAAGACTCATTTGAGAGCAGATCATCTCTCTAGGCTCACATCTGGAGAAGCCCCACAAGGAGTATCAGATGATCTTCCTGATGCTTACTTGTTTAATTTGGAAGTTGTACCTCAGTGGGCTAAGCCATTAGTGCCAGTATTGACATACGGACCTAACCATCCGGTAATAAACACGCAGGATAGAGAGGTAGTAAAAGCCCAAAAATATCACATCATGGCAGGAAGTATGTACAAGCACACAGATCAAGGAATCTTGGCTTGTTGTGTGGAAGAGGATGAGTACACTAAATGGTTGCAATTAGCACATGTAGGTGCATTAGAGCAACACTACTCAAAACAACGAACCCTACAGACACTAAGGAGACTCGGAGTGCATTGGCCAACTATGGAAGCTGATGTCCAAAAGTTGTGCAAGGAATGCCCAATCTGTTGCACTAAACCACCTGTGGAACATGCCACTCTTTATCAAGTGTCCATAGTGCCGGATTGGAGTGAACCACTAGTATCCTTTCTGAGGACGAAAACATTCCCTCCAGACATGACTCTGGCTAGGAAAAGGAGTTTACAACAAGAAGCCCAGGATTACTCACTTATTGGTGATAATCTATACAAACGTGGTAAAGACGGTTACCTGAGACTATGTGTCCATGAGAGTGAGTATCTCAAGATCTTGGACACTGCTCACCAAGGTGTAGCAGGAGGACACTTTGGACCAGATCGGGTGATCAAGGCAATACTATTTGCGGACTTCTGGTGGCCGACCCTTCACATGGATGCACATACCTATGTGAAACGATGTGATGTCTGTCAGAGAACTCAGTATCCTATACGTAAAGATGAGATGCCACTGAAACCTATGATGGGTGGACGTGCATTCTCTAAGTGGGGAATAGACTTCGTAGGTCCTATTAATCCCCCAGCTAAGGGTTCCCATGCAGAATATATCATTGTTGCAACAGACTATCTAACAAAGTGGGTAGAGGTAAAAGCCACAACGAAGAACGATGCTCAAACAACAGCTAAGTTTTTATTTGAGAATGTGTTCACTAGATACGGGCTACCTATAGAGCTAGCTAGTGATAGAGGCACTCACTTCTTGAATGAAGTTATCAAAAATCTGCTCCAAGAATTCTTGGTAGTACATAAGAAGTCTGCCCCCTATCACCCTCAAGATAATGGGCAAGCCGAAAGCACAAACAAGATTCTATGTAATGTGTTGACCAAGTTAGTGAATAATAAACGCTCTGATTGGGACAAACAGCTACACCATGCTGTTTGGGCATACCGAGTTGCCTACAAAACGGTACTCCAAGCCACTCCCTTTCAAATGGTGTTTGGTCAAAATGTTGTGCTACCTTTAGACTTTTTGATACCTACATTGAAAGTGGCACAAGAGCATGAATGGACGGGTCATGAACTCTCCTCTAGACTTTTTGACCTTGAACGATTAGGAGAAACAAGACTGAGAGCAGCTGCAGGGATATATGCAGCTAAGAAACGACAGAAGGCCTACTTTGATGCCCACGTTAAGGATAAAGGTTTAAAGGCAGGCGACTTAGTTTTAATCTACACATTGAAGCAACATGCGAGGAAACTGGAGAAGAGAGGCTACGGACCCATGATCATTAATAGAATCTCAACAAGTGGAGCAGTGCAGCTAGCCACATTAGAAGGCGATGTTCTCCAAAGTTATATCAGCGGATGCAGAGTCAAGTTGTATCAGGAACCTGTCACAGAGGAAATGCTAAGTCGACTCAATACTGCTAAGAAACGCAAAGAGGAAGAAAAGCGAATTCGAGAAGAAGCTCAAGCAGAAGCCCTAGAGCGCATACGAAGAATGAAATTAAGAAGACAAGGTAGAGAGCACCCTAGGCAAGATGCATATGCAGATCAAGGATATAACGTGGCTATGTGTGAAGTTTCAGGTGTTAGCTCACATAGGATAACTGATCGACGTCCTTTCATAACCTTAGATATAGGACAAGGAAAGAGTACAAGGACTGTAAGAGCCTTGATTGACTCAGGTGCAGCCACTAGTGCTGTTAAATTGTCTTACTGTCAAGAGTTGCAATTAACTGTCAATCCTATGGAAGCATATCTCATAGGATTGGGAGGCGTGGAAACCCCTTGCATGGGTGAGGTGGAACTTCCCCTCTATATTCATGATGAGGCAATGACAGTTAAAGTACTAGTATGTCAAGATGAGGACCTCACTGAACCCCTTGTCTTGGGTCAAGACTGGATCTATGACCAAGCAGTCAACTTAAACCTAAGAAGTGGACTTCTTCAGGTATGGGTGAATCAAACTAGAGTTACAATTGAGTTAAATAATGGAGCACTCAAGGAACTAGAAAAGGCACAGACTCCTGGTCCCTCCAGGGGTACACATGAAGTTGACCATGCTGTTCTTGTCCAAGGCTATGTGATACAGAAGAACGAAGATCTCAAAGAAGGAATCAAAACCACAATGGAACTCCCTTCTTTTCCAAAGGCCAGAAGGAGGCAGCAACTAAGGGCAGATCAATCACTGAAGACTCTCCAGGCGAGAGACCAAAAGAACGCGCGAAGCAGAACAACTCAGCCGATGAAACAAATGTGGGTGCGGAAAGACGAGCTGCCGACCGTAACTAAGTCGCAACAACGGTCTCAACTTCCTATTAGTAATCAACGACTTGATGCTAATAAGAGGACTCCTAAAACCTCTGTTGAGAAAGTGAAATCCATTTGGGTACCCAAGAAGTCGGTGAAGGCTGACCCACAATCAAGACAAATTTGGGTGCCTAAGGCTTGCTTGCGGGCTCAACTATTCCCACACAATTCACATCATACACGACAGGGCTCACTCGCTCAAGCAGCGGCCACCCACTCTTGTCTGATACACTCGAACACACTACCACCTAGAAGCACGCACAGACTCACTCGTAAATGGGTCCCAATGACACAAAAACTTCCAACAGAATTACTCATGCAACCCTCTCGAATCTCCACAAAACCAAGACCAAAAGCCATCCATGGTGTTTGGCAACCTAAGACTTGTAATAAACCCCCCGACCCCAATCTGTGAATTCATCTCCACTTACTAACTGCATTAGTCAGACTGTGCATCTTTCCATCTAGCTCCTAGGACTATCCAGGCATTAACTACACACACTGTCATCATGCACTCACTGACCACTGACTCATCATCTACCTCATGTTAATGTTGTAACGAGGCAACGACGGGTTTATTTTGTCCATTACAATGTTAACACATGGTTCTATATTCTCACAGAACCAACAAGCAAGCAGGGCCATGGCAGAAGCCGGAGGTGCCAGTTCTCACGTGGGATCCAGCGCACAGATTGTGGATATAGAAACACTCCTCCTCGAACCACATCTCACCGAAAGACCGCAAGAACTTCAAGCTGTGCATGTACTCCCAGTTCAGAATCCTCCCTAGGGGCACACCTCTCAAGTGGGCAAACACGCTCATTGGTTCAGTGATGTTGCAGGACCATTGGGTGATGGAACCTATTTTTGGGAAGCTGAATTGGAGTTTAATGGTAAATGGGGATGCTACCATTTTTTCACGTGCGAATTTGAGAGCTATCAGAATGCCGAAGTAATGCGTGCAGTATGGACCAAAGCTGGCCTGGACAGTTATTTCAGGGCCCACTTACCAAAGCCAGATTTCTTACGTTGTTCTTATCTTATCAGTACCATCACTCCTAGCAGGGCCAAGGGAGGCGACAGCACTTTTGTGTTACCCTCACTGTTGCCGGGCCACGAACTTAAAAGATTCAAACTGACCCTCAATCTGGTACGAGAAGCATTGGGCATGTATGTTATGCACATTCCTACTGAAAAGGAAACAATGGTTCCAGGCAGAATGAAACATAAAGATCTCAATAAGCTGAAGGATATGGTAGCAATGACACCGACCATCGCTCTTCACCTACGGACCGTCATGCAGCATTTTGCTTTTCCAGCCCAGGAAAGATTCACCATGCCACCAAAGAAGATATGGTTTAGCTTGTATTTGGCAGAGACAGAAAACCTCCCTATCAACGTACCACATTGGATCATAGATCAGATTCACCTAGCCCATCAACGGTAGAACAAGAAGCAGAAAAATGTGCTCCACGGGTGTTGTGCTCTGACCAAGATAATCTATCGATGTCTAGCCTATGACGTGCCTATTCAGCGGGCACTCGTATGGTCCCGGGCCCAGGAGTTCCAGAGAAGGCTATCAGCGGCAGGTCCTCCATCAAAGAAGATGAGAGGGGGAGTCCAATTACCCTGCGCTCAACCAAGGGGAGCCACCACTACACCAGAAATTACCCCTCCCCAGACACGACGCATTAGACCATTCACCATTCGGCTACCAAGACCAAGTACAGAGGGACCCAATCTGGTGTTTCCACCCGTCCCATCGGACTTGGAATTTCCACAGGGATTTACTCTCAATGATCTCACTGATGAAGAAGTGGCTAGGCTAATCTACGACTCTAATCTCAAAACGGAAACAGAGCGAGCTCAGGAACCACAAACCCATACAACAACGTCAGCCCCCACCCGACCACAAGTGGTAGAAGTCGACGTAGATGAACAAGAGACCAAACAAGAGGAAGAAGCCTACGAAGAACAAGAGTATGATCAACTTTCAGAGTTAGCAAGTGCCCCCACGTATTCGGCACAAATAAAAAGACTATATCGAACCATGCAGCTAGTTCAAGAACAGCATAAAATGTCACTTGAAGCAGGCAAGAAACTCATGAACCAATTGCTGGCAGAGGAAGGTGTGGATGATATGTTCATCGAGTCCATCAACCTACATGCAGATGCAGTAGGATTGGATGAGGCCATTCATGAGGCAATGGCCTACATTCACCGATTTGAGAAAAGAGTTCCCGCCCGTCCCATGAGGTCCGGGAAACAAATTCATATCAACGTATCAGCACCAGGAGATACAACGCAAGCAGACGAACATCAGGAAGCACCACTGTCACCACCCTCCCCACCTCTCACTACACAACTCGCTCCACCACATGACACTATCACCACCACGTCCACTACCACCACAATCGTCACGGGAATTCCACTCTCTCCGGGAATCCAATTCGGGGGAGTCACCATGCCCACTTTCACCACTCTCTTCACTAACGTCACTTCCACCCCACCCACAATCCCCATTTACACGGTCACTCAAACATTTGACACTATGGAAACATCTCCTGCCACTGCACCGCTCCCTCCCCCCATGCAACCTCCGTCTCCCATACCCCCTCCACCCACATCTCCACTTGCATCCACGTCATTCACAACTCCCTTTCCCGCCCCCATTCCCCCTGCATCTTCACCTCTGCCTGCATCATTTAATGTAAATAGTATATTTCTAGCATTAAATCAATGTGTATATCAGCTTCAGAATGAGTACAGAGCTCTTGACGACCAGTATCAACAACTGACAACAAATCACCAGAACTTACAAAGGCGACTTACAATTCTTGAAGAGGAAAATGCAGATGTGAATCAACGTTATACAATGCTTGAGCAGGCTCACCAAACACTACTGGAGGCACCCCAACCATCGAAAGAATCAGGCGTCAAACAACTAGAAGCCTTGCTCGAAGTATACCAGGCCGATAACCTACGAGTCAGACGTAACTTGGCGCTACTCAGGAAACATATGGCCACAGCACTTGAAGAGAACAAGAGACTGCAGAAACAAAATGAAGAGAATCTGGAAGCGGCAATGGAAGGCTCTCCCCACGATATTGATCCAGAGCAGTTTAAAGCCGTACCTTCAGAGACAATGAAGACCATCTTAGAAAGCTATGCAGATCTATTAGATGCTCATGATGAGTTGGAAAGGGAACGTGATGAGCTGCGTGGCCAGCTCAAGGAACAGGAAGCTCCAACCAAAGTAATAGAGTCGGCCTCGACTTCAGAGGAAGTGAAGGCATTGACAGAGCAGGTGGTTGAGCTCCAGAAAAAGTTACTAGACTATGAAAGGCAACCCTCTCCAGTTATTGAACCTGAGCTAGAAGACTTGGTTCCCATTGAGGTAGATGATTCGTACGAGGAACCATACGTTCCTATGCCAATGCCAGGAGGGCAACGAACCTCTGAGGGACTAGACACCTTGGAAGTGGAAGCACCCGAGTGGCTTCAGACACTGGAAAAGACAGCGAACACCCATGAAGAACGGGTGGCCATTCAGATCCAATCACTAGCAAACCTAGAAGAAACTGTCATAAAGTCAGAATATTTCAGAAGCATGTCTCATCATAGATGGATCGGCACCAATAACGACCAATATGTGCCATACTGCATACTTTTGGCCGATTACAACGCCGAGATTCAACGACAATGCGGCAAGCCTCCCACATTTGCTACACAATTTGGTCCAGACGGTATACCGGAAAGTGCCAAGCGTGGGTCCATCCATCAACCCACTTGGAGAATCAGGCTTTTGGAAACATATCCTGAAATGGTCCGAACCTGGAATAATATGCCGTTGTTTATTAAATATAATCCTTGTTACGTTCCAGTTCTTCGAAGACGCACTTGGCCTGAATTCACTATTGCCGTCAGAGACATCAAAGCCTGCGCAAAATGGTTAAATTACGTGTATCTAGCACCTCCATGAGGAACCCCCACGGTGAACTACATGATTTCTACAATCCGTCACTGGAGCATTCGGCTACGCAATAATCCCGATGTGATGGCCCAGATGTGTATGAAAATATTTGAATTAATGCCGATCACTTTCAGGACGTTTAAGAATATTAAAGACCCCCACTTCTCAGGAGCAGGCTTCGTGACAGGAAACCAGGATCTGGTGTACGATATGAGTACCACCCCCTCAATTGAAGTAATATATGCTTGGCACGCCAGAATCAAGTACCTCCCAGCCTGCTTTAAACAGACATTTGAGGAGATGTTCATCACATGATTCTGGGAATATCACTCCGAAATCTTTATACCTAGACCATCACATCTCCTCCAATTATTTGCTGTGGAGAGAACTATTCACTCAGAACAATTGAGGGTGCCTCATCCAGATGTTCTCGGACCTGTGAATTGGGATGATTTGCTCACAGATCTAGCACGCGGCTTACGACTCGAAGAACACCACCTAGCCTCCGATGTCGTCCAATATGGGCGACAGACGCGAGAGTGGGGGGGGGTGTTGGCAGCAGTCAGGGAACCGAAGGAGCCACAAGACGAAGAGAGTCAGAGCGAAGGGACAGCACAAGCAGACATGGCAGTCAAAGAAGATCTGGCAAGTAGGCCACCTAAATTTTTCAGACATCAAGGAGCTGACACACAAGAAGAAAGAGCAAGTAGGGAGCTCAAAGGTATGTATGCCAAATCAATAGAGAAAACCCCTACACAAATAGTGATTTTCATCACTAAAAACCATTGTAAATATCACTTCGTATTTTTGTAGCTCCATTTTGTGCAAGCCAAGGAGTCCTTGAGCTTGAGGAGCTTTAGAAGTATCTACCTGCCAATTTTCATATTTTTTAGATCTCGTTTGAGCCCTCTAATAAGCCCTGGAACCTAATTTTTAACTAGGCCGGACACTAGGTCTGAACAGGGCCAAAGCTAGTCAAAAACTATAAAAGGAGCTAGAGAGCTCATTTTTGAGGTTGGATTGTAATTGAAATGAACTTGTAAGAGCTTTTTGAAAGTAATCTAAGAACTCCATTGCTTCTCACTCTTTGTCTTACCGTGTGTGCGCGTGTGCGTGTATGTGTGTGCATGCTTGTGTGCTTCTCACTCACGCACTTGTGCCTCCACTTGCTCGAGGTCTTCATACCATCCTCACGTCTTCCCGGATTGACATTAAAGGAGGTGATACTCATCACTGAGCTACATGCATGAAGTACAAAAAAAACTAGATGAGGTATACAAGTTTATCATGAGACAGGATGGGTTATTGAAGGAGCAAAAACTACTTATTGATATACATAATTTCGATGAGTATCAGTTGCAGAAATCTTAAGTACAAAGTTTACAAGATGAATTGCAGAGGAAGATATATGAGCATGAGGAAGTGTTGCCCCAGTTCCACTAATCGCAGGTGTTGGAAATACTCAAGGTTAAGAAGTCATTGCAAGAATTTGATGCATGGAGAGGAAAGATGCAGCAATTGGTGGACATAGAGATATAGAATTTAGCTGCAGTAAATACAGCTTTGCAGGTTGAAAACAAGGCACTGAATTCTAGAATTAAGCCATTACTTGTGCTTGAAAAATAGATGTTACAAAATGAGGAGGTTGAGATGGATGTAGTGATGATGAATGAGATGGATATGGTGACTCTGAAGTAGTAAATGTATAGTGCATGCAGGACTTATGGAATGGAATTAAAGAAAGGATGTAGGCACTTATTAGATATCCATATGAGCACATATAGGATGGATTTGCATTAGTTTATGAGAGTTAGTTGATACAAGTTATTGAGCAACATAAAAGTGAGAAGGAAGCATTGCTACAATAAATTGTAGATCTTAAGGAGGAGCTAATTTAGTAGACTTTGGATAAGGAGTTGAAAGATCCAATTCAGTAGATAGTACAACAACAAAAAGAAGGAGTTTTTGAAAGGACTTTGGAGCAAGAAGAAATGCAGGTGGGAGCAAGAGAAGTTCAGAAAGATATTACAGCTCCAGGTGAAGTTCAGGAAGACAATCTGCATAGAGAACTTAGTGTTATAGTCATTGATCAAGGGATTGTAAATTAAGCCTTGATTTTTGGAAAAACTCCCCCACCGGGCAGTGCTAGGTGTTGAGCGGTGAGAAATTGGAAGATAAATATTCAGTCAAAATTCTGCTAAATTGGATGTTGCTGACTCGAAGTTTTGTTGAATCGTATTTTGTTTCATCGAAATTTTAAAAGAAGCAGTTAAAAATTAGTTAGGTGTGGATGTTGTGTGATTATGATAGTTGTATTTTTGTTCGTGCAGGTATGTAATGGGAAAAAAAAGTGATTTTAAGGAGAGAGACGAATGGAGAGAAGAGGAGAGTCTTTGTACCTGTCTTTTGGCATAGGTAAATTGTGATCACGATTGATGAATTACATTGGTAGAAGTAGTATTTTTTATTTTCATCATTGAAATCTTTATAAATGAAGATGTTAATGAAGTACTTTCATCATATTTGTTCTGTGCAAGTATGTAAATGATCTCTGTTCAAGAGGAGTTATTCTATTTTTGCATTGTTGATATCAGATAGTGGTGACTCTAAAATTTTGTAGGTAATTAATCTTTTTGTGTGAGAAGAAGATCAGCACTAGGATTTGTTCTTGTGAGTGAATTTGACTTGAGTTAGTAGGTATGTGTTGTTGAACCCCAATAATACACATGCTTGTATTCAAAATGAAACAATATGTTGCCTAGATGGAGATCATTGTGCGATATATTACAAGTGTGTAAGAATGATACTGTCTATTGTAATCCATTGATTAACTTCCAAATATTTATCTTCACTATAGCTATATCCCCTTGTGTGTCTTTGATCCTTTTTCTTCATGTATGTTTAAATACTCTTTCTTCATTTTTTGGAGCCACATGTCCAACATACCACCATTCCATAATATGAAAATAAGGAATGTGCTTTTACTATGGTGTCTAGCTGATGTAAGTAGGTTGATTATTCCACCACGGATAATAGGTAATATGGTGACCTCATGTAGTGCTTCATTCTCTCATGTTTGCATGTCACCACCATGTAGTTTGAATAGATTGCTTCAAAATTTTTGTTGATGAACCTCGGGTGGGTTATTTTGACTTTATGGATCATAGCATATTGTCCTTCCCCCATGAGAGTTGCATCTTCAAAATGAACAGATCGATGTGGTAGCAAACATAGGTTATTGGATGTTTGATCACAATCACAATAGTTCCTATACACTTATGACCTTATACTATGTGTAATTATGCTCACACAAATCTAAGTGACTATTATGAGAGCAAGAGTCAAATAATCAGACCATCACAATAGAGCCTATACACTTCCTATACTATTGAGAGAGTAGGAATTGAGGCGGCCACTCAAACAATCTCAATAGATCTATTGCTTATAGTCCTATACTACTATGAGAGTAAAAATTGATGTAGCAAGTCAAACAATCATAGTAATTGTTTATTTCAAATTTTATTCATTAAATTAGACCAAGTAAGAAATGCTTTCACGAGTCGAACATTTATACTTACGATGATGAAAAAACATAAAACCAATCACATGAATACAAATCATACACATGTAAGAGATGCATATGCAAATCATAACATATGCATGACACATAATAAACATAACAATAAAATAGAAAATAAATGAAAAATAAATCAATACTTGAATGTTTTGGTGAGGATGGAGCTCTATGAATGTTATGGCAGTAGTAAAGCTCTATCATCTTGCTAGAAATCACGTGCACAATGAGTTTTTTGATCGAATGAGACTATTTTTTTCTTTGCTTAGAAAATGTTTTTTGATCGAAAGCATTTTTGATCAAAAGGCTTTTCAATAGAAAATAAATTGATACCTGATTTTTTATTCATGATTATTTGGAAATCCCCAAATATTCCAAACAAATTTGGTATTTTTTCTATTGTTCGATCCAATAAATGCAACCCTGATATCCCATAGTGGCCGTGAAGTCACTAAGAAAGTGCCTTTTGTTCTAGATGTTGTGCTTTTGCTAGTGGCATAGGACACCAATTTCCAAACATGGAACTCATTGTTATAAGAGGAGTCACAGAAAGATATCTTGTCAAGGTCCTCTTTGACACTAGGTCCACACCTAATTCATCAGTTCTCATCTTATCAAATGGCTACACTTAGACATTGTGCAGTTAGAGTGTGTCTACATAGTGGATGTGGATGATGGGAAGGGCACTAAGACATGGGATCGATGAGTAGTTGGTCTACCCATCCAGATGCAATCTTATGAGGATAGGTCCAATTTTTAGATTGCATGACTGACCCATTTCGATGTAGTCCTAAGTAAACAATTGCATGCTAGGAAACGATTAGTCATAGACTTTTCTTCGCATCTTTACCAGTTTGACCATGAGAGGCGAAGATTAATGATCTATGGAGAGCCATATCTCTTGGAGACATGATTGGTGACCATAACCAAGCTGCTATTGTTTATTTGTGTGCTCCCATAATTCGAGCCTACATGGTTGTTGAGAGGCCTTACCAGCAACCCTTGTTCATTGCCCCCTCTCAAAGTCCATCCATCCTCCCTCCCCCATGAGGAAGATCTTAGAGGGAAACACTGTTTCATCATAAGGCCATTTTCTTAGAATTGAAAGCCCATCTAACAACACGGATGTTCATGCCTTGCCTAACAAATATGTTAGGCTCATAAAGATAATTTAAACTATCTATGATTGTCTCCCAACCTCATTTGACATATAGTTAAGAACCTATCAGTGTGAAACGCTCTGAAATGAATTCTCCTCATAATGGGGCCCTTGCACAATAGAGTATCATGGAACAATGTTGGTACTCATGTTGGTGCGACATTAAGCACATCTAACAACATGTATACGGTAGTCATCTTGGATATTAAAAAGAAGATTTCCTCAAAATCGGCTCCTTATTTTTGCTTGAATCCCATCTATGCTTTATACTTTGGAGAAGCACGCATGAATTTGGTGAAATAATACAAGAAATTTTAGGAGCGAATGATTAAAAGAAGGACTTAAATTCCAATCCTTGAGGGAAATCAATAATGACACAAATCCTATAAGGAGATATGACGCCTCAAGATTGTATCTTAAACAACCTATTTAATATTGAGGCGGAAGATCTAGTTTTTTGGCCTTCTAAGCCTATGGGAAAAGAATGACCTGATGCAATGAGGCTATACAAACTTAAAGATCCTAAACCCCCACATGAAGCAAAATATGTGGTTAAGGAAAATTTTCCTTAATGGATAGTGGAAGAGTGGAGAAAAGAAAAATTCACTTATATGGGAGAATCATTATTTCCCTCAAAGATAAAATTTGCAAGGGAAAAACCACTTAGATGGATATGGGGACTCATATGAACATAAAGAAAAATTCAAACAAGTATTGCATATTGAATAAATCAATGACTTGTTCATCCAATATGATGCTTTTGGTTTAACTTTGGTCAGATCCAATTTATCATGGTTCCAACCATTGATAAGAGACCAATTCACAACCATTGATGCACTTTAGGAAAATTTTTCATTGAATCTCAAAGAAAGGCATCACACACAATACTGTTTCCCTCGTCCATAGTTTCAAACAAAAGAAGGGGGAAGCAATAAGGGGGGATTGCGTAAGATAGTACATAGAAAGGTGACACACGGAAGAACTCCCCTCTCGAGCTAAGATGATTTTCATTTTCCTCAATGGATTAAGTAGTGGAGACATGGAAAGCCTACTCTACATCAAGAGAGTAACTATTGTAGAAGAATGCATGAGAGAATGTGTAGACTTCGAAGATAACTTAGTAAAAGACTTGAAGCTACCCAACAAGTCTTTGAGATTCTCAACATGATCTCAATACATGACAATTGGAACTTCTTAGACTCCATCTATGGAAGAATTATTTTTTTCTAATAGCCAAAAGGATAGGAGTACAAATGGGAACCAAGATACCCTAGGGAAAACCTCAAAGGACGCAACCATTTGAGAGATGCTTATAGAAGGAGATCATCCCATCCATATGTGTCCATACAACAATAAATATGTAAGGCAACCATGATGATACTTCCCAAATCCTATCATGCAACATATCAACCCCCAAGGTATCAAAACTATCAAAGTTATCTGGGGTACCAAGCCCAACCTCATGCACATCAAGGATAATGACGTAATAGATACCAAGCCACCCCCAATCAAGCTAGAAATAATATCAAGCCCCATATCAACAACCAAGACCCACCTTTGAAACCACACAATATCAACATGTACGATCAGCATTAGGAAAACAACCAACCCCCCATCCAACATAGTACCAATAAAGTATGCAACCATAAAAGAAAACCAAGAGATAGCATTAGTATAGATACCATCATCTACCACTCTAAGGCACAAGTAGCAAAGTATGAGCCTACTCAGCAAGAAGTGTACTAGTACGATGATCTCCAAGAGAATGCACCCCTACTTATGAACCTTCACAATCTAAATATGAACTAGGGTGGGAAATTCCTCAAGAATACCAATGTGTGGTGCACGCAAATCCAAGAACATCAATACATAGACCCCAAACTAGGGCTATCCAACCTAATTTAGCATGTTATCATTGTGGAGGAGAGAATTTCGTCAAATAATGTCCCTATTCTAACCCTCCATCTAGTCAAAAAATAGAGACTAGATATTGTCCAAATTGAAAAAAGAACAGGATTAACCAAAAAAATCCAAATGCCCAACCTAAAATAGTCAATGTGGTAGAAATCATCCCTTCAAGAGTAAGTCAAACTGAAAATACAATCCCAATTCAAGCCATCAATAGGGCTCAAGCTCAAAAACTATTCCAAGACGAAAGGGGAACACCAAAAGACAATTTTAGATTTTTACTCGAAGATCAAAGTCAAAAATCAACATCCATAATGATAAAACATGCAATATTAGCAACCTTAGAACCTAAATATAAGAAGAGGGTTCAAAAATGGAAGGCAACAATGGATCAAGAAAATGGAGGAGGCATAGAAAAACTTGAAGGAAAAAAATTTAGAAAGAATAAGACAAGTTGTAGAAAAAAAGAAGCCCCAAATGTAGTAACCCAACAAGGTGAAGAGGTGGAAGGTCAAGGACCACATTCAAAGAGAAAAAACTCAACACCTCCAGTAGGATCTATCCTAGACAAACCAAAACCAAAATATTATCAAGCTAGAATTGAGGTGGTATTGGGCGTGAAACAACATGAAAAATGATATCCTACTATCCATAAATAGGAATACAATAAATCTTTCTCAATTGAAAAACTATCCATAAATAGGAATACAATAAATCTTTCTCAATTGTTACTTGAAAAAGTACTCCCATTCACTAAATTGACAATCTTTGAGAAAGAGTTTAATGACTGTATACATCCCTTAGAAACACCTAGGAAGGATTTTCGCTATGGATTATTAAATTCTTGAACAAGAAAAATCAAAGAACCAACCCAAAAAGGAACATTTAAACCTTATCATTCCTGGTTCAGATGAAGGTTGGTTACCCCATTTACAGAACTATCCAAAATCCCTATTGCAACAAAGAAACTATAGTCATACTAGCAATAAAGGAAATAGGTATGGATAAAGAAAAAATTGGGGCACTTCCCCTAGTGGACTTGGAGAAATAGGTGAGCTTGAGTGTGGCTATTGAGGATGCAACCAATCTACAAACCTTGCCCAATCTCATTGGTGCCTATGCGTTCTAGTTAGACTATTCTAAAGCTTTGGCAATGTACCTCAAGAGACCTAGAATAGAGGTAAGTAACCACATGACCTAGATGAGATGTGCAAGGCCAAGGTTTATTGCACCATAATATAGAAGAACTACTAGAATATAATCTTTATTCATGGGAACATCTTTGCACCTCATACCAAGGATGACACTAAGTCCAATGTAAAAATGGAATGTATAAGAAGAAAATCATTTTTCAAGGAAATTCCCCTAGATAAGATTTGAACCTGCAATGATGGATACGAGGGCAATACATCTTGGATTCGTGCAGGGGTTTCTCTCACTACCAAGGAACTCTAGGCCAAACCAAGGAACTGTAGGCCACGGGGATAGCCGGCTTTGAGATCCACAAGTATGGAATTTGAATTAGTAGAAGGCCATATAGAAAAACCCCTCTGATTACAAGAGGGCATAATTAGAAGTACTTGTGGAGTCAAATCCTTAGCCAAAATCTTAGGACTACCTTTTATGAGGAAATTGAAGATAATATATGAAAAGGGTAGTGATTTTTTACACCTCGAACACTTAGGAGTCGCTGCCAAAGTGAATTGGAATGATTTCGCATATCAATGTGTACTCCCAATAGTGGAATTCAATACATCGGGAAGTGGATGATATATCTATCCACAACACCAATTCGAGTGGCATTTCAAGGGTGAATGAAGACACACACTTGTGGATGTGTCAGGTAGCTTGTAGAGATGCAAAAAGGTTGATAATGGCTAGAATAGTGCCATTTTAGTCAATAGAACACACAAGAGAAGATATATACCCCAATGATTTAGCAATGAGAAATTTGAAGCCCACAATTGGATGTAGATTCTAGCCACCTTGGTAGTTGTGGTAGATGAACAAATGTTTACCATGCATGAGTGCATAGATGAGGGTGGATTTGATAGAGAAATCTTATGTTCATGATTTGGGAAGAAATAATAGAATCAAACAAGTACTAGATGATTAAAAAAAATGAAGTTGCGTAGCCTTAGAATCACGAAATCTGCTTGGAACTTTGCCTCAGCCCATAGGGTTAATGAGTGAGTGCAATAAGGTGCAAGAAGCAATTATTATGATTGTGAAACACGAGAAATGAATATCATAGTCATAAGGTTATGAGTGACTCAAGATTGATTTGGAGGGACCAAAAAATTGCTAGAGAATTAAGTGACTCAAATTTTTTCCACACATAGGGAAAGATAAGCTTCAAGAGAAAGCAACTCAAATAGTAGAACCCCAAAGGCCTGCACTCCAAGATGCACCCTTAGAATATTCCAATGTAAACGTGTGTTATGAGAAAACCATGCCATGCTTAGAAATAAAAAGTCAAAATCAACAAAGGTTTGGGAAGCCATGCAAGATAAGAGATGGAGACAAAATACAAAATCAACCACCACCCTTCCAAGCACTCAACGTTCGAGATCCACTTGTAGAAGATGATGTAGATCCATGTGATGCATAAATCTAGCCTAATTTTGAGTCCAAGATTGCACCAGGTCTGGGATTGTTACTTAGATATTTAGGCCCATATGAAGAGAAATCAGAGTGTCACAAAACAACCGTGTTGCAGATTAAGAGGGAAGATTCAATTCATAAGAATCCATCTATGAAACCACCTCAAGACCAAAAAGAAAACGAAGCCATCCATACCGGTTAAACACACCAAGCTGGGGTCACTTCTAATATCATTCAAGTCCTTATACAAAAAGTGGGAGACTTTAGTGAAGGAAATGAGAGGAATACCATTGTCCACATCAAATACACTGGAGTGAACTCTAAAGTCATTATAGATTTAGTGCAAGCATATGCATAGTGACCACCGATCTACACTACAAGAAATAGGGGGGTGTAGCGATGCCCCTGAATTGAAAAAAAACGGGAATCGTCGCTTATGTGATGGTAGCGTCACATAACCGATGACCCTATATTTTTTTTAAGGGCAGTCATCGCATAAGCAATGTTAGCATCACTTATGCGATGCTAAAAGTAGGCGTCACAAATAGCATCGCTAATTAGTGATGCTATTTGCGACGTTGGCAAACTGGCTACAATGCTTTCACGTTGCATAAGCGACATCCTATGTTTGAGAGTGTCGCATAAGCGATGCTCTGGAATGTTAAAAGAAAATTTCAATTTCTCCCAGCACATTTGTGCCGGGATCTGGAGACACACACACACACAAATAGAGAGAGACCGAGACCGAGACCGAGCGAGCAAGAGAGAGAGAGAGAGAGAGAGATCCACACACAGTGTGAAGCGAGGTATGCACACACACACATATACACACACATACATATGCATACACACACACACATATACACACATAGACACACACACATACACATAGACACACACACATACACACACACATATACACACTAATTTACATACACACATGCATACACACACACATATATACACACATAGACACATGCATACACACATAGACACACACACATACACACATAGACACACACACATACACATACACATACACATACACACACCTATACACACACACATAGGCACATACACACTTACGCACACACACACACACATCCACACACATTTGCACACACACATACACATGCATACAGACACATATATATAGATACACACGTATATACACACATAGACACACACACACATACACACATAGACACACACATACACACACATACACACACATACACACATACACATACACATACACACATATATATGCATACACACACACACGTAAAGAGACATACACACACATACACATACAATTATACATATGCATACATACATGCTTACATGCATACACACACATACACACGCATACACACATACACATACCCACATATATATGCATACACACACACGTAGAGAGACATACACATACATGCATACATATGCATACATAATGCATATGCATATGCATACATAATGCATATGCATACATACATACATACATACTTACATGCATACACACACATACACATGCATGCATACATATGCATACATAATGCACATGCATGTGCATATATACATGCTTACATGCATACACACACATACATATGCATACACACACACATAGAGAGACATACACACACATACACATACATGTATACATATGCATACATAATGCATATGCATATGCATATTCATACATAATGCATATGCATATGCATACATACATACTTACATGCATATGCACACATATGCATACATAATGCACATGCATATGCATAGATACATGCATACACATACACCCACATAGACACATACACACACATAGACACACACACATACACACACACATATACACACATATACACACAGATTTACACATACACATGCATACACATAGACACACAAACACATACACACACATAGACACACACATACACACATAATTATGCATACACACACATACACATGCATACACACACACATATACACACACATACACACACATAGAGAGCCATAACACACATACACATACATGCATACATAATGCATATGCATATGCATACATAATGCATATGCATATGCATACATAATGCATATGCATATGCATACATAATGCATATGCATATGCACACATACATACACACACATATGCATACATAATGCACATGCATATGCATAGATACATGCATACACATACACACACATATAATGGAACAAAGTAATCACAAATTGATGATTACAAAGAACTTGAAGCAAGTCAATGATCATGTTGAAGTTCAAGAAGTCAATTGAGAAAGTGAAGAGATTTCATAATGATAGCTTGTATACATATGTACATTACAGGGGGAAATTCTTGTACTATGAATATAGGTAATCCTTAGGATGATAAGGAGTAATGTAATAGACGCGGGATAAGTCTAGAATCATATGTATATAATTCAATGATGTAAAGAAATACATGTGAGAGTCATTAGAAGACAAGTGTCATAGAGATAGATGAGAAGAGAGTCATCTTCAAAAAATGGCGACGAGTATTTCGTAGATTTCTCTCACTCTGATCATGTGGATCAGAAATCTTTTTGTACACATCTAACCTAGAAGCTAATGAAGCTGTGTTCAAAGTTTCATGTTCTAATTCCTTTCATGTTGTGAGTATGATCAATAGGAACATGTGTATGTAAAGTCTGCAGATAGACCTCTCAAAGTCGCACATTTTTTTGTGTCAATGTTTTGCTTAGATCTCAGTGCTCAATGTAATTTTTTTCATGAATCAGCATTCAAAATCTAAGTTAGAAGATAAGGAAGCTATGGCTAAAATCATTTAGCAAAATGGGATCTGTGATGTGAGAAATCAACCTTAGAAGTTACCTATGTCAAAGTTGCTTGTTTAGAAAGACAGTTTCTGACATACTTTTGATCTTTAAGATCAAATTAAAGTTTTAATGATTCTTTTGAAGGAATAATGGTTGATATGATTGCACAAAGGTAGTGTGGAGATATGTGCATCATTGGTTTGAAGAAATATGAAGATATGTGCAGGTAATGAAGTCAATCATTGAAGCATATTGTTGACGAATGAAGACTTTCACTCAGAAAAGTGATAGTTGAAAGTTTTGGTAAATGAAGATAACATTTGTGTAAAGTTTGATCCATAACTGATATAGAAGTGATCTTAAATCAGTATAGATCAAACCTTTGGAGATTTAGAGGTCTCCAACAGTGGTATCAGAGCTGAAGGTGCAATACAAGTGAAGTAAAGGCATTGGAAGTTCCGACTGTTGCAGATATTGAAGTTCCTTCTAATTGAAGGTGGACAAAGTCAAATTCTTGAAGATAACCTTAAGAAGTAAAAAGTACGAGTTCAAAGGATCAAGAAGGATTAAAGCTTCATATCAAAGGTACATTCTATTATCATAAATCATAGTAATTGTAGACATAGAAGATCAAAGATGGGAGAAAGCTTGCATATTGATAAGCTAGATAGGGAGAACTATCGAGCTTGGTCCATGAGGATGGAGGCACACCTCATGAGCAAAGATTTGATAGCATTCATTACAGGAGAAGAAGAAAATCATGAGTTTGAAGATCCTAGTGTTCCAACTAGGGGGGAACTTGCAGGCTTGAAGAATTGGATGAGAAAGGATGCTCAAGCTAGGAGCATCATTTACATGGCTGTAAATGATTATCTTCTACCTCACATCTGAGGATTAGAAAGTGCAAAAGATGTGTGGAATGCTTTGGAAGAGCATTTCCAAAACACAACCAAGTCAAGGAAGTCCTCATTATGGGCAAAATTCTGCCCATAATGAGGACTTCCTTGACTTGGTTGTGTTTTGGAAATGCTCTTCCAAAGCATTTCTGGTTATGTGGCAAGGATGAAGGATATTGCAGATAGCTTGGGAGCAGTAGATGAAGACATTGAAGAGGATAAGTTGGTAAGGCAAATACTTACAGGTCTGAGAGGAGATGAAAAGTGGAAGCCTTTCATATTGTCCATAGAATTGTCACTAGATCACTTTACTCCTGATCTTAATCAATTGCTAGGACACATGCTAACTTTTGAGCAGGACATTAAGGGAGACAATGATAGGAGTGCAAGTCAAGCTATGTACTCCAAGGATAAGAAAAAGAATGGCAAAGGAAAGCATTCAACTGATGATGAAGGAACTTCAAGTCAAGCTAACTTTACAAAAGGAAAGATGAACTTCAGGGGTAAAGGAAGAGGAGGTAAGAACAAAGACAACACTAAAGCTTATTGGATTTGTGGCAGAACCAATCATTTGGCAAATGATTGTTGGTATAACAATCAAAATGGTGGAAGCAATAACTAGAGCGTCAATTAAAGAGGTAGAGGAGGCAGAAACCAAAGAGGCAACTTCAGAGGAAGAGGTGGTAGGACATTATATGCTAGAGGAGGTGGAAGAAGTTTTCAACCTCAGTCCTACAACAATAATTATTATAATTATGCATCAGATCAGAAGGATGACATGACTCTTATATTGAATGCAACCCATGAAGCAGTAGGAGAAGATCAAAGGGTGTTCTATATTGACTCAGGATGTAGCAATCATCTGAGTGGCAATATATCATTGATGACTGATTTGGAAGTAAAGATGAATAGACATACAGTTCAAACAGGTGACAACACCAAGCATAAAGTGGAGAGCATTGGATCACTAAAGACAAAGAGTGGAAGTACACTCTTGAGCAAGGTACTTTATGTTCTTACTATTCCTAAAAACTTGATAAGTGTAGGGCAAATTGTGGAGAAGGGATATGAAGTCAGATTCACAAATGATGGTGTTTATGTGCAAGATCCAAATCAGGGATATAGAAACATCATTGCAGGTAAAAAGGAAGGAAGGCTATTTACTCTCAAAGTCCAAGGTAATGTGGGACATGCTTTATTTACTTATGGAAGTCAAAAGATGTCTGAGTTAGACCTATGGCATAAAAGGCTAGGTCATTTTAATGCGAGAGCCATAAACGAAATGTCAAGGAATGATGTGGTGCTTGGTTTGCCAAATGTTGAAGGGCAACACATGGTTTACAAGTGTGAAGCTTGTCAATTAGGTAAAGCACACAAAAGTTCATATAATAAATCAGGGTACAAGTATTCAAATATGCTTGAATTGGTTCATACAGATGTGTGGGGTCCTTCAAGGGACTATAGCATAAATGGATCCAGATATTATGTGTTGTTTGTTGATCAAGGACAAATCAGAAGTGTTCAAGACATTTAAGCATTATCATGCTTATGCAGAAAGGATTACAGGACAAAAGCTCAAGAGGTTGAGATCAGATGGAGGGGAGAGTATTTCTCTAAAGAGTTTAATGATTATTTGTGGAATGCAGGTATAAGAAGAGAAGTAACTTGTAGGTACTCCCCTCAACAAAATGGAGTTGCAAAAAGAAGAAATAGAACTCTTGTAGAGTTTGCAAGAGCAATGATGAAAGAAAAGAATTGTCCAAATTACTTATGGGCAAAAGCTATCAACACTACAACATACCTTGTGAATAGGTTACCTTGTAAAGATTTGGATGGAAAAACACCTTATGAAGCATGGTGGGATAAGAGACCTACTCTTTATCATTGTAAGGTATTTGGATGTTTAGCATATGCTTATATTCCTTCACAATTGAGACATAAGCTAGAACCCAAAGCAGAGAAGTATGTGTTTATTGGGTATGATGATAGACAGATGGGTTACAGATTGTGGAGTCCATCCACAAAGCAATTTCTTGTTACCAAAGATGTTACATTTGATGAGAAAAGTACATGGTATACAGGGTCGGATGATTATGCAGATGTTAAAGAAATACAAAGGAAAGGCAAGACAAAAGTAAGTGTGTATGAAGAAGATATTGATGATGTTGATTATAAAAGTAAATTGCATGACAATGTTGAAGATGGGCCAAGATTTGATCCAGAATCAAATGTGGCTGAGACTTCAAGAAGTGCAGAGGTGAGAAGATCCTTGAGAGAAAGAAAAGAACCTATCACGTATAGCTATGATACATCTTTCCTAACAACAAAAGATTATGCGTACATTGTGAAGATAGAAGAGGACCCAATCACATATGAAGAAGATAAAGGTAAACAGAATTGGGAGAAGGCAATGCAAGAAGAGTATGATGCTCTACGTGAAAATGAAACATGGGAATTGGTGCCAAGACCAAAGAATTAGAAGGTCATTGGATGTAAGTGGGTGTATAAAACAAAAAGGTTTGCAGATGGAAAAGTGTCTAGATACAAGGCTAGACTTGTGGTTAAAGGTTATGCTCAAACTTATGGGGTAGATTATGATGAAACCTTTAGTCCTGTTGCTAAGATGTCTACAATTAGATCGTTAACTGCTATTGCTGCTTGTAAAGGATGGAAGTTATCACAATTAGATGTGAAGAATGCATTCCTGAATGGATACATTGCAGATGAAGTATACATGGAACAACCAGAAGGCTTCATGGATTCAATTGGTTCAGATTATGTGTGTAAGCTCAAGAGAGCTTTGTATGGTTTGAAGCAGGCCCCAAGAGCATGGAATTACAAGCTTGTTAAGTCCTTGAATGAATGTGGATTTCAAGCATCAAAGGGAGATAGTAGCTTGCTAGTGAAGGCAAGTAAAAATGGATACATATACATGTGTATTTATGTTGATGATATTATTGTCACAGGTACAGATGCTCAAGGAATTAAGGAGCTTAAGAAACAAATAGAGAAGGAGTTTAAGATAAGTGATTTGGGAAACTTATCTTATTTCTTAAGAATGCAAATTATGTATCCTCAACATGGAGTATATGTTACACAAGAAAGATACTTGAAGAATCTTCTGGTCAAGTTCAACATGGAAGATTGCAAGCCTTCAACCACACGATTGGAGGTAAATCATAAGTTGAGCAGATATGGAGGTGAAGAATTCAATGATATGAAGAAATATCAGAGTTTGGTAGGTAGTCTAATCTATGCTACCTTGACAAGGCCAGATCTATCATATGCAGTAGGTGTGTTATCACAATTTATGCATTGTCCAAAGCAGACTCATTGGACTGCAGCTCAAAGGGTACTCAGATATATCAAAGGAACCCTAAGTGAAGGTTTCTATTATGGATTTACTTCTGATACAAGAATCAAAGTGTTTAGTGATGCAGATTGGGCAGGTGCAATCACAAATTGATAATTACAAAGAACTTGAAGCAAGTCAATGATCAGGTTGAAGTTCAAGAAGTCAATTGAGAAAGTGAAGAGATTTCAGAATGATAGCTTGTATACATATGTACACTACAGGGGGAAATTCTTGTACTATGAATATAGGTAATCCTTAGGATGATAAGGATTAATGTAATAGACGCGGGATAAGTCTAGAATCATATGTATATAAGTCAATGATGTAAAGAAATACATGAGAGAGTCATTAGAAGACAAGTGTCATAGAGATAGATGAGAAGAGAGTCATCTTCAGAAAATAGCGATGAGTATTTCATAGATTTCTCTCAGTTTGATCATGTGGATTAGAAATTCTTTTGTACACATCTAATCTAGAAGCTAATGAAGTTGTGTTCAAAGTTTCATGGTCTAATTCCTTTCATGTTGTGAGTATTATCAATAGGAACATGTGTATGTAAAGTCAGACCTCTCAGAGTCATGCATTTTTTCATGTCAATGTTTTGCTTAGATCTCAGTGCTCAGTGTAAAGTTTTTGATGACTGAGCATTCAAAATCTAAGTTAGAAGATAAGGAAGCTATGGCTAAAAGCATTTAGCAAAAGGGGATCTGTGGTGTGAGAAATCAACCTTAGAAGTTACCTATGTCAAAGTCGCTTGTTTAGGAAGATAGTTTCTGACATACTTTTGATCTTTAAGATCAAATTAAAGTTTTAATGATTCTTTTGAAAGAATAATGGTTGATATGATTGCACAAAGGTACTCTGGAGGTATGTGCATCATTGGTTTGAAGAAGTCTGAAGATATGTGTAGGTAATGAAGTCAATCATTGATGCAGATTGTTGAAGAATGAAGACTTTCACTCAGAAAAGTGATAGTTGAAAGTTTTGGTAAATGAAGATAACATTTGTGTAAAGTTTGATCCATAACTGATATAGAAGTGATCTTAAATCAGTATAGATCAAACCTTTGGAGATTTAGAGGTCTCCAACAACATAGACACATACACACACACACATATACACACAGATTTACACACATACACATGCATACACACACATACACACATAGACACATACACACATAATGCATATGCATATGCATACATACATACTTAAATGCATACTCACACATACACACACATATGCATACATATGCATACATAATGCACATGCATATGCATACACATACACACATAGACACATACACACACATGCACACAAACGCATATATATAGATACACACGTATATACACACATAGACACACACACATACACACATAGACACACACACACACACATACACATACACACACACATAGACACACACACTTACACACACACACACATCCAAACACATTTACACACACACATACACATGCATACAGACACATATATATAGATACAAACATATACACACATACATACACATACATGCATATGCATACATAATGAACATGCATATGCATACATACATGCTTAGATGCATACACACGCATACACGCATACACACATACACATACACACATAGACACACACACATACACACACACATACACACACATACACACACATATATGCATACACACACATAGAGAGACATACACACACATACACATACATGCATACATATGCATACACAATGCATATACATATGCATACATAATGAATATGCATATGCATACATACATACTTACATGCATACACACACACATATGCATACATAATGCACATGCATATGCATAGATACATGCATACACATACACACAGATAGACACATACACACACATAGACACATACACACACATAGACACATACACACACATACACACACATACACACACATACACACACATATGCATACATATGCATACATAATGCACATGCATATCCATAGATACATGCATACACATACACACACATAGACACATACATACACATAGACACATACACATACATACACACACATACACACATATTTACACACACATACATATGCATACACACACATACACACATAGAGACACATACACACACATACACACACATACACACACATACACACACATACACACACAGACACACACACATACACACGCATGGACACATACACACATATATATGCATAGACAGACACATAGAGACATACACACATATATATGCATACACACACATACAGATGCATACACACACACATACACACGCATGCATAGATATGCATACATAATGCATATGCATATGCATACATACATACTTACATGCATACACACACACACATACACACACATGCATACATTTGCATACATAATGCACATGCATATGCATACATACATGCTTACATGCATACACACTCACATATAAACCTACATACACATACACACACATACATATGTACACGTATATATATTGATTTCTAACCCATTTTGTTTTATATGTACAGGTATTATGGATCTAGTGGAGAGAGAAAGGTGAAACTCACTCTCATAAAAAGTCTTATGATAGCAAGAGTTCCGCCTGATACTCTAGGGATCATCATGCATGAGTACTGAGAGATGCCTGATGATGAGCTGGATTATACGATCCAGATGCTTACCCAGCGATCAGAGGAGGGCTCTTCTGCATCTCCACATGTAGGAAGATAGTTATTTGCCCATAGGTATGTTTTTTTTCATAAACTTTTTTAATGATATTATAACACATATTTTTATTTATTTTTATCTATCTATTTTCAGGACACCTATACCACCTCCTGATCATGATAGCAGAGAAGAGGTGCCTATGAGGACATGCATAGGCACCTTAAGGCTAGAGTGCGATATAGAGCCAGAGGGGAACATTGTGTACATAGGGAATGGATTGGAGTTCAAGAGAAGAATGCAGGAATTATGCGACTCTTACCTGCGCCATGTCCACTTACAGTGGAAGTAAGTATAAATTTTACATATAAATTGAAATAAATATCTTATGTTTTATTTACATGATTTTTTTTATTTTTGTAGTGAGCATGATGAAAAGGATAAAAAATACGTACTTAGTTCACTTGAGACAAAGTTTGGGACAGGATTGTCGCATAAGTGGTGTCTAAAAGAGATGCGGACACTTATGGCTCATCATCGTGATAATGCACGGTACACATTGCTTTTATGTATATATACCTGGATATAAGTGTTACACTTATGTGTTCCTCGAGTAGCTTTGATGTGAACCTTTTCCCTATACATGGGCACTTTTTACTCTAGTGCTGGCAAGAGGTTTTTTTCCCATGTTACCACATACTTGATACTCTCATATGTGGTGGTACTTTGTACTTAGTGATATTATTCAGCTCTATTCTTGTTCCTTAGTGAAATGGCGGGCAGCAATGACTTGTTTGGCATGCTTCAAGCTGAAGATAAGCTTGATGGGACCAACTATCCGATGTGGTCTTACATGATGAAGCATGTTCTTGTTGCAAAACAACTTTGGAACATAGTGACAGATGTAGATCGAAGACCGGCAGGTGCTTCTACTTCACAGTCTACTGTCATAGATGGAGCGTCTTCTTCGAGTACAATGGTTTCTCCTTCTCCACCTACACAAGAGCAGCTTAGATGGGATGGAAAAGATGCTCAAGCTCATGCTTTGATTGCGCTTTCAGTGAAGCGTCATATAGTTCCACACATTCGGTCATGTTCTACATCGAGACAAGCATGGGACACTCTTGCTTCTTTGTATGTCATGCGTAATGAAGCACGTGTTGCATACTTGAGGAAGCAACTTGAGGATGTATGTATGGCTGAAAATGAGTCAGTGGATGTGAATGTGACACGCATCAAGGACTTGAAAGAGCAATTGGCAAACATAGATGAGATCATTCCGGATGCATCACTCATTTCTACATTGTTGAAAGGATTACCAGAATCTTTTCAAAGCTTTGCTACTACACTTCATTTGGTTGCAAAAGGAAATCCTAATATGTATGCATTTGATGAGGTTGTGTCTCTTCTTTTGTGGCTTGATTGAGGGAACGCAAGCACTTGCTATCTCACAAAAGGGGAAAAGCAAGTATGGTTCAGCTTTGGGTTCATCAAAACCAAAGCCTCAAGCTTCCTCTTCCACTCATTCCTCTAATGATGGTGATTTGCAAAAGAAGAAGAGATGCAAATATTGCCGGAAGGCTGGTCATACTATTGATGAGTGTAGAAAGCTTGCTAAACGCAATGAAAAGAAGAAGGAATCGGGCATGTCTATTGCTGAAAATTCAGCAAATGCAAAGAATGATGAAGCTAACTTGGCTCAAGATTTTTGGGCATGTGTTGTTACATGTCATTATGATGCTTCTGTACATTCTAAATGTATGGTTGTGAGTGAGGCTGATTCGGATTGGTTCTTTGATAGTGGTGCTTCAAAGCACATAACATCATGCAAAAGATTTTTTGCCTCTTTGAAAGATGCACCTAAAGGAGGACATGTGGTGTGTGCAAACAATGCCTCTTATCCTATCATTGGAGTAGGAGAAATTGAGCTTACGGCTGCAAATGGAGGTGTGATTCTCTTGAAAAATGCATTGTATGTGCCCGGTATCAAGAAGAACTTAATTTTAGTTCCGTTGATTGCCAAAGCTGGACTTCATGTACACTTTGTTGATGATAAGTGTATGGTTCATGATTTCAGCAATGGCGATGTTATTGTGATGTCTGGTACATTATGTAATGGTTTGTATCGCATGGATACATACAAGAGGGCTGCCTCGAATGCCTTAGTTGCTCATACTTCTTCCATGGCTGAAATGGAGCTTTGGCATGCTTGTTTTGGTCATTTAGACTTCAATAGTTTGCTCTACTTGCAAAAGAAGGACATGGTTATTGGCTTGCCTAGACTTGAGTCCATTGAAGAAAGAAGAACTTAATTTTAGTTCCGTTGATTGCCAAAGCTGGACTTCATGTACACTTTGTTGATGATAAGTGTATGGTTCATGATTTCAGCAATGGCGATGTTATTGTGATGTCTGGTACATTATGTAATGGTTTGTATTGCATGGATACATACAAGAGGGCTGCCTCGAATGCCTTAGTTGCTCATACTTCTTCCATGGCTGAAATGGAGCTTTGGCATGCTTGTTTTGGTCATTTAGACTTCAATAGTTTGCTCTACTTGCAAAAGAAGGACATGGTTATTGGCTTGCCTACACTTGAGTCCATTGAAAAGCATGCATGTGAAGGTTGCATTCTTGGAAAAATGCATCGTGCTTCTTTTCCAAACGCTAGTCATACACACACTACAAGAAAATTACAACTTGTTCATAGTGATGTATGTGGTCCGGTCAAGACTCCATCTTTTGGGAAACATGTATATTTTGTTACCTTCATTGATGATGCTACTCACCATACATGGGTGTATCCTATGAAAGCAAAGAATGAGGTATTTTCTTGCTTCAAAGCATTTTTAGCTATGGCTGAAAATTTTTCTTCACAAAAGCTTTTGACTCTACGCACGGATCGTGGTGGTGAATACATGTCACATGAGTTTAATGCTTTTCTTCGTGAAAGAGGTATTTCACACCAATGTACGGTGCCATATACACCTCAACAAAATGGTGTTGCCGAGCGTAAAAATAGAACTCTACTTGAAATGGCACGATGTATGGTTAAAGGAAAGCATCTTCCTCATAAGTCATGTGTGCAAATTATGTGTTGAATCTCTGCCCTACAAAAGCATTGAGAGTCATCACTCCTTATGAGGCTTGGAATGGTCATAAGCCTATGGTTAGTCATATGCGTGTGTTTGGTTGTTTGGCATATGCTCTTGTGCCATCACAACAACGTCACAAACTTGATGACAAGGCAAAGAAATGTATATTTATTGGTTATAGTGCTGAAAGTAAGGGATATCGGTTGTACCATCCATTGATGAACACAATTATTGTGAGTCGAGATGTGGTATTTGCTGAAAATTCAGTTTTCCCTCTACTTGGATGCAAAAAACTGCCAACAGTTAGCTCACAAGATGTGTCCGATACACTCATGCTTTTGTTCCAAAATGGTGCGCTTGACTATGGCCATGTAGACCAGCCAACTGAGGTTCAAAGGGCTGAAAATTTCCAAGCAAATAGGGCTGAAAATGCAAAGAATTTCCAGCCAAACATGGCTGAAAAAATTCAGCCAAAAATTTTCAAAACTGTTGGAAATTTCCAGCCACATATGGCTGAACATTTGCGTCAAAATATGGCTGAAACTGAGCATGAAATTCAGCCCACCTATGATGTACATATTGAAGATGTTTTACATAATGAACGCATGTCTATCAAGAGTGCACAATCTAAGCCAAAGTGGCTGAAACAAACTTTGCAGGACAGCAAATTGAGTGCACCTTTACTTGGTAGAACAAGATCAAGCTCTCACCATGCATCATGTAACTTTCTGGATTATTCTCTTATTGCTACAGCATGTAATGAAGAGCCATTTTCTTTTGAAGATGCATGTGATGATCCACAATGGATGAGTGCTATGCAATCAGAAATGGATTCCATACATAGGAATGGTACTTGGGAGTTATGTGAATTGCCAAAAGGAAAGAATGTCATTGGTACAAAGTGGGTTTATAAGATTAAGAGAAAATCTGATGGTAGCATTGATCGCTACAAAGCTAGATTGGTTGCCAAAGGATATGCGCAACAATATGGCATTGACTATGAGGAAATTTTTGCACCTACTTCACGCATGACTACCATTCGTACTGTGGTTGCATTGGCTGCCCATCGAGGTTGGAAAGTGCATCAATTGGACATAAAAACAGCCTTCTTGAATGGAGATTTGCAAGAAGAGGTCTATGTGAAGCAACCTCCTGGATTTGCTATGAAAGAGAAAGAGCATATGGTTTGTCGCTTGAATAAAGCTTTGTATGGTCTCAAGCAAGCTCCACGTGCATGGTATGACAAAATACATAAGCACTTGATTGCTCTTGGCTTCACATGTAGTCCGATTGAAAACACACTCTATGTACGCAAAAATGGGGCTAATCTTATAGTGCTTGTTCTTTATGTTGTTGACAGACTCTTGACTGGGTCATGTGATGCAAAAGTTGACATTCTTATGGCTGATTTGCAGCATACTTTTGATGTCACTTATCTTGGTCTTTTGAGCTACTATCTTGGCATCCAGTTTGTGTACGTTGAGGGGGGAATTGTTATGCATCAAGCAAAGTATGTTGAAAAACTACTTCAGCGTTTTGACTTTGAGGATTGCAAGCCAGTTTCCACACCAGTTGAGACAGGATTTAGATTCTCAGTTGAGGATTCCAGTGATGCATTTGACACTTCTCTTTATCAGCAGGTTGTGGGATGTCTTATATATGCATGCAACACAAGGCCGGATATACAGTATGCAGTTTCCTAGTTGAGTCGATTCATGCATAGCCCTAGCACTAAGCATTGGCAAGCGGTGAAACATGTGTTTAGATATCTTCGAGGCACTTTGAGCTTAGGTTTCTTTTATGGCAGAGATGTTCAGCCATGCTTGCATGCTTTTACAGATAGTGATTGGGTTGGTTGTTATGATACTCGCGTGTCCACTAGTGGTAATTGCTTTTTCCTTGGAGACTCATGCATATCTTGGTTGAGTAAGAAGCAACCTACAGTGGTGACATCGAGTTGTGAAGCTAAGTACAGGGCGGTTTTCACAGCTACAGTGGAGTGTATATGGCCGAGACGCATATTGATGGATGTTTGCATGGAGATTGATGCTGCTACGCATATTCTCATAGATAGTCAGAGTGCTTTGGCTGGTGCACGAAACCCAGTGTTTCATGCACGGACCAAACATATTGAGGTGCATTATCACTATGTGAGAGAGCGCCTTCATGCAGGAGATATTGATTTGGTATATGTGCCTACACAAGATAATGTGGCAGACATATTCACCAAAGCTCTTCCACGGGAAAAGTTTGAAGCTTTTCGCAAAGCTTTAGGCTTGTTACCTTGTGGGGGCTGATCTGTCACTCCCTCTATGTGTTCACATCATTCGCTCTAGGGGGGTTTGTTACACTTATGTGTTCCTCGAGTAGCTTTGATGTGAACCTTTTCCCTATACATGGGCACTTTTTACTCTAGTGCTGGCTAGAGGTTTTTTCCCCATGTTACCACATACTTGATACTCTCATATGTGGTGGTACTTTGTACTTAGGGATATTATTCAACTCTTACTTCGGTTTAGTACATCGATCAATAGAGAGAGCTATTCCAGCCATCGTCTTCTCCGTGTGTCTTGCTGCATTTGTGCTCCTTGTGTGTGCTTCTTGTGTGTATCTCGCACTTCTACACACACCCAACAATGAGTATGTGTGTTTATGTATGTATGTATGTATATGAGAAAGAGAGAGAGAAAAGAGTGAGACTAGAGGTACAAATACAAGCATACACACACATATACATCATACATGCATATTTACACACATAAACACATACATGCACATTTATACATACACACACATACGTGCACATTTTTACACACACATACACATGCATGCAGTTACACACATATAATGAATACACTTAGAAACATACACATAGTCACATACACATACATAATCATATGTACACACACATAGACTCATATAATCATATTTACATGCATATATACATATACACATGCATACACACACACACACACACACACAACACATGCATACACACATATAGATACACATACATACACACATGCATATGCACATATAGAAACACATACATACACACATGCATATTGATATATCTATGTATATATATATATATATATATATATATATATATATATATATATATATATATATATATATATATATATATATATATATATATATATATATATATATATATATATATATATGTGTGTGTGTGTGTGTGTGTGTGTGTGTGTGTATATATATATATATATATATATATATATATATATATATATATATATATATATATACATATGACATCTATATATAAATAAATAAATAAATCCTATTTCAAAAATCCTAATTCGAAAACACTAATTTTGATATTCGGGTTTTAAAACCCCTAATTTAGAAACTCTATTTTAGCCTTTTAGCCATATGATTGAAGTATATGTACACATTGCATCTATTCCTCTGACGTCCTACTAGAGAGATGTCTCTCCTCCCAACCTTATGCCTCTATATATAGCTACTCGAATCAACGAGGATCATAATATATATAAAATTATATACACATCATGTAGATACACATACATAAATATAAAATGGAGTAGATACATTATGTATCACACATACATGCCTAAATGCACACATAAATATATATACATGTATACATATTTACATTTACACATTTACACATAGACACATATACATATATACATGTACACATCACATATGCATGCCTACATGCACAAATGTATACTTATACATGCATACAAAATTATAGACACCTGCATATATTACATGAATACATGAATATTTTACACAAATGCATATGCATATATACACATATGCACAGTAACACATGTATACATATATCAAACATATGCACACACATACATATACATGAAATACATATATATGCATACTAACACATGTATACATATAATACACATGAATACACACACATATGCATACATACATGATGAAAATTTTCTCCTCGAAGATAAAGCTATATATAAAATAATTAGGCATACCCCTGAGCTTCATGTTCTAACTTAAAAGAACATGATTTCATCTCTCTAGTAGGATTCATCGTTATTCAAGTTGAATAAAGAATGTATTATCTGATATCCATTCAGAAGCTTCAAGTTATTGATCGATAACTAGAGTAGAATTTACTATCTAATCATTTTGGTAAGACATCAATGTACTCTCATCTTCATTATCCTTATTGATTTCATTTATTTCTTCTATTGTTAAATGTGTGTTCTCATGAGTCACATCATCTATTGATGGATTAATATTGATTTCTGTTAATTCATCTTCCTCATCAGTAGAATCAGCATGTATAGTATTATCCTCTTCATAAAAAATATTAGTATCATTATCACGCATAATTATTTATTTTCTCTTTTAGATGTTGATGTATCAGTATCTGATGCTGAATCATCAAGAGGACTTTCTTTGATCTCTCTAACAATAAATTGTTCAAACAATGACCTACCTCTAGGTTGAACATGAATGACTTGCCACCAAGGGTGAGCATCTGGGTTTTTATAAAAAAATGCTTGTTCAATATGCCTAGGAACAATATATGGTTCTTTAGTAGATCGCATTACCTTGGAAGAATCAATTGCCCAAAACCCAGATAATTCCTTTCTTAATCGGAAATTACTACCTTTATACTCGGCTCGAAACCAATCAACCTTCAAAATGAACTATCAAAATATATAAAAACAGAAACCTATTATTAGGTGCTTAAATAATAACTAACTCTATCATAAAAAATATAAACTTTTTCTACCTTGAATGTACGCAATGAAATTTTGTAGATACCAACAATAGTTCCTATGTAACCAAGTTCGCCATCTATAAGGTTTGTGTCTTTTGAGCTAGCACATGATAGTTGCTTGAAACAAGCAACAATACTAGAATCCTCTGTTTTACGTAAAGAATCAATGGCTTTGATTCTAATATGCTGTCCAAAAGCCCACATATTAGTGAACATTCAAGCTTGCAAAAGAAATTAAATTAGTAAATAGAAACTAATACACATATATGAAGAAAACATAATATTATTAAAATAAAATTACCTTTTGTTCACAGCCTATCATTAACTCTCTCTGCTCATCTGAGATTTCTTCATTATTTGTGTTGGCATGTTGTAAACGACTATATAGCCAATCCGTGAAAGAAGATATATTTGTAATCTTTGTCTATATCTTTAGTTTCTTTGCCTTTTACTTCGGAGATTTTGAAGTTCCTATTCGTACTCGCTAAGGAATGCTTGCATGCATTCGCTATTATATGCTACAAAAGTAGAAACATCATTTTTTTTTCTTGAAATGTAAATAAAATTGGAACTCCCTTACCTGATAATACCTCATCTATTATTTTTTAAGAAGACTCGTTGGTCCATGCACGTGGAGCTTCTTCATGAACTCTTTCAAGGTACCCACTAACGTAATACATGCACTCTTCAAGCATCCAACCCTTTGACATGGATCCTTCTGGTTTCGCTCTTTGTCGCACATAACCTTTTAATATTCCCATAAATTGCTCGATCCAAAACATCCATCGAGTGTTGACAACACCTGCAATCTCTATTTCATCTACAAGATGGACTAATAAATGAACCTGAATATCAAAAAATGAAGTAGGAAGCTCTTTCTCCATCAAACATAGTAGCTCTTTGCATTCACGTTTTTTTTGTGGGATCGAGTTTTTGTCAATCTCTTTTGATGTAATCCACCTATACATATCATAAAAAAAAATATAATGAAGTTAATTCAAAAATAAAAGATATCCAATATTCATACGTATTAAATATAAAAGTATCATAATTACCTTATAAGCGATCCAAGATGATCGATCACATCTTGTACTCCTTTCGTTGTACATCCATCGATAACCAAAGTTAAAATGTGTTTCAAAAAGTTATGCCAGTCATGGGTCTTTAACCCAGATAAGCTCTTATCATCCATAGTAAACATGTTTTGAAAAGATGCTCCATATCCTGTAGGAGTCCTAATCAATTGAATCCTATTGTTGATAGTCTGTATCTCTTTTGTTGTAAGTACCCAAGGAGCAGATGCATAAGTCGTTTCCTATCGATGTCTATAAAAAACTGGCCATAACTTTGGTTTTGAGTTTTGATCTTTCAAATCATTCCTTGATGCTATGGTATCTTTTAGTCCAAGAAGATGTTGCCATAGTGAATAACCAATATTCTTGAATGTATGCATAAGATCAAGAAGATGACATACTTTTAACTCTTTCCAGTACTCCAAAGAATACCATATTGATATGTTCTCTACGAGTGCCAATTTTCCTTTACCTCTCTTCACATACTCATTATCTTCATCATCACGGAAGATTTTTGATTCTGGATCTATCAGAGGTCCATCTGTCCATTTTTTATACCAATCCATAGGCATCATAGGTTTTGGACACTGACTTGTTTCAAACTTTCCATTAAAATGTATCGCTTCTCTTTTAGATCTTAATGGATGATCATCATGCAAGAATCATCGATGTCGAAGATAAATATTTTTGTTGAGATTCTTACTATAGATTGATCTCAACCAATCATCACAATATGGACAAGCTTTATAACCTTAGTAGATATCATGAAAACGATAAAAATATAATTAGATTAAATCACATTTATTTATATAATACCTGAACAAACACCATATACTGGAAAATCGTGAATAGTCCAAGCCACAATACCACAAACCGTAATATGTCTTTCATTGATGCTTTTCGATACATCAATGACATTAATACCTCTCCATAACTCTTGGAGATTGTCAATGAGAGAAGCGAGATACATATTCATATCTTTAACTTGTCTTTTGCCTAGGATTAAAAGTGAAAGCATTAAATGTTCCTTTTTAATGCTAAGATATGGCGGAAAGTGTCAAGAAGATTCGAAAGGTTGGGTGGACAATTCTAAAGGCTAGATGGACAAAACATTTCATTCGATACAGGTATTGTATAATTTGACCTTACCCTCATAATGTGTGTATGTGTGTACATGTGTGTGTATGTTTATATGTGTGTATACATTCATGTATATTATGTGTATGTTTATATATGCATGTATTTATATATTATGCTAAAAGGTGCTCTTGGAGGTCTATGCCATCCATAATCACTAATAGTTCATCACCAGCATGTAATGTAGTAATATCATTGACAACTATGTATCTTGATACATCTCTACTCATGTATGGTGATTCATGACTATTTTCATGCTCCTCAGATGTGCAATTAGTCATTGAACCATTATGTAACCCTCGACCACTATTTATTAAACCTGCTATATTTCCATGCGTGTCTTTTTCTATCATATGTTTGTACTAGAGAATGATCACTAGCTATAATGGATAATCTCCAGCCGTTTCAGTCTCTAAACGAGGAGGTAGAAGATTTCTAGAAACCTCTGCTTGTAATCGATGAACAACAAGTCCATGATGTGTACGAGGTATATTAACATTATGAGAAAAATTATCATCATCATCATCATCGAGCAAGTATTCCTGTATATCAACAGTAATTTGATTTTGTATATGGTTTTCAAATAAAATAATGACATTAATTTATAAAAAATACATACCCAAGCATTATCACATTGACCAGGTGATCATGCATGCTCAAAAGTACCATACTCTACCTCATGTTCAATACATTCCAATCGTGGTCTTTGATATGTGCCATAACAAGAGTTACACCAACATATAATATGCTCTTGATAGTAAAATTCATCATAATTCCTATCGGAGGACACATGTGAAGTCATTGCATGGGTAGGAGGTGGTGGAGTGCCCTCTGATTGATCAAAATCTGATTATAATAAGAAACAAAAAAATATATAAGTTATGTATCTATCAAATATATTTAAAATTAAATGTTTGATATACTTACAGTATACAGTCATTGCACAATGAGGAGATGGTGGTGGAGTTCCATCTGATTGATCAAAATCTACAAATAATGGTATTTGATATTAATAATCTGATTATTTACATACATAAACATTCACATACACATATTTACACATACACACATATTCACATATACACATTTACACATACACACATATTCACATATACACAAATACACATTATTGTGGGATAAATGCATGTATTTTGTATGAATGAGTGTATATGCATGCATGTGTGTGTACGTATATATGTGGATATGTATATGTGTGTTTATGTTATATGTATGTATATGTGTATATGTATGCATATATGTATGCATATATGTTTGCATGTATATGTGTATGTGGGTATGTGTATGTGTATGTGTGTGTATATATGTGTATGTATTCTGATTTTTTTTTTTGTTTGAGATTAAATTAACAGGAGATATTGTATGGTGGAAAAAAATAAGAGGTGGCCTAACATACCACGTGAGACGTGGTAGTTTTTTCATACACAGCTATGTCTTTAGGAGTCATTTCCTCAGCAGAAGGTATACAAAGCAATAATTTATATTTATAATTTTCATATATTTTAGTAATTTTTTAAATTTAATTTATGTATTTCTTTTTCTTAAATAAACAGGCTGCTGCAAAGAAGAGAGTTGAGTCGGGCCACACATCGCACCTAGGCCAAATGGGCCATCATGGTTTTGTGGCTACATTTGTAAGTATATGTGTTATTGTGAGTATATTTTTTATTTTAGTTAAAATGCAAGAAACTAATCTTTTTTATTTGTTTCAATGCAGCGAAAGGATTATGGCCGATATCCTACAAAACATGAGATTGAGTATGCTACACATTTTGGATATCGTCATTTGAGCGAGTATATGCGAGATCATTTGGATGCCTTTGTGAGTATTATTAAATTTTCTATACTTATTTTATTTTTATGAATGTTTTAATTGTTTTATTTATTTATGTTTGTTATATGTAATACAGGAGTATAATGGAGAGGTAGATATGGATGAGGTGGAGAGACAGACAAAGGAGGGGTGATCTCGATCATCACAGGGTGATCATGATGATGAGAATGAGGATGATCAAGATGATCATGTTGCTGATGATGATGATGATGTTCATGATGATGATGATTAGGATTCTTGATTATGACATTGGATTATATGTATTTACATTGATATATATATATATATATATATATATATATATATATATATATATATATATATATATATATATATATATATATATATATATATAATCTATATATTTTCATCTTAGTTATGTTTTGAATTGTGTGTATGGTATTAAGTAATGAAAAGTTTTGTTCTATTGATTGTTATTATTGTTTATATTAAGCATGTGTTTTAGTACTTTAATTATATAATTCATTCATATGTGTGTACGTAAGTGTATATGTATGTGTTTGTATATGTATGTATGTGCATGTGTATGTGTGTGTATATGTATGTATGTGCATGTGCATGTGTAAGTGTATATGTGTGTATATGAGTATGTGCATGTGCATGTGTATGTATGTGTATATGTATGTGCATGTATATGTGTAAATGTATGTGTATATGTGTGTATGTGCATGTATATGTGTATACGTATGTATGTGCATGTGTGTGTGCATGTGTATATGTGTGTGTATGTATGTGCATATATATGTGTATATATGTGTATGTGTGTGTATATACATATGTTCATATGTATGTGTATGTGTATAAACATATACAAATGTATCTATATGCATGTTTATATGTATGAAACATGCATGTGCATGTGGATGCATTTCCATTTGCATCCATGTGCATGCATGTGAATGTGCATGCATGTGGATGTGCATATAAATGTATTTAAGTATATGTTAATGTGTGTATGTATATATATATATATATATATATATATATAGATGCAATAATGCATGCATGCAAGTCTTTTTATGTGGTTGTAGAAATGTTTGTGCATATGCATGTGTATGTGTAAGTGTATGTGCACATGTATCTGTGTGTATGTGCATGTGTATATGTGTATATGTGTGAACTTGCATTTTCATCATGTATAAGTGTATATGTGCATATCAATAAGTTTGAGTATGCTATCTAATGAAAATAACACAATTCAAATGATATACAAAGAATGGAAATTGTACTTACAATAGCTAGCCATACTTTTTGCTTGGTTAGCTTCTTGAATAACTTGCAATAAAGAGAGAGAGAGAGAGAAGAGAGAGAGAGAGAGAGAGAGAGAAAGAATTCAAAGAGAGAAAGATGTAGAAAGAGAGAAACAGAGATAGAGAGAGACAATAAAATAGAGCTTAGGCAAAACAACAATTCTACATATACTTGTTTCAGCTCGTAAGCACAACGCAATTGCGAATGTTGGAGAGCTCTTCGATCAGATGCATGAATATGTTGGTCGAAAAGCCTCCAACATTTCAATTTGTTTCCGTCAACAGACCATCGTGTAAGCGATGATAACGCATCGTAAAAACCACTCGAATTGGCATGGCATAAGCAACATTTTTTAGTGTCGCTTATGTGATGCTTTTTTAAACTGTCGCGTTAGCGACGCTCTATGCGAGTGTCGCACATCCCGTCATGCCACACATCAAAAAAAACATCGTTTGGCTCGTCGTTTAATCGATGGTCCACGCTCGGTGACGAAATTGTGTCGCCTTAACCGTCGCTATGCGCGCGTATTCCTTGTAGTGCTATGTAAGAAATGGGGATACTTGGCATTACAACCGATGCACATGAAGTTGTAGTTGATAGATAGACATGTGGATGGCCACTTGTTCTTATCCAAGACAACTTTCACCATGTGTGGGGTCAAATTTGAGCACAAGGCGGCCATCTTAGGATGGTTGTCTCTAATAAAATTAAGGATAGTGCATGAGTAGGATCAAAATTCTATGTATTTGCAACATGCAAGAATCACCATGAAAAGTCAATTGAAAGTCAACTTTGACTTTTCTTACAGAGACATTCCTCCCTTGTAATGGAATCCCATTCATAATGAGAATGATGAGGCTGATTCCACTTTAATTCATAGTCTCAACTCATGTGATTTCAACTAGACGAACAAGGATACACACCTCTAGCTATGTTGAGATACTACAAGAGAAGGATAACATATAAATATTAAGGATTTGGGCATCCACAATAAGAACAAATAAGACCTATATGATCCTACCTATGTCAAAAAAGTGTTCAATGATGAGGAATTTGAGCCACACACGTGGACTCAAATCTTGGTTATGATGGATGTGTGCATCAATGAGAAAGTGGAAGAGCCATTTTGCAATGAAGATGGGTATGATCTATTTATGATTGACATCTTCATATCAAAGGACCTAGTCTTATAACAAGTCCTTCATGATCAACAATATCCATATGAGGACTACGAATCTATAAAGATGGTCTGACAATCCATTGGTAGAATCCTTAAGCCAGAGCTTAACATTACAATAGACAACATTATAGATGAGAATCCTTAGATGGCTCTTGGGGAAAATCAATAATTTAGTGTGGAAAAAGGAACAAGAGATTGCATATAAAATACGTGGAGGAGGAGGAAAGTGAACAAAAAAGTGGTCACAACACTAATAGCAAAGGCACCAAACAAGATAATATTGGATTTGACGTGTCTGACAACTTCAAGAAGTATAAAGTTCTGTGATAACTATCCCTTACCTATCACTGATCATCTGCTCAAAAGAGTGGTAAGTCAAGAATTTTTTACCTTCATAGATGGCTGTTGAGGCTATAAATAGGTACATTGCTCCTGAGCACTAGCATAAAACAAGCTTTTCTACAGTGGGGATTCTTTGCATTTTGCATCATGCCATTTGGTTTCACAAATGCTCGAGCTACCTTCCAATGATTGATGTGTCACATGTTTAAGGAATATATGCGAAAGTGATTGAAAGCATAATTAGATGACCTTTGTACATATACAAAGCAACACATTGTGAATATTCTAGAGTTGAGTAGAATCTTTGCAAAAAGTAGACAATATTGTGTGTCTAAACCTAGAGAAATGTGACTTCATGGTACAAGAAGGAAAAAATGTGGGACACATTGTCTCCAAAAATGATATCTAGATAAATAGAGGCAAGATCAAAATCATAAAAGACACTCCCAAGCCTAATAGCATCAAGGAAGTTCAAGCCTTTATGGGTCACTATGGCTATTACCCATAGTTCATTCATATGTATGCCATCATAACCAAACCCTTGTTTGGGCGATTGAGCGAATTTGAATGGACAAATGACTATGAGAAAGCATTTTAAGAGCTTAAAAGTGACCTGAGTTCAGTACCAATATTCAAAGCTCAAGGTTGGACTAAACCATTCCATTTGTAGATGCATCAAATGCCATCGGCTATGTTTGGTGTAACCCATTGATGATGGGAACATGGACTTTATAAATTGCTTATGTTGTTAGGTAATTAAATAATATTGAATGGAATTACATGATTGATAAGCAAGGACTTGGAATGGTGTATGCAATAAAGAATTTTCACCATTATCTCTTGGGAAACAAGTCCAACTTCTTTATTAATCACCAAGCCTTTGTTATATTTGGTTAATAAGCCTTGTGATATAGGTAGAATTATGTGCTAATTTTTACTTCTAATGGAATTTGAATTTGACATCATAGCAAAACAAGTTAAGAAACACCTAAGAGTTGACCATTTATCCCAATTAAGCACTAGAGATCCACTGGTAGAAGTGCTTGATGATATATTTGAACCACATGTGTTTGATCTAGATGTAGTTCTGAAATGGGGAAATCAATGGTTCCTACCCTTATACATGACAATAATCATAAGAACTTTGCAAAAGATCATAAGAGACAGAAGATTCCATATCTTGTTAGGAAATATGTATTACCAAGGTTGAACTAGCAACTTGTTGTGCTAAGCGGATGATCATGAGAGTATGCATATGATAGTTGAAGCACACAAAGGTAATTTGGGATGACATTTCCCCAAAACCAGAACCTTGCCAAATCCTCAGAGATCACAATCCTATTGGCCCATTTTTCATCCTATTGGCCCATTGTGAAAAAGGTTGTACACTCTAGCATGTCATCCCTTCATATTAGATATTTTTCTCTTTGGTAGATGTCACATCCCTTGACAAATCCTTGGTATCTTGATGGAGCATGGGCCACCAAATTCCTCCAACACGGATCATTTTTGTACATCTCTCAGGGGAGAAATGGTGCCACCTCCATGCACCATCTCTAGAATTGGTAGGGAATCATCTTTTTGTATATAAAATCTTAATGAATTGTCTCAAAATCTTTTGTAAAATTGATTGCTTTTAGAACTCTACCCAACAAAAATACATTTCATTGCCTTATCATCCAACTTTTTGCATTATTGATTAGATAGTACTAATGCATATGCGAGCTAACCAAAAACATGTAAATGAGAAATAGATGGATTGTGACCATGCCAAGCGTCACATAGAGTGGTAGATTGCAATGCTTTGATGGGACACCTATTAAGTACATATACTGCACACATAACAACCTCAAACTAGAAGCTATGTTGTAAGGCTAGACCCTTGACCATACACCCTGCCATTTCCATGAAAAATTTATTCTTCCGCATGTGGAATTGAATGCAACCACACTTCCATCTACAAGCCTTTGTTTTGGTTCGAGATTTGTCAAGGGAAGAGAAAAAAAAAGAAAATCTATACCTTCCCAAAATACAAAAAAAAAGATATTACACGAAAAAAAGCAGGTGAATTAGTAGGGCTAAATACCTTTTGAGAAATATACTTTAGCTCTTGATAATGATCTATTTTTCCCACATTTACTTCGTCCCCATAACCTAAACTCCTAAGTTTTAACTCTATTAGAATCACTCTTTTGAAGATTCTTACGACTTGACCATTCAAATCCTAGATTAGCCTCATCCTCTTTCACTTTATCATGGAAACTCTCATAGATATAAAAAAAAGTGAACACAACGCATCCTCTCTTTATATTAATCACATGCTTTGTGTTTCAATCTTATCCCGGCTATATTTTAATATTTTCTTAGATATTTGATGAATAAACATGGAGTACATAAAGTATTCACATTATAAATTTATAGAAACTCGCATGGGATGCTCCCAAAAAATACATATTCTATGGAAAACAATGGTGTACTTTTGAGGCTCCTTGGTACTTCATTCTTTCAATAAATTATCCTTACAATATCGTAAAGGGTTGGGACTCCATAGAATCTTTTAGTTACTATTTACAACTAGTAAACCTCATCAATGAAGTACTCTCTACCATCATATGAACCCAACCAAAGACGACATAATAAACCATGCTTTGGAACATAGGTTGACTTATCTCTCGTTTAAAAGAAGGACATATGAACTTTCTTGGCAGCTTCTACACATAAATCTCTGCATACAAATTTAAACTAAGAATAATTTTTTGGGCTCTCCACCAATAATGCACTCTTTTATCAAAGAGAGAGCCATCTTGTTGATTAAGAATGTACCAATGAATAATCCATTGATCAATAATCTACCAATGAACAATTTATTAGTTGGCGGGGAGTGTTGATTCCAATATTTCTTTTTTTCCCTTTGTTGTTTGTGAATGGAAATTGTCCACTTTACATTGGCAAGGGAGTCCCGAGGGATAGTTACAATAAGAGCCTTACTAGATGTTGATAAGTCGTTCCACAACCTTGGATGTACCACACACATGGGAAGATAATGTAGAGGATGTACTACGCCAAATGGGTGGGGGACATGGTGTGCTTATTTAGAGGCGTGTGTAAACGATGTGCAATCATGTTGTAGGAGGCATAGAGATGATTCTAGCATGTTAAAGGAAAGGGATAGAATGACTCCATAAGAGTGCTTTTGCGTGTGTAGGGATGATCGAGAGAGGTGATGTATATGATCACTTAACTCTGAAAGAGTGTAAGAATCCGTACGAGAGAGAGAGAGAGAGAGAGAGAGAGAGAGAGAGAGAGCTAAATGACCAAAAGGGTGCACTCTTCTATTTGGCTCATCACAAGGACTTTTCTTGCATAAGAAAGAAATCAAATGAAATACATGGACATTACTTTTAAAAAAGTATCTTCATAACTTCCATAAAGATGTCAAAGAAAGTGTCTTCATAGGTTTACTAAAGATTTGTCAAAGTCACTTCTAAAGCTTTACTTTGCATAGCTATTGTCATGTGTCAACTCTAAAGAACACCATCTCTTTAAATATATGCCCATGCAAAGGCAGATCTTTTTTTCTTCCTCATTTTTTGCTTTTGCTTTTTGCATACACATCGAGAGTGGAGAAATACAAGGAAAAAAAATATCACTATGTATGCATCCAGCAATAAACTCTTAACGATAATCAAGTCCTTGGTACAACCCATCTTTTCTCGAGGGAAAGTTGCCACAACTTGTGTTGGGCTTTGAAACTAAAGAACTACGCTTTGTTGAAGGATACTTTGCCATATGCTTCTTTGGATGTGGGCCTTGCTAGCTCTTGGTCTAAAGTCATCTTATGTGTCTCAACTTGTTGTATCTACCTCTTTCCACATTCCTTGATACTCTTCTCTACATAAGTTTATGAAAAGAGATAAAAAGAAAGAGAAGAGAGAGAAAGAGGTGGTTATGATAGATGCTCTCTCTATCACTTCTTTACATAAGTTTATGAAAAGAGATAAAAAGAAAGAGAAGAGAGAGAGATGCTCTCTCTATCACGTTGGTGAAATGGCTTCTTGTCGATGGTGTGAGTGTCCTAGAAAGTGTACCCTTAACTATGGTTAGAGATTCACGTCTGGTTAGGGTGGTTTTTTCTGCTCAAATGAAAAAAAATCAAATTAACAGCCATACAGAAAACAAAAATCCAGATCAATACGAAAACGAACGGGCCCGTCTGCCAATGAAAAACTTTTCCATGTTTTTTGTTTTTCGGGAAATTCGAGGTTCCTTCTTCTTTCCACGAAAATATTAAAATTATTTGAGCGAAACAAAATTATAAAATGCTAGGAAAGAGACGCTCAGAAGCGGTTTTATTTTATCCCACAAGGCGGAAAATTCAAACCGCTGGCAAGCGAAAAGCAAAAAGCAAACGCATGAGACTAGCCGCGGCGCTCTCAAAAAAAAAAAGAGAGCACAGACAGAAAATCCTTTGGCCGCTTTCTCATTTCGTGATTCTGCCCCCTCCGTCCCGTGCTCATTCACAAACACAACTACCGCCCGGGGTCCGCAGAATCACAGGGCTTCTGTTTCCCCTGTTTTCACATGACATATCCTCTGTTCTAACAGACACATCATATGTCATCGCCCAGAGCTACTGCTACAGAAAATTTTCCAGATATAAAGAGCTAGGCGGAGGTAGGGAGTCGGTAGCTTGCAGTGATAGGGCCAATTCCACCGACGATGAAGGTTGAACATGAAAACTCAGTTGTTTGTTTGCACGGATTAGTTGGGTTTCGCTCTGCCTTCTACCTCTTGAGGCGAGGGCAAAGGTTCAATCCTCATTATCGGCAGGACAGTGTGAGCCTAAGGTCAATGTAAATCATGATATTTCCAGTTGAAATCAGTCCTCTCTTGTGTGACCTTCGGACAATTTAAGTCCTGCTTTATGGGATAAGAGAGCTTCCATAGGTACTATGCCTGTTCACTTGTAGAGTTACAATTTCAAAGTTAAAACTCGAGGGAATAGGCTTTCGCTGATGCTTCATTTAGAAAACTCAGTTGTTTGTCAACCATCAAATTAAAAGGCAATCGTTTTTGCTGCACTGATGCTTTCATTTTGCCTTCCCCGCAGATCTCCTCCAGGAAATCTTTCCTTGATGCTTTGTCATGTGGTGCCGAAGTGCAGACAATGGTGCTGCCCGTCCCGTTTGAACCCACTCTTACAGACAATCTAGTATTTATCGGTCACTACTGGCTTCTTTTTACTACCTCTAGCTTGTCGGATCAATCACTCTTTCTTGCAGCGTTCCCCCTTCCAAACAGTCCTACCCCCTGACTCCTCGAGTCCTTGCATGGAAGAGAGGCTCGCTTCTCTCCAAAGCGAATCATTTTCGCCCTTCGTTATCTCTCTTTCCCAAGCTTCGACGCTTACCCGGTAGGCCCGCTGCGAGTCCCAGCTACGAGGCTACTTTCTACGTCTTCGCCTGTTCTCATGAACGTAGGTTATAACCTGTGCGTCCCAGGCAGCTTCTTACCTCCGCACTGTGAGCTTCTCGGATCAACTTCCCCTTTTCCGCCTCCTACTTCCTCCTTAGCAGAATCTGCACACACACGAACTTGCATTCATCTTCCAGCAGGCCATCCCTGACCGCAGAGGGAAAATCTACAATGCAGCACTTCGGGTTCATTCTAAGGATTAGCATAGTCTTCACACGTTCTTTCGCTTAGTTTTGCATCCCACCAACATACGAGGAAGACCTGCTCTTCACTGACAGGCCACAAGCGCCCGTCTGTTGGAGTAAGCCTTTAACTTTTAGCTTCCCCAACTTTCCTTCAAGAACATATGAAATAGAGCAGTTAATCAGTCAAGCACTCCACGCCCACATGCATGTAGCTTTCAGCACGTACCCTCACAAAATTAATTCACATTAATGTCGCATGGAGAGCTCTAGTATTACGCAAGCTCACACTCACAAACAAAGATGATCAGTCCCCCCGTCTCTTTCTTTCGGCCTTCCTCCTTTGCAAAGCCGTTTCATTCTCTGAGTATGTTGCTCCGAATGCGAGCTTAAAGGATGGAAACGGTGAGGTCTCAGGCTATTATCTAGCGGAGTAAAAGAAGCTCACCATAGAGTCATGAATCAGTACAAACGGTTCACACACACTCGCGAGAATGCGAATGCGATATTCCATTCAGGCATGAAGGTCCTGAAAATTGAATATAGAACCTGACACGCAGCCAAGTCTACAGAGAGCTCAAGAAACCTAGAGGGTGGGATGGACACCTCTTCGCGCAGGCACACATTTTGTAGACTCTGGAGGCACATCCTCCTTTCTCTCTTCCTGTTGAATTTTCATGCGATGCCCGTTTCTTCGAGGTTCTCTACCAGTATGAAACTTGCTAGAACGCGAGCACATCTCCGGCGCCTAAACAAGCCTGCCGTTCAGAGCATTGTGGTATGTCTTTTGACTATGTACATATGCTCTTCTTTCTGCCAGCATAATCGACTTGGAATGAAAAATCGATTCTCGCTTAATTTAGAATTCAAGGGTGCTCCAAGAGGTTTGTGTGTATTACAGGGTTTATCTCACTTAGTTAAGGATAAAGGAAGAAGTATGTTGCTACCAAATGTCAATACAATGTGACATTTATGTGGGTTTCTCTTCTTCAGTTGTTGGCGTAAAGCTGCCAGTGTTAGTATACATCTTTATCTGACCATACGTAGATTTCTCCCTTTTTCTCCTGCTCAACAAACAACCCTCCATGCAAAAAAGCTTTAGTTTACAGCTTATTTGGGATAATAGCTCACACAATCAACGCCTTGGCGTAGAGTCGTTCATCCTGAACAACGACTCACCTCTAACAGTGCGCATCGGAAGGTTGTTCATCAGCTAATTTAATCTGATGCGCGTTGAAAGTCTATTCCCTAGCTTATTCATGTGCTAGCGCATAGGAATGAGAACTACATTGAACCTGATAGTTCTTAGAAGCACTCAGTGTGAAGAACGTTAATTGTTACATCTCTAGCCACCGGCCATGGTTTTTCATACGGAAGATCTAGTAACATCAAAGATGCCGGGAACAGTGTAATTCGGTCACTCTGCTTTTCCTTGAACATTGTGGAATGCCTCCCAGCAGAGATCATATAGGGCATCGTTGCTGCATCAGGTAGAATTAGTATCAGAAATGTTTCCATGGATACATTTTGAAACGTGGAATTATGCACACCAATTGTTTCCTTCTTAGGACCTCTTCTCTACCAGTGCAAGGAAGTGAGTTAAGCTGCTAATTCTGCAAAAATGTAGAACGTGAAATCGTTGGGACTAAGTTAATTGCCGGCAGAGAAAAGTAGTGGCAGTTTTTCGCATGAAAGGCTATCAGAATTCTAGTCAGAAGTTTATGTTGGGCTCTGAACTTTTGCAGAGTCCAGATGGAGACATTATCGATTGTGTCCTACTCTCTCATCAACCGGCTTTCGATCATCCCAAGCTCAAGGATCACCGAATACAGGTCAAAAGCATTATGAGCTTGTTCTGTTAGCTAGCCAAGTTTCTTTCTTGAAATGCATTGTCATATTTGTGCAGTATCATGTAAATCCTTCTTTTTCTGTAATTTCTCATATGCAATATCATGAGGCCTTCTTATGTCATCTTCAATAATGTACATCCTTAGGGTTCTATCTGACATCCCTGTAGGTGGGCCTCTGATGTTGAATTTTTAGTGCACTTTTTTCTTGTATACGGTAACAGATGGAGCCACCTGCGTTACCAGAAGGGCTAAAGCGAAAGGCAACAACAATAGTGGAAGAAGAGGGAATAGGTTTCTCTTTGTTCAAGCCTCAGTTGTGGCATTATGTGGAAGCAAAGTGTCCTAGTGGTACAGTCCCTATCAGAAGGACTACAGAAAGTGACCTGTTGAGAGCAGAAAAGATCAGTCATTATGGAAAGAAAAAACACAGACCATTTTATCCTCCTCAAACTCCACTAATCCACAGCTCACTCAATGAAAATGGTCATCAGGTTTGTATATGTTGTACTAGAGAAATGTTTCAGATAGAATGTTTATGCTTTCTTGTACATGAGTATCATCGTTTGAATTGGTTAAGCTTGAGGATCTGTTGATGTTGATGGTGATGGGGAACTTTTCCTTATTGCATTGTAGTGCATCTTGTTCGAGTGGTACTGTGCTGTAAGATTGTACATGTTCAAAGTCAGTCGTGTATTCAGTGATCTTGTGTCTTTAATTTCAGCATGCTATCTCATATGTTGAAGGAGACAGGTACTATGGTGCCAAAGCTGTAATCAATGTCTGGTCCCCTTCTATAGAAGTGCCAAACGAATTTAGCCTTTCTCAGTTATGGGTCTTGGCTGGATCTTTTGAAGGAGACCTCAACAGCATAGAAGCTGGGTGGCAGGTGAAATATGGGCATACTATGTGTTGTGTTTTTTTTTCTTCTCTCGTTGGCAATTGTTGGCACACAGACTGAACTTTGTTGCAAATCTAGGTAAGCCCTGACCTGTATGGTGACAACAATACTCGGCTGTTTACATACTGGACGGTGAGCCAGCTTGCTTGGTCATACCTGCATTTCATGGTCAAATGTACTTCGAAATATATTGGTCTTCACTCCTTACCTTGTCACCCAAACTAACTTTCCCATCATTTTCTGATCTTGTGTCAGAGTGATGCATATCAAGCTACTGGATGCTACAATCTATTATGCTCTGGATTTGTACAAATTAGCGATCAGATTGCCCTTGGCGCAACAATTTCACCTGTATCAAACTATGACGACAAGCAGTTTGATATTGATATTCTCATCTGGAAGGTAGCGAACTTGAATGATATGAAGGATTTACCCAGAAAGTACAACTTGTTCATCTATGTTCTCTTTCCATTGTGTAGGATCCAAGAGCAGGAAATTGGTGGATGTCATTTGGGCAGAACTGTGTGCTAGGCTATTGGCCAGCTGCTCTATTTTCAAGCCTGGCAGACGCTGCAACAATGGTGGAATGGGGAGGTGAAGTAGTAAATTCTGAGCCAGGGAATAGGCACACATCTACACAGATGGGAAGTGGTCATTTTCCTTCAGAAGGCTTTGGCCGAGCATCATACTTCTCCAACCTGCAAATAGTTGATGCGAACAACAACCTTCAGTCACCAGGCAACCTGAATACATACTCTGAAAATTCTGGCTGTTATGACGTTGAAGATGGATATAACAGTGAGTGGGGCTACTATTTCTACTATGGTGGACCGGGCTATAACGAGAGATGTCCATAGGGAATCTCTCATTTCTTCTGCATCTTGCGAAATCTACGATGTGTGTACCTCTCCGAAGAGCCATTTGAGCTTCACATCTCAACAAGCTAGCTTTACATGCATTCTGAAATCTTTAGTTCTGCTGAAGGATCTGATGGTTACATATGGTTCACAATTATTTTCTACATATACATCTGAAATGTACTTCACATATAGGTATAGGTCGTGTAATAGTCGCAAGCTTGTGTCAATCACACTACTGAAATCCAAACCCAGATCTAATGGGCTTCTCACTCTAAGTTTTGTGGCAAGCCTCCACTTGGGCTTTGTGATTTCCTAGCTGAATTGGATATGGAACTGCATATGCGTCCTTACGAAAGCAGATCCAAGAAAACCATTCTTGATGATGCCAGCCTTGCATACCTGCTGGCCACTTGTATTCTAGTCTTGTTATTATGGAAACATAGAGCTCCGCTTTTGTTTGGATCCAGTTCTGGTTGCGTGGAGCTGATTATGAATATTTCTGTACATAATTCAAGTCTTTCTGTTCCAGCTAGTCTTTACCTGAATCGACATCCGCAAATTCCTGATCTAGGATGCGGTGGCCAAAGCCACGGACAGCTTGGTGGAACCCCTCACCTTTATACGCTTTCATTTTCCTGCGCAGGTGATCATCTGTATGACCTTATGATCAGAGGCTAGAAAGCACTATGCTGCAAGTACCTAGTTAGTAGTCAGGTGTGTATCCAGGTCAGAGATATGCTGCCCCCCTTGTGTAAGACAATCGGCATGGAAAGCTACGAGGGCCACATCCTGTCATAACTTTATGCATAGGGTTTGATGTATAAGGGTCAATATTGTGCTGCCTACTTTGTGTTACAATAGTATGGAAAGCTAAAGGAGCTATGTCCTGCCTATTACTTTATGTATATAGTTTTAGTCCTCTCTAGTTGAGGTTATACTGTGTTATGGGGATGGCTTTTAGTGATGCAAAGCTTTATCCTAGCTTTACACCTCAAAAGCTTTTACGAGGACATTGCTTTCTTCTTTCAAACTCCGGTGGGCGGCTTGTGACTAAAATACAATGGTACCAATCAGACTTATTCACTTTACCGTGAATGGAGGAACCCATGGCATTAAAAAGTCTTCATCACCGTCTATGGTAGCTGCGCATGTGAGCTGAGTAGCTTTATCTCATTCGATCAAGAGGCTCTGCTATCCGCATGTGAAATAGTGCACAAATGCCTTAGGGCATGTGCTTCATTAGATTATGAAATTGCGTTGTGACTCATTTGTACGTGTCCTCGCAGAGCAGAAAGAATTTCTGCTATTGTACTACATATTGTACTACATAATGGCATGTTCTACTGCTCGAGTAAATAGGAATTATGCGCGAAGGTTTTTTTTTGGTTGTTTTGTCAAAGGAAGTTCAATCTGAGATCTACTCTTTGTGAACGGTTGAATTCATTAGAAAGTGTAATGAAGGACGGGCATAGCACCCATGGGACCCTTCGAATCCCACAAAGCAAAGGTTTGAATGTCTTGCAATACTAGGATAGAGAGTTTGAAGGCTTGCTAAGGTAAAAACTGAGAAGAAACAGCCTTCAGGTCAGATGAGGAGACTGGTTTGAGCTTAAGTCGACTGTCATAGTGAGCACAACCTTATCATATCATGATGAGGACTATCCTGGGATCAACCAAGGGGACATGCCCCCTCAAGAGAGGTGAAGGACTTACCCTCTATGCTAGCATTGCTAGACATTATGAGCATAGTTGGATGTCCATCATGGCAGATAACTAATGTATTACAAGATTCGCATGGATGAATGCTATGTTTTTTAATCGTGACTACATTGCATATGCATTGCCATGGCTCCTAACGCACAAAGGCATTGTCCCTTATTGTTCTATGCATTGTCCTCCAAGGTTAGAGCTTGAAAAAAAAAACTTGAACCAAGTGCGAGAAAGGAATGTTCTACAAGAGTCTTAGGGCGAGACTACTTGAACAAACTGAACTAGAAATAAATGCTTTATAGATGTTCAAGGGAGAAACTACAAAGCTCGATATCTTGTAGGTGGGCAATAAAAGTTAGTATCGACTTAAAGTGTTGCGAGACGAAAACTTTTATGTGGGATACTATAATTTGAAAAAGATTGGTTAAAAGTTGTGATAGTAGAATGAAGCATATGAAGACACTGAAGAGATGGATTTGTAGTTGATGAAGGTGAAGTGGTGCTGCAAAAACTTTGCACTACACTAGCCAAATGAAGTCCAGAGATGTGTTGTGGGCCTTTTTAGCTTGCCAAGGGATGTATTAGACACCCTATGTACCTTGGAAGATCACTCTCAAAAAGTTGAATCAAAACAGATAAGTTGGAGTAGATTCAAGAGCCAAAAACTTGCTATTTATGTTCATACATTTGTCCAAAGTTTTGAACAATTCTCCGGCCACAGCAACAATAAACTTAATTCCTTTTGGGGGACTCTTATACACTTAGTAAGCTAACAATAATGAGTGATTTGATAAAAAAAGATGAACTACACAAAGAGAAACAAACTTAGCAAGTCATAGGATGACCTCAATTTTTTCGGCCTGCAACAGTACTCAGACCCGTGATCAGTAAAATGCAAATATCTCAAGATTCAAGAAGCCAATGACTAGGAAACTTTGTAGGCATATACTAGACAATATGCTGAATCCAACAAGTTTTAAATAATAGAAGATTGTGAAGTACACACTGAGAAACAACTCTGACAAGATGACTGTTCTAAGAGAGTGCTGCCAGAGAAGAAGAAAGCCAAGTGACACAGTTGACTTCAAATGATCATAGCTGAAGGTTGAAATATCTAATTGTAATGAAACTTGGTGGGCATATAGTAGACTTAGAGAGCTAACTTTACCAAGTCAAATCACTGAAAATGATTCACCAAGTTGAGAGAAATCATCTCTGCAATCTGATTAAGAAAATTGAGAGATATGGCAGTGAACAATACACTTCATAAGAACATGAAGATATGAATTCAAATGATCATGAAAATGAAAGTATATTGATTGTACAATACAATGGACTTACTGTTGATCTTGGGAGCCTAACTTCCCTCAATCACTCTTCAATCAATTAGTGATTGATTTGATTCTCCAACTACCATCAATCACGAATTCGTGGCTTCTCTTTCCTCTTTTGATCAAGTGGACTCAAACACTTAAGATTCTTTCACTTTTACATCAAGTAAAACTTCAAAAAGTTACAAGAGGTAGTTCACAAGTGAACTTTACATTGTCTTCATTTTAAAGCTTCTTCTGTGACTTTGTGGGACTCAAGCCAATACTTAGGCTTGTCATAGACTTGCTCCAACAACTCCCCCTCAAGACAAGTATGCTTGAGGTCTTCAATCCTCCAAGATTGCCTGCAAATTTATGATAGCCTTGAATTTACAAAGCTTTGTACCATCCAATGCTTTGGTTAGAATATCTGCACATTGTTGATGAGTGGACATATATGATATTTGAATCTCCTTGCTCACAATCTTCTCTCTTACATAGTGATAATGAACTTCAATATGTTTAGTCTTTGCATGAAAAATTGGATTAGCAACTAAGTGAATAGAGCTCATATTGTCACAAAAAATAGTTGGAGTGCCAAATTCCAATCCAAGATCTATGAATAGTGTCTTCATCCACATAGCTTCTTGAGTAGCTATGGCAAGACCTCTGTATTCGGCTTCAGTAGAAGAGAGAGCAATTGTGGGTTGCTTCTTGGATGACCATGAAACAAGTTTTGAACCTGCAAAGGTAAGATAACATGAGGTGCTCCTTCTGTCTTCCTTAGAGCTAGCCCAATCTGCATCAGAGAACAATTTCAAACTTAAATCAGATACATAAGGGTAATATAACCCCTCATTCATGGTCCCTTTGAGATATCTGAGTATCCTCTTGGCAGCCTCCATGTGAGGTTTCCTAGGTGTGTGCATAAATTGACTTAGCACACTCACACTATAACATATATCAACCCTTGTCAATGTGGCATAGTTCAAACTACCCACAAGGCTTTGATAACCTCTCACATCTTCTATGAGTTCATTTTCATGTGAGCTCAATTTATGATTAACCTCCATTGGAGTACCTGCAATCCTACAATCTTGCATCTTGTTTTTGCCAACATGTCTTTAATGTACTTTCTTTGAGAAACAAACCATGATTTTTGTAGACAACTTCCAATCCTAGGAAGTAGGTAAGTGAACCCAAATCACTTATCTTGAACTCTTCTCTCATCTGTTCTTTGATTCCCTTCATGCCATCTGTATCATTTCTTGTAAGTATAATATCATCTATATACACACACAAATAGATGACTTCAGAATTACTCCTTTTTATGAATAGTGATGAATCTGCCTTGCTAGGTTGAAATCCTTTGTCTTGCAAGAATGACACAAGCCTATGATTCCAAGCCCTTGGAGCTTGTTTGAGTCCATATAAAGCTTTATTAAGTTTACACACATAATCAGAATATATGTGATTCTCAAAACCAGGTGGTTGTGCCATATATACCTCTTCTGTTATCCATCCATTAAGAAATGCATTTTTTACATCCAATTGAAGTATCTTCCAATTCTTGGAAGAGGCAATACTAAGAAAAATCCTAATAGTAGGCATCTTTGCCACATGAGAAAAGGTCTCCTCATAATCAATTCCTTGAGTTTGTGCAAAGCCTTTTGCCACAAGCCTTTCCTTATACTAGTTAATGGAGCCATCTGAATTCTTCTTCAATTTGTAGATCCACCTTGAGCCTATCACTTTCAATGATGGAGACTTGGGAACCAACTCCCAAGTGTTATTCTCCTCAAGAGCTTCAATTTCTTCTTCCATTGCATGCCTACATTCTGATTTCTTCTTTGCTTCCTCAAATGTTGAAGGTTCTGATGGAGAATTTTATTCTCCAAAAGAATAACCTATTCTTGTGATTAGAGCACCTCTATACCAAGAATAAGTCAAAACCTTCCACTCATTTAGAGGATCAATTACTAACTATCAAAAGGTTAACAAATCTGTGAAGAAGATAAAACACAGAAAAGTCTGCTGCACTATTTCTTCACATTAACCTATCAAACGTGTAAAGTTTTTGATGAAACTTTGTACGAATCATCTCCTAGAGATTGCGCATCTACTCCAAGTTGAATTACTTCAAAAGACTAAGTATAACTTGAGAAATCAACTTTTCAAGTTACCTATGTCAGAAACTGTCATTCAGAACAGTCGATTTTACACCTGTAACTTTTAAGACTTGGTTCTCCTTGAATAGAACCCGTTTTCCAAAATGCTTCTAGACATGAGTAGCTTATCTTCCAACTTAAAGATTAAGCCCTCACTCATGCAAAACTTTAAACTGTGCTAGGAGAAATGATCAAAACATTGACTTCGAAATCTGCGCCTGTTTTAGGAACCAGTGAACATACTTCACATATGAATGTTCCTACACTTAATTCACTCAGCCTGATTACAATTGGAAACTAAAACTTTGTACAGAGGTCAAGCAACTCTCAACTTAGACTTGTACAAAAGCATTTCACAATTGATCTACTGTAGAAGGAGAACACGCAGAAACATCGGGTGCAAATATTTTCAATTACTCAGAAGAAAATACAGTTGAGTGATGAGAGCTAACTCAACTAACTTTTTCTCTATCTCATGACATCTATCTCCCTCATTCTTGACTTCTAACTATTGTCACATATGCTCTCATACTTTCCCCGACTTTTCTCAAAGTATTTATAGATAAATTTGTACATGATTCTTACTAAACAAAAGATCTAAGTCAGCTATGACTAAACTAATGTACATATGTGTACACTTCTCTTATCCTCTGAATGTAATCTTCTTCCACACTTTAGGAATTGATTCTTCCTTCATCCTTTAATCTTCCAAGCCTTCAATTGGTGATTGGTCTGCACCAACAGCTCCCCCTCAATCATCAATTGAGGTTTTTCTCTGTCTTCTTTATACTTGCCATGTCTTTGAACCTTTGTAACTTAGGTCCATCCAAGCTCTTTGTCATCATATCTGCCACTTGTTCTTTTGTTGGAGTGTACATCACTTCAATCTCTCTATCTAGTACCTTTTCCCTCAAGAAATGATACTGAATCTCTATATGCTTAGTCCTGGCATGAAAAACAGGGTTAGCTGCCAAATACAAAGAACTCATATTGTCTCCAAAAATTATTGGAATACTATGATCAATCTCAAAACTTTTCATCAAGGTCTTCAACCATATCACTTCCTTTGCAGCTTCTACCATTCCCTTATACTCAGCTTCTGTGGATGATAAAGCAACTGTATGTTGCTTCTTTGAACACCAAGAAACTAGCTTATCTCCAACATAACAGAGATATCCATGAGTAGACCTTCTATCATCTGAGTCACCTGCCCAATCTGCATCACTAAACACTTTGATTCTTGTGTCAGAAGTGAAACCATAATACAAACCTTCACTTAGGGTTCCTTTGATATATCTGAGTACCCTTTGGGCTGCAATCCAATGAGTCTTCTTTGGACAATGCATAAATTGTGACAACACACCTACTGCATATGATAGATCTGGCCTTGTCAAGGTAGCATAGATTAAACTACCTACCAAACTCTGATATTTCTTCATATCATTGAACTCTTCACCTCCATACCTGCTTAATTTATGATTTACCTCCAATGGTGTAGTTGAGGTCTTGCAATCTTCCATGTTAAACTTGACTAAAAGATTCTTCAAGTATCTCTCTTGTGAAACATATACTCCATGTTGAGTATACACAATCTGCATTCCTAGAAAATAAGACAAGTTTCCCAAATCACTTATCTTAAACTCCTTCTCTATTTGTCTTTTGAGTTCATTGATTCCTTGAGCATCTGTTCCTGTAACAATAATATCATCAACATAAATGCACATGTAAATGTATCCATTTTCACTTGCCTTCACTAGCAAGCTACTATCTGCCTTTGATGCTTGAAATCCACATTCATTCAAGAACTTGACCAATCTGTAATTCCAAGCTCTTGGGGCTTGCTTCAACCCATATAAAGCTCTCTTGAGCTTACACACATAATCTGATCCAATTGACTCCATGAAGCCTTCTGGTTGCTCCATATATACTTCATCTGCAATGTATCCATTTAGAAATGCATTTTTCACATCCAATTGTGATAATTTCCATCCCTTGCAAGCAGCAATAGCAATCAATGTCCTAATTGTAGACATCTTAGCAACAGGACTAAAGGTTTCATCATAATCTACCCCATAAGTTTGGGCATAACCTTTGACCACAAGTCTAGCCTTATATCTAGACACCTTACCATCTGCAAACCTCTTTGTTTTATATACCCACTTACATCCAATGACCTTCTGATTCTTTGGTCTTGGTACTAGTTCCCAAGTTTCATTTTCAAGTAGAGCATCATACTCTTCCTGCATTGCCTTCTCCCAATTCTGTTTACCTTTGGCTTCTTCATAAGTTGTTGGATCTTCTTCTGTTTTCACAATGTAAGCATAATCTTTTGTTGTTAGGAAAGATGTATCATAACTATACCTTATAGGTTCTTTCCTTTCCCTTGTAGATCTTCTGATTTCTGCACTTCTTGAAGTTTCAGCCTCATTTGATTCTGGATCAAATCTTGGTCCTTCTTCTACATGATCCTGCACTCTACTTCTAGAGTCAACTTCATCAACAATTTCTTCACATACTTTTACCTTTGCCTTTCCTTTTCTTTGTATTTCTTCAACACCTGTATACTCATTTGGTGATCCTGTATACCACATATTTTGCTCATCAAATGTCACATCTTTAGTACCAAGAAATTGCTTTGTGGATGGACTCCACAACCTGTAACCCATCTGTCTATCATCATATCCAATAAACACATACTTCTCTGCTTTTGGTTCTAGCTTATGTCTTAATTGTGAAGGAACATAAGCATATGCAATACATCCAAATACTTTACAATGATCAAGACTAGGCTTCTTACCCCACCATGCTTCATAAGGGGTTCCTCCATCCAAAGCTTTGCAAGGCAACCTATTCACAAGGTATGTTGCAGTGTTAATGGCTTCTGCCCATAAGTAATTTGGACAATTCTTTTCCTTCATCATGGCTCTTGCAAACTCTACAAGAGTCCTATTCCTCCTTTCTGCTACTCCATTCTGTTGAGGGGAGTACCTGCAAGTTACTTCTCTTTTGATACCTGCATTCCACAAATAATCATCAAACTCTTTAGAGAAATACTCTCCCCCTCCATCTGATCTTAACCTCTTGAGCTTTTGCCCTGTGATCCTTTCTGCATAAGCATGAAAATGTTTGAATGTCTTGAAAACTTCTGATTTATCCTTGATTACATACAAAGTAATCCACCTGGTTGCATCATCAACAAACAACACATAATATCTGGATCCATTTATGCTATAGTCCCTTGAGGGACCCCATACATCTGTATGAACCAATTCAAGCATATTTGAATGCTTGTACCCTGATTTGTTGTAAGAACTCTTATGTGCTTTACCTAATTGACAAGCTTCACACTTGTACACCATATGTTGCCCTTCAATATTTGGCAATCCAAGCACCACCTGATTCTTTGACATCTCCTTTATAGCTCTCTCATTGAAATGACCTAGCCTTTTATGCCATAGGTCTAATTCAGATACCTTTTGACTTCCATAGGTAAATAATGCATGTCCCACATTACCTTGGACTTTGAGAGTGAACAATCTTCCTTCCTTTTTACCTGCAATTATGTTTCTATATCCCTGATTTGGATCTTGTACATAAACACCATCATTTGTGAATCTTACCTCATATCCTTTCTCCACAATTTGCCCTACACTTATCAGATTTTTAGGAATAGTAGGAACATAAAGTACCTTGCTCAGAAGTGTACTTCCACTCTTTGTCTTCACTGATCCAATGCTCTCCACTTTATGTTTGGTATTGTCACCTGTCTGAACTGTATGTCCATTCACCCTTGCTTCCATATCAGTCATCAAAGATAGATTCCCACTCAGATGGTTGCTGCACCCTGAGTCAATATAAAACACTCTTTGATCTTCTCCCATTGATTCATGAGTTGCATTCAAGATAAGAGTCATGTCATCCTTCTGATCTGATGCATAATTGTAATAATTATTGTTGTAGGACTGAGATTGGAAGTTTCTTCCACCTCCTCTACCATATGATGTCCTACCACCTCTTCCTCTAAAATTGCCTCTTTGGTTTCTGCCTCCTCTACCTCTTTGATTATAATTCTGATTATTGCTTCCACCACTTTGATTATTATACCAACAATCATTTGCCAAATGATTTGTTCTGCCACAAATCCAACAAGCTTTAGCATTATCTTTGTTCTTACCTCCTCTTCCTTTACCTCTGAAATTCATCTTCCCTTTTGTGAAGTTAGCTTGATTTGAATTCCCTTCATCATCATTTGATTGCTTTCCCTTGCCATTCTTTTTCTTGTCTTTGGAGTACATAGCTTGACTTGTACTTCTATCATTGTCTCCTTTAAGATCCTGCTCAAAGGTTAGCATGTGTCCTAGCAATTGATTAAGATCAGGAGTAAAATGATCAAGTGACAATTCTATGGACAATATAAAAGGCTTCCACTTCTCATCTCCTCTCAAACCTGTAAGTATTTGTCTTACCAACTTTTCCTCTTCAATGTCTTCATCCACTGCTCCCAAGCTATCTGCAATATCTTTCATCCTTGCCACATAATCTGAAATTGATTGTGAGCTCTTCTTCTTGAAGGTTGTGAACTCAGCCCATAGTGAGGACTTCCTTGACTTAGTAGTATTTTGGAAATGCTCTTCCAAGGCATTCCAAACATCTGTAGCACTTTCCAAACCTCTGATGTGAGGTAAAAGGTAATCATTTACAGCCATGTAGATGATGCTCCTTGCTTGAGCATCCTTTCTCATCCAAGTCTTCAACATTGCAAGCTCTTCCCTAGTAGGAATACTTGGATCTGCAAACTCAGGTTTTTCTTCATCTCCTGTAATAAATGATATAAGATCTTTGCTCATGAGGTGTGCTTCCATCCTCATGGACCATGCTGGATAGTTCTCCCTATCTAGCTTATCAATCTGCAAGCTTTCTCCCATCTTGTGTCCACCTGTGTATTGAAATCTTCAAGCTTTACAAACAATGTATGTACCTTTACTTCGAATTAGACTCCTTTTGCCTTTCTTGATGTCAACTAGTCTTCTCCTCAAGCTTTGACTCCAAGCTTTCACTTCTTAGTCCTTCAAGTGTTGAATTTCTTGAATCTGCAGCAGTCGGGATCCTCCTTTCCTTAATTTGATGTCTCCTGCTCTGATACCACTGATGGAGAATTTTATTCTCCAAAAGAATAACCTATTCTTGTGATTAGAGCACCTCTATACCAAGAATAAGTCAAAACCTTCCACTCATTTAGAGGATCAATTACTAACTATCAAAAGGTTAACAAATCTGTGAAGAAGATAAAACACAGAAAAGTCTGCTGCACTATTTCTTCACATTAACCTATCAAACGTGTAAAGTTTTTGTTGAAACTTTGTACGAATCATCTCCTAGAGATTGCGCATCTACTCCAAGTTGAATTACTTCAAAAGACTAAGTATAACTTGAGAAATCAACTTTTCAAGTTACCTATGTCAGAAACTGTCATTCAGAACAGTCGATTTTACACCTGTAACTTTTAAGACTTGGTTCTCCTTGAATAGAACCCGTTTTCCAAAATGCTTCTAGACATGAGTAGCTTATCTTCCAACTTAAATATTAAGCCCTCACTCATGCAAAACTTTAAACTGTGCTAGGAGAAATGATCAAAACATTGACTTCGAAATCTGCGCCTGTTTTAGGAACCAGTGAACATACTTCACATATGAATGTTCCTACACTTAATTCACTCAGCCTGATTACAATTGGAAACTAAAACTTTGTACAGAGGTCAAGAAACTCTCAACTTAGACTTGTACAAAAGCATTTCACAATTGATCTACTGTAGAAGGAGAACACGCAGAAACATCGGGCGCAAATATTTTCAATTACTCAGAAGAAAATAGAGTTGAGTGATGAGAGCTAACTCAACTAACTTTTTCTCTATCTCATGACATCTATCTCCCTCATTCTTGACTTCTAACTATTGTCACATATGCTCTCATACTTGCCCCGACTTTTCTCAAAGTATTTATAGATAAATTTGTACATGATTCTTACTAAACAAAAGATCTAAGTCAGCTATGACTAAACTAATGTACATATGTGTACACTTCTCTTATCCTCTGAATGTAATCTTCTTCCACACTTTAGGAATTGATTCTTCCTTCATCCTTTAATCTTCCAAGCCTTCAATTGGTGATTGGTCTGCACCAACAGGTTCCTCTTGATTTATGTCCTGTGCTAGACAGATTGAATGTTTAGTGACTAGAGAAGTAGCAAACCCATACCTTTCTGGCTTTCTTTTCTCCCTCATGGACCTTCTTAGGCCATGATGTGATGATTCTGCCTCTTGTCCAAGTTCTTGTATTTTTGCTTTACCTTTAGACTTCCACATTTTGATTTTTTCATACTGAGTTGCATCATCATCTTCTAAGGTATCCTGCTCTTCAACTTTAGAAGAACTATCCTTAACAAGTTTTGGGAAATCTTCTTCAAGATCATAAGGTAGGTTGACCTTTCTACATGAATCTTCATACCAAGAAATATTCTCATCAAATACTACATCTCTACTCACCAAGAATCCTTTGGTTGTTGAGTTGTATAATTTGTAGCCTTTTTTATTGTTGTCATATCCAATGAAGACACACCTTTTTGCTTTGGGATCCATCTTGCCTCTAACCTGCGAAGGAACATGAGCAAAAGCAATACATCCAAATATCTTACATTGATCCAACCTTGGTTTTCTTCCATTCCAAGCCTCATATGGTTTCATGCCATCAAGTGATTTTGAAGGTAACCTGTTAATCAAATAAGTGGCTGTGGATACAACCTCAGCCCATAAGCAATTAGGTAAGTAATTTAGCATAGACCTTGCAGCTTCAACAATTGTCCTATTCCTTCTTTCTGCCACTTCATTGGAGTGTACCTTGTAGTGATTTCTCTTTTGATTCCTCTTTCTTGAAGAAAAGCCTTTTTAGTGTTTACATGTTTGATTCTCCACAAGAGCCAAATATCTTTTGAAGCATGAAAATACTTCATCTTTGTGTTTCATAAAGTATAATATAGTCCACCTACTGCAATCATCAATGAAGGAGACATAATACCTTGATCCAGATATGGAAGCATCCTTGCTAGGTCCCCATACATCTGTATGAACCAACTCCAAGAGATCTCCATGCATATATCCTTTCTTCATGAATGGTAACCTGTGAGACTTTCCAAATTGGCATGCACTACACTTATAAATCATGTGTTGTTTTGACAAGTTCGGGAGTCCAAGTACACTTTGGTCCCTGCAAATTTGCTTTAATGCTCTTTCACCAATATGTGCTAAATTTTTGTATCATACTTCCAATTCTGTGAGTGTCTAACTACCATAATTAAAGAGAGCAATGTTTCTAGTGTCTTGTAATTCAAATGTGAACAATCTACCTATCTTTTCACCTTTTGCAATTCTTCTGAATCCTTGTCTTGGATCTTCAACAAATGCTCCTACTTTTGTGAACGTGACTTGCAACCCTTTCTCTACTATTTGCCAAACACTTATCAAATTCTTTGTAATGGTAGGGACATAGAGTACCTTGCTGAGTAAGTTGATGTTTCCATCAGGTGCTTTGACATTTCCTATTTTCTCCACAAGGTGTCTTGTATCATCTCCTATTTGTACCTCGTGCTTGTTCCTTGGATCTTCTAAATCTACTAGGAGGGCCACATTTCCTGCCACATGATTTGAATAACCTGAATATATGTAGAAAACATGCTCATCAGATTTACCTTGTAGCATGGCCATATTCATGATTAGCAATGAGTCCTCTTGATTTGAGTCTTCTGTGTAGTTAATGAAGTCTTTTCTTCCCCTATTGCCTCCTTGATAGTTTGAATGGTTGTAATTGTTGTAGTTGCCATGGTAATTGTTGAACCTTCCTCTTGAGTAGCCATAACTTCCTCTATTGTAGCCTCTGCCTCTTTGATTCCTAGAATTCCTAAAGCAATTTTGAGTTGTATGATTAGTTAATCCACAAATAGAGCATGAATTAAAGTCTTGGGATCTCCCTCTCCCTTGTCTTCCTCCTCTGCCTCTACCTCTACCATGTCTTCCTCTACCTGCATAGTTAGCTTGATGTGTACCTGCTTCATCATCCACTTTCTTTCCTCTTCCTTTGTTTTCTTCGGACTTGCTTTTATCAGTATACAAAGCTGAAGATTGATTACCTTTGGAGCTTTGTCCATTCTTGATAAGCTTGGCCTCTTGAGTAAGTAGTTGTCCTATGAGTGTGTTGAAATCTGGTACATGCATATCCATGTATAGATCCATAGCTGTGGTGAATGCTTCCCACTTGTCATCTGCCTTCAAGCCACTGATGATTTGCCGTATGATTTTCTCTTCATCTATTACCTCTCCAGTGCTTCTCAACTGATCTGCTATGTCCTTGAGCTTTGTGACAAAATCAGTCACATTTTGTTTGGGAGCTTTCTTGAGAGTTGTGAACTCTAGCCATAGTTGATGCTTCCTAGCCTTTGTACTTGAAGAGAAAAAGGCTTCAAGTGCATTCCACACTTCCTGAGATGTTTTACAACTTCTAATGTGAGGCGACAAAAAATATGAGATAGGGTTGAGGAGATAAGACCTTGCAAGTGCATCCTTGGAGCACCATGTGCTCAATCTTTCTTGCTCTTCTTGTGTTGGTTGACTTTTGTTCCTAAAACTTGGCATAACTTCATCTCCAACTATATAACCATATAAATTCCTTCCGTGAAGATAATCTTCCATCCTTAATGACCATGCGGAGTAGTTACCTCTATCCAATTTGTCAATTGATGAAGGAAATCCATCTGCCATTTTGTCCAACCTTGCTCTGATACCACTGTGAAGAGATGGATTTGTAGTTGATGAAGATGAAGTGGTGCTACAAAAACTTTGCACTACACCAGCCAAATGAAGTCAAGAGATGTGTTTTGGGCCCCTTTTAGCTTGCCAAGGGATGTATTAGACACCCTATATACCTTGGAAGATCACTCTCAAAAATTTGAATCAAAACAGATAAGTTGGAGTAGATTCAAGAGCCAAAAACTTGCTATTTATGTTCATACACTTGTCCAACGTTTTGAACAATTCTCTAGCCACAATAGCAATTAACTTAATTCATTTTTAGGAACTCTTATAAACTTAGTAAGCTAACAATCATGAGTTATTTGATAAAAAAAGATGAACTACACAAAGAGAAACAAACTTAGCACGTCATAGGATGACCCTGATTTTCTCCGGCTGCAACAGTACTCAGACCCATGATCAGTAAAATGCAAATATCTCAAGATTAAAGAACCCAATCATTATGAAATTTTGTAGGCATATACTAGACAGTTTTCTGAATCCAACAAGGTTTAAATAATAGAAACTGGTCACGTACACACTGAGAAATAGCTTTGACAAGATAACTGTTTTGAGAGAGTGCTGCCAGAGAAGAAGAAAACCAAGTGACATAGTTGACTTCAAATGATCATAGCTAACGATTGAAACACCCAATTGTAATGAAAATTGGTGAGCATACATTAGAATAAGAGAGCTAACTTTATTAAGTCAAACCATTGAAAATGATTCACCAAGCTGAGAGAAATCATCTCTGCAATATGACTGAGAAAACTAAGAGATATGGCAATGAACGGTACACTTCACAAAAACATGAAGATATGAATTCAAATGATCATGAAAATGAAAGTATATTGATTGTACAATACAATGGACTTACTGATACATATGTGTGCCTTGAAACCACACCTTGATATGGCATAAAGCTCAGCTTTTGGAGGTCTTCTCTTAACCACGACTAAAACTGCCATGTATTTATAGTTGATCTTGGGAGCCTAACTTCCCTCAATCACTCTTCAATCTATTAGTGATTGATTTGATTCTCCAACTACCATCAATCATGAATTCGTGGCTTCTCTTTCCTCTTTTGATCAAGTGGACTCAACCACTTAAGATTCTTTCACTTTTACATCAAGTAAAACTTCAAAAAGTTACAAGAGGTAGTTCACACGCGAACTTTACATTGTCTTCATTTTAAAGATTCTTCTATGACTTTGTGGGACTCAAGCCAATACTTAGGCTTGTCATAGAATTTCTCCAAAAGACACTAATAGAGATTCTAAGAATTCATTTTTCCTTAAAGAATTAGACATTCCATAGTGCTTCCTAACCTCACCTAGAAGAGCTTGTTGGCAATGGAGATCTAAACGATGTGGAACATCTACTAGCCTCACTTAGAAGAGCTTATTGGATATAGAAGAGCTTGTTTGTAAGAGTTGTTTACACGATGTTTTCATACCGTTAGCAATCATCCATCCCTTGCATATTATTTGTGCCTCATTTTGCCATAAAAAGCTCAATCCCAACTTATTTGCTTATTCGTTTTTGTAAAACCTTTTGCAAATAGTCTACACAAACATTGATATCTTATGATTCACCACCAAGTGCCATAATCTGTGGGTTTGAGCTTCCATTGGACATAAATTCGATAATGATGCCAACCCTTGTCTAGCATAGATTCATTGATCTCCTTATGAAAGGAATAATATCTAAGGTATATGATCATCCTTTAATTTTGTTTCATTGTTGGTTGGGTGGTGGATTCCCTAGAGGCAATGCAATTAAAGAAGTTTTGTATATCGTCTAATCCTTGCACATGTTTAGCACTTTTTTTTGGTGCTTTGGAGAAACAACATCCAACTTGTTTGATTGTTCATTGGTCTAGATCCCATTGTGAATAGTTGCCCATATCAAGCTCGATATCTTGTTCTCCATCATCAAGTGCCATAGGCTAGGGAATTTGAGCTTGCTTTAGACATAGCTCTAGCTATAGGTAAACACCTTTTTAGCTCCCAAGGTATATTAATATTCTTGTGAAATGAAGAGGTGGCTATGGTATGCATTAACCCTTCACATACATTGTCTTGTGCAAGGGGGTTTATTGGATTTCTTAGAGGTAACATCCTTTTTCATCCTTCCTCTTAGGGGAACTCAATCATAAAACCATAACACAATTGGAAGATTCCTTGGAGGTTACATATTTTCCCATCCTTTTTCTCAAGGCAAATCAATCATAAAACCAGAATTCACGTGCTCCATTGATACCTTTCTTATTTAAACCATCATTAAACCCTTCTTACGTAGATTCCTTGTTGTTTTAAGATTTTTTTTTGAGTACATATATAAATGAGTTAAGTCATAATTGTTGTTTGAGGCCTAACTTCTTGCTTATTTCTTTACGTTTGGGTTAATTTGATGCTTTATCTTAAACTCTTTCCAAACATGCTAGGATCAAACTAACTCTAGCCTTACTACAATAACTATCTAAAAAAAAACATATGCATGATTCACATAAGCACTCCATATTGCATATATTTTGATTGATTTGGACTAGAAATTTCAAGTTTAATACAAGCCTTGGGATTGCATTTTGAGTTATTTTTGAAAAAGTCACTTTTTTCACTTCAGTTCATGCACGAATTTTGATTTAGAACCCAAAAATAGCACTTTTGATCCTAAAAAGTGGTTGGGGGACCATTAAATGGTGTTATGATGAGTTTTATAACTTTTTGAAAATTTTGAATTTTTGGGCCCAGGTAAGTTACGAGATTCCTTGCTCTCTCTAGAGGCAAAACCTGAACATAGGGGAATCCTGTCCCCTCATCCCCCTTCAGCCTAGTGATTTATAGGCTATAGACTGTGTCCACCACCCTCCTCTCATTGGTCCATCACTAATCACTCCTTAATCGAAAAGGCCCATGCAGGGTTCATTTTTTTCCCTAATGTTGTGAGTTGCATCTCCTAGATCTTTGCTTTATTGATAGCTTATGTGAGAGAATATGTGTGGAGCTCATAGGGAAGGCCCTATATTCAATGAAGGTGGTATCTAATCCCTTTACATAGATATTTTAAATACTCATGCTAAATTCTTTATGGATTTTCTTGATACAAGATCTTGAGGTATAAATATTAAGGATAAAATAGAACCCTTTAGATTACTTCTTAAATTTTACTATGGAGAAAAATGGCAACTCATGCATTCCCCTTTGTTCCACAAAAATGATGAACTTGAAATGTGACAAACATCTTTGCCATGACCTCTCACATTAACAAGAAGTTTTCAAGACATATTATCAAATATTGAAGGACGATAGCATGATTGAAGAAGAATCAAAATGAAAAAGTGTCAGATTGATCAAGAGTTACTAGAAGATGATGATGATGATGTTGATGCAAAAAGTAAAATCAAGTGAATGTACTTTTCTTGATTTATCTATTTTGAGCTTTATTCTTTATATTTGATTTTCATGCATGTCATGCTTGCATTTCATGATGTCTTGGGTAAATAGAAGAAGGTATTAAATTGTGATAAGATGTGATTAGAGACACTAGTAGGGATGTATAAAATTCAGAGAATAGGATCAGAAACCCTATAGCCATTATGAGGACCTAAATAGGACACTCGGACTTGAAGCTCTTAGTAGAAAGATGGAATTATTTTATATGAGTAGACTTTGTCAAGTTCTCAAAACACTTAAGAAGTGAAATCCTGACTCCTTCTAGTGCGTGTCTTTAGATCCTCATCTCTGATTAGGGGTTAGGCCTTTTCCCTTTAACAAAAAAGTTGCAAAGAAAAAGGAATAAATGAAAAAGCAATACGTGAATGGTTGTTGCAAGAAAAAGAATAAGAAAAAGTAAAAGAAAAAGAATGAGAAAAAGAAAAAGAAAAAGAATAAGAAAAAGAAAAACAAAAACAAAAGGAAAATAAAAAAGCAATTTTCATGACTCAGATGTGGTCTCAAAACCACTTATGAGATTTATATGCAGGATATATGAGGTGGAGTTATGCAATAGTGGAGCTAGTTGTATTTTGTGATAGGTATATAGGAACCAAACATGAGAACATTTATATAAAATGATGACTAACATCAAAATGAGTTGATAGGAAAGACTGTTACTAGAAAGTCTAAGTAATTTATATAGGTGCAATTTGACTTATTTTCAAAAGTAGTATGCTGACCAAACAAGTTTTCGGATCATGACTTACATACTTTAAACTCATCTTTTCTTTTTCTTGGGACCCGCATAAGCATAAATAGATCATGTTTCATTATTTGTAAAGAAAAACATAAAAACTAGAAAGATTTTCAAAAGAATCTTGATATGCTTCTGTTGGATTTTGTAGATTGGCCCATTGGGATGATGTGCGAGTTTGGGGGTAGATGTCAGGATGAAATCCTTCGGTGATTATGTGTCAAGAATTTTTTTCAAAATTGTTTTGTTGCTTATCTGACCAAGAATTGATGTTTTGACTATAGAAAGATAAAAAGAGTTGTAAACTATTTTAACATTTGATTGATTGAGTGATGAAAATATTTCATTTGTATATTAGACTTGTATATTTATTTGTATAAAGTTCATTAACCTGCTCCAAATACTTGAAACCCTAGCTCAGAAACCTTGAAGACTAACCCTTATCCCTTGAAAAACCTAACTTGAACCCTTATAAACTCAAGATTTCAGACCCTTGTATATATGTTAGAAGTTGGAAGATCATGTAACAAGAAAATCTAGGTAGATAATTGCAAATTAACCCTTAAAACTGAGTTTTTACCCCTTAAAAGCAAACTTTAACCCTCAAAAACTAACTTCTAACCCATAGAAACTTGCTTTTAACCCTTAGAAACCCAGAGATTTGACCCTTAACATACATATTTGACCCTTTTTTACGCATTGGCCACTATTTTCATAAGAAAACCCTAAAAATCTTGCATGCAATTCCTTGATTTAGATCCCTAAAGCCTTGATTAAATTGAAACCTTTGTACATAGGTATGAAAAGGATTAAAAACTTAATCAAAAATCAAAAGGAAAAGAAAAATAAATAAAAATAGAAAAAAAAATAAAAAATGAAAAGAAAAATAGACATAAAAAGTAAAAGCAAAAATAGAAATGAAAGATTGGATTCTCCAAAATTAGAAAAGGAAAAAAGAAGATCCTTTAGATTAGAATGGAAATTGCAAGATTTAAAGAATTCTAGAGAGAATAGAATAGAAGAGAAAAAGGAATACCATGTATCTTGATACTTGCAAGATTTCTAATTTGGGAAGTGGGATCTTTGAATTCTATAAAATGGTGCTTGATTCTTCATTGGGGGGTTTCCATTGAATTTTTTAGATTATGGAAGACTAAAGAGAAGTGAAGAGAAGAAATTTTCCTATGATTTTTTTTTTGAGATTCTCATGATTTGAAGAGAAGTAAAGAAGAGTGAAGAGAAGGATCTTTCTGGTTTGCAACCGAGAAGACCAAAGATTATCATTCCACATCTGCACTATAGCCAAGTACTCAATTTTTAACATTGTATCATTGCATAGTGATTCACCTTTATATAGTGATATTTTGATCGATTATGTCATGATCAAACATGATGTATTAGCTCATTGTATACATTTGATTTAATCTTTGTATCGATGACTACGATGAGTCATTCTATTTTTCATTCCACATTCACATGCATTTTTTGCGATGACCCACATTCTCCTGCTCCACAATCTATGCACGAAAGGTGTAATTTATTTCTCTCTCAATCCGCAGCAAGTCCCCCTATCTTACCGTTCCCCTAGAAGAGGTGCCCAAGACATGAACCCCACCCACCAGGCATGATCAACATGATGCACCCCCATCGGGGCCTGATCCAACCCGCTAGCTGCTCGTTCTACCCCAACACAACTAAAACCCCTCTGATAATGTATAACATCATTTCACCGAGACCATTCTAGGTGTGTGTTTGCCGAAGACTCCTAGATTTTGAGCTACCTTCTCTGCAAGTTCTTCAATGGAGGTGGATGGCTTGGAAATGAAACTTGCAGAATCATCAAAATCTTTATAGATTTTTGAGAGCTCCAATTCATCTTCTAGATTGTCCTCTATGTCTATGCACGTGTGCACACACTGATCTATGGTTCTAAGTTCCATTCAATACACATAAGATCTCAATTTGGCACTTAATAATCCATCTAGAAATAAAGCCACTTGTTCGGAGGATGTGGGTAACGCGGGAGTAGGGCATCTCTCTTGATACTGTCTAAATCGTCTACCTACAAGCCAAACTATCTAGTGAGGATTTTGCTTAAAGCTGCTATGAATCAAGGATGAGGTATTGTGTCGAATGCCACTCTTGGAGAACTTAGTTATGAAGGCTTCCAATAATTGGTCTGTGTTTCTAAATTGTCGTTAGTGTAATGGTTGGAACCAAGTCAAGGCTATGCTCATGAGTGTCAGAACAAAAGCATTATATTGAGTGAAAAATCAACTCTCAGTACTTGTCTAAACTGTGCTATGAGATCATGTGGATCTCCTATGCTATCGAAGTAATTTTTCATGGACTTAACCAATTGCGTAGGCCTCAAGATCCTAGGATGTCCTTTGGGTCTTGGCAGAGGAAATTCATATGCACCTCTTTGAAATCTTGGGCCTCTAAGCCTCTCCTGATCTATCCTGTCTATCTCCATTCCCGATCTATCTTTTCCTATAGGGTTAGAAAAACTCACTTTTGGTCTCTCTCTAGCTCTATCTCTTTGGATTCCATGAGCTTGGAATGATCCTAATCCTTGGATGCCATGGGAAACATTTGATCTTGGTGGAGGGAAGATCAACTCTCCTTTATAGGTTTAGGCATACCTACCCTGCTCCATAACTAGGAGCATCCTCTCTGAAGTGTTATCTAGATAGACAACCTTGCCTGGTGTCTCTAGGTCCTCAAAATCATAAATGGTGACTAATCCAACTTTGTCAGGTTGGTCAATTTTAAACCTCTGAAATGCCTCATCAATGCTCCTATTCAAGAATAACTCTAAGCTCTTATTGTCTAGGGTGATCCACTCTGGGGTAATCACTCTGGTCAAGATCAATTTACCTCTAGGTGTCCTAGGTTCTCCTCCTAGGGTTCCTTGCTCTAGGTCTTCCATTTCGGTCTCAAGAATGACAATTCTAAACTCATATGTCATGTCAGGTAAGCTTGTGACCATATACATGGTTTCCTCTTCATCAATGTATGAGCCTTCTTCAAACTTGATCATAGGGTGTTCAAGTCCCATAGGTTGATCTCGATTCCTAAGTTGGACAACAAACCTTTTCAAACCATCCTCATGGATGTGAGCACCTAATCGGTTGGTCCTAATATGTTCCAGTTGAGTCTTATATGGCCCTTGTCATTTTTCAAGGTATGTGACACCAGAACCACCAACTGGCTTCTCCATACTATATGACATCTCTAAGTCACTAGTTTTTTATCTCAGCACGTAGGGATAGTCACTGAGTTGCTATGTCCACAACTTAGCTTTGTGATTGACACTAGCCTCAAAGGATCAGATGCTTTGTCTATCCCAACCTATATGTTTTCCTGATCCAAGGTTCATAAGACTTATCAATTAACCCATTTTTCCCAAGTACAACCACAAAAGATCAAAACTTCTCACGAGGAAGAGCCTTTGTAAAATAGACTTCAACATTATCCTACGTGGGCACATGCACCAAACTAATCTCTCTAGCAAAGAGTCATTCCTTGACATATGATAGTGCACCTCAATGTGCTTATTACGAGCATGGAACATTGGCTTTCTCACATCTGTGAATGCATTTTGACTACTAGCAAATATGGTGGTGGTAGAATTCTTATCGACACCCAAGCCATCCATAAGGCATCTGAGTCACACACTAAATAGTAGATGTGAAAGATTCCCTAAACTTAACCTTGCAATTGGAAGTGGCCATAGTATATAACTTTGTGCTCCACCTAATATGCATGAGCTTCTAAGCATGAAGTAAAAACCACTTAGCAAAACACGAGTGCCATAATAGAAGCCCCAAATGAGTAAGAAAAAACATATAAATATGGTGGCACTAATGCCTCCTTGGGATAAAACAACCAAAGTTGTCAAGTACCAGATAAGTAGAGAAGGATATGCATAACTACTTTCCAATGCTTAACTCTTGGGCTATGCATAAATCTGCCCATCTAAGAGACAAAAAACTGAATATCAAGCCTAGTAATTGATACACAAATAAGGCATCCAACATCTCAAAAATCAAGAAACTCAATCATAAGCTTGTTTCCATAGGCATGGCAACATGTTTACAATCTTCAAGGCTAAAATGCTACAATAAAGTTTCAATGTATCTAGTTTAACAAAAGGCCATGGCACCATGAATGTGCACAAATTGAATTCCCAATTAGTAATGAAGGCGCCCCAAACCTAACATTTCGAAAGAGGCATGAAAGTCAGCCTCTAAATCTAAAATATGCATCTCATTAGGATCAAATACCATTTGCATAAACAACAATGATAAGGAGTACATCATCTGCACTCTTTACATACAAGGTGATTTCACTTGGACTATTATGAAATCAACATGCTAATAAGTATGCATGCACCTTCTCATTCCAAGCATGTGGTGCTTGATTTGATCCATAAAATTTCTTCTTTAATATGCACACTTTGCTTTCACATGCTTTCTACACAAAACCATGAGGCTGGAAATCATGCACTTCTTCATGCAAGTCCCCATTCAAGAATGTACATTTTATATAACTAATGTACACTCCAATGAATATGAGTTGCAAGTGCACAAATGTTATGGACACTTGTCATTTGACATGTACATACAAAGATCTTATCAATATATATGCCTTTTTCTTGGGAATAACCTTTAGATACAAACCTAACCTTATATGAATTAATAATATAATTGAGTTTCTATTTTAACTTATAGACTCATTTACTACCAACGGCCTTCTTTCCAAGAGGTGATTCACATAAAGAACATGTACCATTCTTCCTGATTGCATCATATTTAGTTTGCATTATTTTAGATTTTTTTCCTCATCAAAGGAAACCAACTCATTCGCATCATGAATGCTAGGGACAATCATCACATAGCAATTAGATACAAAGGAAGTAGCATTGAAGCCTGAGCGAGTACAATAAGGTGAAGGTGCATCTAAAATTACTATCTCTCAAATTTTGCACCAACCATCTTGGGATAGATTTTGCCCCATCAATATCTATTCTCTCACAAGTAATTGTATCATGAACATTGGAATAGAAACAAAATACACTGTATTTATATTCAAACTTGCAAAGGCTAAAAGTTTACCTCATATGGTGATAGATTTGATTATCCTCAATTTAAAAGAGGCAGTCATGTATCATACACATGCTTTGAACTTACTCATATCTCTTGGATGGATGAAAGTAAAGGTTGAACAAAAACATATAGATAAGCATTAGATTGCTTGCAACCATGCCGGGATTCATAAGCAGATATAGATTGTAATGTCACGAGGAAGGAGATAAGGAAGAGAGCTCATCCACACACTCTCACACTCAAATAGGATCACACACAAAGGTTGAGGCAAGGAAGAATGATCTTCTTCTTTTTCTTCTATTACATAAAAGGAATGTACAAGAATGACATAAAACAACAATACAACAAGTGCAATATATAAAGAATAGTACATAAGGAAAATCCTAATGTCCACGAATGAGAGAACTGGCAAGAAAACAATTGTGCCATCACTCTCGGTAGATAAATTTAGTAAAGCTCAATGAAGTATCCCTGACATATACCAGTGTGACCACTATACATGTCAGAGAAATGAAAAAGTGATATGTGTCATCTTTGATCATAACATGTTGAGCTTGATATCTCAACACTCCCCCTCAAACTGAATGTCATGTCCTATAATCAAAGTTTCTTCCAAAACTTCTTCAATTTCTCAGCTCCAAGTAATCAACATACAAGACATTGCCATTGGATTTTGAAACATCAACAGACATCGTATTCATCATATGATGTTGAACCATGAATACCTTCTCACAAGCATCTGCACTTGTGGATGTATAGTTGTTTTGTTGGCTTCTATTATTTTGATTTTTCAACCTACAATCACGTTCGAAGTGTCCAGTTTTACCACAACTCCAACATCCTTTACTATCATTATCTGAATCATTTCTTTGGAATTTTTGCGACCTCTTTGGGTTCCTCTGCCTCGAAAATATGCTCTACCTCCTGCATGATTTTGATGTTGACCTTGGTCTTTATTACTGTTTCCTCTTCCACTTATGAAATCTCCACCTATGCCTCTTCCTGTGCTAGAGTAGGATACCTACTCAGAACTAGGTTTTGTTTGGAGTTAAATGTATGTAGAAGCACGTAAATAGCACAAGGAAGAAGAAGAAGCTTTGAGCACAACACACAATATTGACTCTATTACCACTAGAATGTACAAAGATAAGTAACCCGTTAGGGCAATAGGCATATATACAAGCCGGGGGAAAAACCTCCTATAGAGGGAAAAAAGTGCCCCAACGGTCCTATTTTATTCACACACATCACTATCTAAATACATCAACAAATCCCCCGTGGAAGTGATGTGGTGAACAAGGAGCTGGCACTCATGTATATGGAAGTGCCAAGCTATGTGTATCAATCCACAAAAGGAAGTAATCCCAGAGCTTTGCGCAAAGCTTCAAACTTCTCCCTAGGTAGAGCCTTCGTGAAACGGTATGCAATGTTCTCCTACATGGGCACATATGCCAAGTTGATCTCCCTAGTAGAGAACCTCTCCTTGACATAATGATAATGCACCTCAATGTGCTTAGTGTGAGCATGGAACACAAGGTTCCTTGCAACTGCCAATGCGCTCTGACTATCAGTGAAGATGGTGGTGGTAGAAGGCTGAGCAACACCCAAATCAGCCATAAGGCATCTAAGCCACACACACTCAACAATCACTGTGAAAGTTTTTGCTATACTCAGCCTCACAACTAGAAGTGACCACAGTAGGCTGCTTCTTGCTCAACCAAGATATGCATGAGCTACCAAGCACGAAGCAAAAACCACTAGTGGACACACGAGTGTCATAGCAACCAACATATTTAGAGTTAGAAAAAGCATGTAAATCTGGTAGTAGTGATCCTCCCTTGGGATAAAACAATCCAAGTAGTCGGGTACCATTCAAGTAGCAAAAGGTGCACTTAACTGCCTACCAATGCTTGACTCTTGGGCAATGCATAAACCTGCTTATTTGTGAGATAGCAAACTGAATATCTGGCTGAGTAATGCATAAGTAAATCAAGCATCCAATAGCGTGCTAATAGAGAACAACATCAAATGCATCTCGAGCATCATGAAGACTCAATCGTAAACCTGTTTACATAGGAGTGGAAATATTTTATAGTCTTCAAGGCCCAAATGCTACAATAATGTGTCAATATATTTTGTCTGACACAAAGCCATTCCACCATCAACATGCATAAACTAAATGCCCAAATAATGATGCAAATGCCCCATATCTGATATCTCAAATGAGGCATGCAAATCAGCCTTAAAATCAGCCATATGCTTCTCATGAGGACCAGTGAGCAACATGTCATCAACATACACAACAATGATCAGAAGTACATCATTAGCATGCTTAACATATAAGGTGCTTTCAGTTGGATTGTTCTCAAAACCATGTGCAATCATATAGGCATGTATCTTTTCATACCAAGCACGTGATGCTTGCTTTAAACCATAGAATGCCTTCTTAGACCACCACACCTAGTTTTCATGCCCTTTTTGCACAAAGCCACGGGGCTGAAAAACATACACTTCTTCATGCAAGTCACCATTCAGAAATGTTGTTTTAATGTCCAACTGATGTACATTACAACCATGATGAGCAGCAAGTGCAGAGATGCTATGAACAGTAGTCATTCGACAAGTAGGAGCAAAGGTCTCATCAAAATCAATGCCTCTTTCCTAAGCATAACCCTTTGTAGCAATCCAAGCCTTATACCTATCAAGTCTTCCATAAGGTTTATGCTTCTGCATGTATACCAACTTAGTGCCAATGGGCTTCTTGCTAGCAGGAAAGTCACATAAAGACTAGGTACCATTTTTCATGATAGCATCATAATGGATTACATTACAACCATCCAATGTTCAGAATTTTGTGCTTCATCAAACAAAACAGGCTCTATCTCATCACAAAGACTAGAAACGGCCATAGCATAGCAATCTGATGCAAAAGAGGCACTATGAGAGCTTGAGTACAATATGACAGAGGTGCATCTAATTTGATGTCACACAAAGTCTGCACTAGTCATTTTGGCATAGTTTTTTCCTCCTCAATATCAGCTCTCTCATCAACAAGTGCATCATGTAAATCTGCATCAGAAATAGAATGATTTGCATCATCACATGAAACTTGTAAAGGCTGAGAAGTCACCTTATTAGGACCAATGCTAGACTGTCCACCTGTAAAAAGAGGCAACAAAGTATCATACATGCCTTTGGAGCTAAGAGATGTCTCTTTCATACATGAAAGTAAAGGTTGAATAACACCTTCTACAAAATCAACATCATAGCTAACCAAAATGCGTTTAGTTTGTGGATGATATAGATGATATGCTTTGCTTATAACTATATCCAACAAAAATACATTTTACTACTTTATAATCCAATTTCCTATGATGTTGTTTAGGCACTAAGGCATATGCTAGACAACCAAAAACATGTAGATGAGCAATAGATGGCTTGCGACCATGCCAAGCCTCATATGGAGTGATAGACTGGAGTGCTTTAGTGGGATACTTGTTACGTACATATGTGCACACATAATAGCCTCAAGCTAGAAACTATGTGGTAAAGCGTGACTCTTGACCATAAATCTCGCCATCTCCATGTGTGATATGTTCTTTCATCCAACAAATCCATTATGTTGAGGTGTATATAGCATTGTACACTGATGTTTTACCCCATGTTCAACCAAAAATGCATTAAAGTCAAAAGACATATATTCCTCCCCTCGATCAGAATGGAGGGTGCCCATTTTACATGATGATAGATTTTTAACCAAAACCAAAAACTGTTTGAAGCACATAAACACTTCAGACTTTGCTTTGAGTGGATGTACCCATGCATGCCTAGAAAAATCATCAATGAAATTCACAAAGTAAAGATAGTTCCCAAAAGAGTGTGTCTGCATAGGACTGCAGACATCACTATGAACAAGCTGCAATCTTTGAGTAGCTGGAGCTGAACCATCTTTTGGGAATCAAGAACATTGCATTTTGCCCAAAATATAGCCTTCACATACATGTTTGCTAGGTGCCTCAAGTTTGGGCAAAGAGGACACCATTTCAGATTTCTGTAGGCATAGAAAATTAGCAAAATTCAGATGACCAAAGCGTGCATGCCAAAGCTTTGCATCTGAAATAGCCTGAGAATCATGTACTACACATGCCAAATCATTCACAGATTTTTCATAGTCCATGAGATTATACAACCATGACATAAAATTCCAGAAGCAATAATCACATCGCCATTTGAAAGATCATGAACTATACATCTATCAGCAACAAATTTCACAACTAAGCCAATCTTGGCTAATGCAAAAACCTTGGCACACATAAAGCATATGACAAAGTGAAATAACTACCATCAGCAATAGTTAGAATGATCTTACTAACTCCCATGACAAGATAAGAGGAGTTGTTGGCACATGTGACAGTAGGGATAGGCTCAAGTGAAGTGAAGAAACTGTGTTACGAGGTAATATGTTTGGTTGCCCCACTATCAAAATACCAAACATTTGAGTCTACTGCAAACATACACTGCTCATGAGAAGTTGGGTCAAAACTGCAAATAGTAGTAAACACCCATTCTTCATTCTAGACAAGATTTGTAGAGTGTGTTTTTGGTGTAGATGCCTCTACAACAACCATTCCAACCTCCTTTTTCGGTGCCTCTTTTGCAGCCAGTTTTGGATAGTTCTTTATGACATGATTTTTTCCTTTATAGTACTTACAAAAGAATTTTTTCTTTTCTGATTTCTTCTCATCTTTGTCTTCGTTCTTCGAATGTGTAGCATTTGTAGATTTTTGCTTACTAGTAGATGAGCTCCATTTACCTTTGATCTTTTGACTAGCCCAGAAAGCTTGATCTGCAACACGCATAATGGACCTGTTCTGCCTAGACTGATCTTCTTGCAATAGAATAGAGACTAACTCTTCAAATGACAAAGCATTTGGATTGCCTGTCATCATCAAACAAAGAGTAGAGGTAAAAATCTAATATGAATCAGGAAGAACATTCAGAATGGTCTGCACAAAGAAGCTATCTGGTATAACTTCATCAGTAGAAACCAACTATTCCTTCAAGTCTTTGATCTTTGTTAGAAAACTATCCATAGAATCACCTTCATTCATATGCTTACTCTCCAACTGTTTTTGGAGGTAAGCAACAGGAGTCTCATTCCTAGCCTGATACAATGTGGTAAGTGTATCCCAAGCATCCTTAGCTGTTCTGCAAGAGTGAATGTGAGGAATAATGGCACATTTGATAGACAAGGCTATGAAGGCATATGCCTCAACATCTTTGCCATGCCAATGAATTTTCTCTGTAGTAGCTGCTGCAGAAACATAAGCACAAACAGGAATCTGAAGAATATCAACATTTTCAATGCTATCTACATCAACTTCAATACCTGTATTTGCAAGTGTAATAGGATGTTTTTCAACACCTTGCACAATGTTCCACAGTCCTTTTGCAACCAATACATATCGCATCATATAATCCCACAATGGATAATTGGTAACGTCCAGCTTATCCTCAATAGCCAACATACGGAATATATCACTACTTTCAGCCGTGGCCACTGACTAAAATACCCTGATGTAGAAAAATGATTGTATCTGAAAAGGTTGAACCAAACTACCTTAACGAGTTGTGCTAGACCTGTAGCAGACTTCAAGATGCTTACACTGGAAAATCAAAACTTGTATATATCTTTGGTACAAAAAGATAAAATAGCTTGCACAAGCTCTGTGATAGTGTGTTCGAAGGCTGAAATGAGCTCAAATTTTGACACTATGACTAGAGGGGTGTTGAGGCATCCTAGATGAAGCAACGACCTACTCTGATACCAATTGTTGGAGTTAGACGTCTATGAAAGCATGTAAAAATCACAAGGAAGAAGAAGAAGCTTGGAGCACAATACACAATACTGAATGTATTACCACTAGAATGTACAAAGATAAGTAACCTATTAGGGCAATAGGCGTATATACAAGTCGAGCGAAGAAAACGTCCTAAAGAGGGAAAAAAGTATCCGAACAGTCCTAGTGTGTTCACACACATCATTACATAAATATATAAACAGATTTTCCTTGGGAGTTTGAGTCCTCACCAAGATTCTTTTCTTCAATAATCAGCACGGATACCAGATCAACAAAATCGGAAGTATTTTCCCTGGTCTGTATAGAAGTTCTAAACTACTTATGTGCAACTCCTAAACCACAAAGGCACACTTCCACCTTATCATCATCATCTACATTCATGCTAATAGATGCAAGTGACTCACATTATTTTGAGGTGTAGTCAGTTATCGACATGTCCTTTTTCTCCAATGTATGAAGCTCGTTCTTGAATTGCAATTTCTATGCCTTTGTATTGGTCTCATACAATGTGACCAAACTATTTTGTCTTTTGGAGACTTGACATCTTGTATGTGCCCAATCATACTATTCTGTATGCTAAATGATAGCGAATACATTACCTTTCATGCTCCTTCATTCCATTCTTCATACACTCTTAATTGGTCCACTGTTCGATTCCTTTCTAGTAACTATGGAGTGTTTTGGTTATCTCCTTCAATGTACTTACAATAGCTTTTTCCCATTAGTAAATTCATCATTTTGAATCTCCAAGCATGGATGTTCTTATCTAGTTTATCGCTCATAAGCTGACTCATTCCATTTGCATTTTTTCCATTTCTGCAACAATTCACAACACTGCAAAAACACTATAAGGAGTACTTCTACTTGAACACTATTGCAATATGACATGACAGTTCGATATCACAAAAACACAGTTTTTGTGTATCAATAGTAGCGTATATGGAATCACTTGAAATTCTGGATCTTGAATATTTGAGTGTTGTCAAACAAGACACAAGTAACAATTATGCAAACTGACCTCGCATTTCTTTGGGCCCCACCTTATAGGCTCAAAATGGAGGTCAAGACGGCTCCGAAATAGAAATATGATGCCAATTTTCATAGCAATCTGAGATTATTTATGAATCATGCTTTCTCCATGACTTCTCACGTACTCTTCACTATCAGCCTTCTCCATGAGCTCTCTATAGCCACATTGGCTATGATACAAGGTCACGAGAAAGTAGATTAGGAAGAGAGCTTACTCACACACTCTCACACTCAAAGAGAAGCACACACATTGATTGAGGCAAGGAAGAATGATCTTCTTCTTCTTCTATAAAATAAAAGGAATGTAAAAGAATGACCTAAAACAACAATAGAAGTGCAATATATAAAGAACGTTACATAAGGAAAATCCTTATGTCTTTGAATGAGTGAGCTGGCAAGAAAAAAAAATGTGCCATCACTCTTGGTAGATAAATCTAGTAAATCTCAATGAAGTATCCATCACATATACTGGCATGACCACTATACATGTTAGAGAAATGAAAAAATGATACGTGTCATCCTCGATAATCACATGCTGAGCTTGATATCTCAACATGTAATGCTACTCCAAGACACTTATTAAGTACATATGCATGACATGTTACAACTTCATGCTAAAAACTATGAAGTAAAGTCTAAGTTTTGACCATACACCTTTCCATTTTCATGAAAATGTTTTTCCACTCAATAACATCATTTTTTTGTGGTGTATATGGCACTACATGCTAGAGTTTTATTGCACACTTAGTAAAAAATGGCTTAAAGTCAAAAGACATGTATTTTCCATCTTGATTAGAATGAAGGGTGTCCATTTTACATGTCAATAAGTTTTCATCCATAAACTAGAATTGTTTGAAGCTCATAAACACATCAGACTTTGATTTTAATGGATAGACCCATGCATACCTACAAAATTCATCAGTAAGTGTCACAAAATGAAGGTAATTGTTAAAAGATGATGTCTACATAGGACCATGCACATCACCATGGAAAAAGTAAAATCTTGATCTAGATCTTATTGTACCATCTTTGGGAAATAAAGAATGGTCCATATTATATAAAATGCAGCCCTCATAGATGTGTGGGGATGGTGCCTCAAGTTTAGGAAAAGGGGATTCCATATGTGACCTTTGTAGCCATAACCCTCGCAAAAATCAGATGTCCAAAATACGATGCCAAAAATTTGCATATGAAATAGCCTACAAATCCTCTGCTGCACATCCATAATCATCCATAATTTATGAGATTATATAGCACATGATACAATGTACGAGAATCAATAATTTTCTCCCCATAAAGAAGATCATGAATCACACATCTATCATGAATTACCTTTACCACCAATTCAATCTTTACTAGTATTGATATTAATAAAAATCCTTCTTGATTTCTAAAAACATAGACGGCATCTGAGAATGTGAATGTATTGTCATTAGTAGCATAAAGAAGATTCTTCCAACTCCCATGGCATGATATGAGGATTTTTTTGAAGATATGATTATAAGCCCATCAAGAGAAGGCTTAAGTGAGGTGAAAAATTATGGTAAGAGGTGATATATTTGGTCACACCACTATCAAAGTACCAAACATTTGATTCTTCAGCCTACATACATTGATCATGTGTTGATGGGTCATAACTAGATTGTGTAGTAAACACCCATATCTGATTTTGTTCTAAGTTTGTAGACCAATTCTTAAAAGAAAAAGTTGTTTGCAACAACCATTCTTGCCTCTTTCTTCATCGCCCCTTTAACAACAAGCTTAGGATATATTTTGATGAGATGATCATTGTTCTTGTTGGGTGTGTGTAGAAGTGCGAGAGACACACAAGAAGCACACACAAAGGAGCACAAACGGAACAAGACACACAAAGAAGACGATGGCTGGAATAGCTCTCTCTATTGATCGATAAACTAAACTGAAGTAAGAGCTGAATAATATCCCTAAGTACAAAGTACCACCACATATGAGAGTATCAAGTATGTGGTAACATGGGGAAAAAACCTCTAGCCAGCACTAGAGTAAAAAGTGCCCATGTATAGGGAAAAGGTTCACATCAAAGCTACACGAGGAACACATAAGTGTAACAAACCCCCTTAGAGCGAATGATGTGAACACATACAGGGAGTGACAGATCAGCCCCCACAAGGTAATAAGCCTAAAGCTTTGCGAAAAGCTTCAAACTTTTCTCGTGGAAGAGCTTTGGTGAATATGTCTGCCACATTATCTTGTGTAGGCACATATACCAAATCAATATCTCCTGCATGAAGGCGCTCTCTCACATAGTGATAATGCACCTCAATATGTTAAGTCCGTGCATGAAACACTGGGTTTCGTGCAACAGCCAAAGCACTCTGACTATCTGTGAGAATATGCGTAGCAGCATCAATCTCCATGCAAAGATCCATCAATAGGCGTCTCAGCCATATACACTCCACTGTAGCTGTGAAAATTGCCCTGTACTCAGCTTCACAACTCGATATCGCCACTGTAGGTTCCTTCTTACTCAACCAAGATATGCATGAGTCTCCAAGGAAAAAGCAATTACCACTAGTGGACACGCGAGTATCATAACAACCAGCCCAATCACTATCTGTAAAAGCGTGCAAGCATGGCTGAACATTTCTGCCATAAAAGAGACCTAAGCTCAAAGTGCCTCGAAGATATCTAAACACACGTTTCACCACTTGCCAATGCTTAGTGCCAGGGCTATGCATGAATCGACTCAACTGGGAAACTGCATACTGTATATCTGGCCTTGTGTTGCATGCATATATAAGACATCCCACAGCCTGCTGATAAAGAGAAGTGTCAAATGCATCACTGGAATCCTCAACTGAGAATCTAAATCCTATCTCAACTGGTGTGGAAACTGGCTTGCAATCCTCAAAGTCAAAACACTGAAGTAGTTTTTCAACATACTTTGCTTGATGCATAACAATTTCCCCCTCAACGGATACAAACTGGATGCCAAGATAGTAGCTCAAAAGACCAAGATAAGTGACATCAAAAGTGTGCTGCAAAGCAGCCATCAGAATGTCAAGTTTTGCATCACATGACCCAGTCAAGAGTATGTCATCAACATAAAGAACAAGCACTATAAGATCAGCCCCATTTTTGCGTACATAGAGTGTGCTTTCAATCGGACTACATGTGAAGCCAAGAGCAATCAAGTGCTTATGTATTTTCTCATACCATGCACGTGGAGCTTGCTTGAGACCATACAAAGCTTTATGCAAGCGACAAACCATATGCTCTTTCCCTTTCATAGCAAATCCAGGAGGTTGCTTCACATAGACCTCTTCTTGCAAATCTCCATTCAAGAAGGCTGTTTTTATGTCCAATTGATGCACTTTCCAACCTCGATGGGTAGCCAATGCAACCACGGTACGAATGGTAGTCATGCGTGAAGTAGGTGCAAAAGTTTCCTCATAGTCAATGCCATATTGTTGCGCATATCCTTTGGCAACCAATTTAGCTTTGTAGCGATCAATGCTACCATCATATTTTCTCTTAATCTTGTAAACCCACTTTGTACCAATGGCATTCTTTCCTTTTAGCAATTCACATAACTCCCAAGTACCATTCCTATGTATGGAATCCGTTTCTGATTGCATAACACTCATCCATTGTGGATCGTCACATGCATCTTCAAAAGAAAGTGGCTCTTCATTACATGTTGTAGCAATAAGAGAATAATCCACAAAATTACTTGATGCATGGTGAGAGCTTGACCTTGTTCTACCAAGTAAAGGTGCACTCAATTGGCTTTCCTGCAAAGTTTGTTTCAGCCACTTTGGCATAGATTGTGCACTCTTGATAGACATGCGTTCATTATGTAAAACATCTTCAATATGTACATCATGCGTGGGCTGAATTTCATGCTCAGTTTCAGCCATATTTTGTCGCATATGTTCAGCCATATGTGGCTGGAAATTTCCAACAGTTTTGACATTTTTTGGTTGAATTTTTTCAGCAATGTTTGGCTGAAAATTATCCACATTTTCAGCCCTATTTGGCTGGAATTTTTCAGCCCTTTGAACCTCAGTTGGCTGGTCTACATGGCCATAGTCAAGCGCACCATTTTGGAACAAAGGCATGAGTGTATCGAACACATCTTGTGAGCTAACTGTTGGCAGTTAACAAAATATACATGCTTTCCAAAAGATGGAGTCTTGACGTGACCACATACATCACTATGAACAAGTTGCAATTTTCTTGTAGTGTGTGTGTGACTATCTTTTGGAAAAGAAGCACGATGCATTTTTCCAAGAATGCAACCTTCACAAGCATGCTTTTCAATGGACTCAAGTGTAGGCAAGCCAATAACCATGTCCTTCTTTTGCAAGTAGAGCAAACTATTGAAGTTTAAATGACCAAAACGAGCATGCCAAAGCTCCATTTCAGCCATGGAAGAAGTATGAGCAACCAAGGCATTTGAGGAAGCCCTCTTGTATGTATCCATGCGATACAAACCATCACATAATGTACCGGACATCACGATAACATCGCCATTGTTGAAATCATGAACCATACACTTATCATCAACAAAGTGTACATGAAGTCTTGCTTTGGCAATCAACAGAACTGAAATTAAGTTCTTCTTGATACTGGGCACATACAATGCATTTTTCAAGAGAATCACACCTCCATTTGCAGCCGTAAGCTCAATTTCTCCTACTCCAATGATATGATAAGAGGCATTGTTTGCACACACCACATGTCCTCCTTTAGGTGCATCTTTCAAAGAGGCAAAAAATCTTTTGCATGATGTTTTTGAAGCACCACTATCAAAGAACCAATCCGAATCAGCCTCACTCACAACCATGCATTTAGAATGTAAAGAAGCATCATAATGACATGTAACAACACATGCCCAAAAATCTTGAGCCATGTTAGCTTCATCATTCTTTGCATTTGCTGAATTTTCAGCAATAGACATGCCGGATTCCTTCTTCTTTTCATTGTGTTTAGCAAGCTTTCTACACTCATCAATAGTATGACTAGCCTTCCGACAATATTTGCATCTCTTCTTCTTTTGAAAATCACCATCATTAGAGGAATGAGTGGAAGAGAAAGCTTGAGGCTTTGGTTTTGATGAACCAAAAGCTGAACCATACTTGCTTTTCCCCTTTTGTGAGATAGCAAGTGCTTGCGTTCCCTCAATCAAACCACTCCTATTCACTCTAGATTGCTCTTCTTGCAAAAGAAGAGACACAACCTCATCAAATGCATACATATTAGGATTTCCTTTTGCAACCAAACGGAGTGTAGTAGCAAAGCTTTGAAAGGATTCCGGTAATCCTTTCAACAATGTAGAAATGAGTGATGCATCCGGAATGATCTCATCTATGTTTGCCAATTGCTCTTTCAAGTCCTTGATGCGTGTCACATACACATCCACTGACTCATTTTCAGCCATACATACATCCTCAAGTTGCTTCCTCAAGTATGCAAACACGTGCTTCATTACGCACGGCATACAAAGAAGCAAGAGTGTCCCATGCCTGCCGTGATGTAGAACATGACCGAATGTGTGGAACTATATGACGCTTCACTGAAAGCGCAATCAAAGCATGAGCTTGAGCATCTTTTCCATCCCATCTAAGCTGCTCCTGTGTAGGTGGAGAAGGGGAAACCACTGTACTCGAAGAAGAAGCTCCATCTGTGACAGTAGACTATGAAGTAGAGCACCTGCCGGTCTTCGATCTACATTTGCCACTATGTTCCAAAGTTGTTTTGCAACAAGAACATGCTTCATCATGTAAGACCACATCGGATAGTTGGTCCCATCAAGTTTATCTTCAGCTTGAAGCATGCCAAACAAGTCATTGCTGCCCGCCATTTCACTAAGGAACAAGAATTTGACAAAATCTTCACTTCGACGAAAACTGAAATGAGTGCTGAAATTTCAGCTCACAAACCGTCACTCTGATGGCGATTCTGACTGCACGAATGGCTTCGAAATTGGGGTAAAACCCCAACGCACCTGGTAGAAATGTTTCCGGGTTGCTGAAATTCACACTTCTATGCTCCGAAGTCGATTTGCACTGTTAAAGTGCGTGCGCGCCGCGACGCGAAAAACCGAAACTTGAGAAGAAGCTGAACCTGCTCTGATACCACTGTCGGGTGTGTGTAGAAGTCCGAGAGACACACAAGAAGCACACACAAAGGAGCACAAACGCAGCAAGACACACGGAGAAGACGATGGCTGGAATAGCTCTCTCTATTGATCGATAAACTGAACTGAAGTAAGAGCTGAAAATATCCCTAAGTACAAAGTACCACCACATATGAGAGTATCAAGTATGTGGTAACATGGGGAAAAAAACCTCTAGCCAGCACTAGAGTAAAAAGTGTCCATGTATAGGGAAAAGGTTCACATCAAAGCTACACGAGGAACACATAAATATAACAGTTCTTACAATATTTGCAAAAAGATTTTTGCTTATCTGTTTTCTTCTCATCTTGATCATCCTTATTTGCTTGTGCAACGTTTACATATTTTTGCTTACTAGAAGAAGAGCTTCCTTTACCATTACCCTTTTGACTAAGAAAAAAAATATTGATCTACAACATGCATAATAGACATGTCGTGCCTAGGTTGGCCTTCTTGTTGCAAAATAGACAATAAATCCTCAAACATCAAGGCCTTTTGACTTATAAGAATCACGTAAACCATTAAGAACAATTAGTACAATTGAACCATCTAGAAAAATTTCATCTACACCAATCAAATTTCTCCTTTAAATGTTTTATCTTTGTGAGGAAATTGAACATAGAATCACTTTTGTTCATATGCTCACTCTTCAATTTTCTTCGAGGTAAACAATTGGAACCTCATTTCTAGGTTGATATAGGGTGAAATGTGTATCACAAGCATCCTTTACTCTAAATAATAGGAACCTCATTTCTAGGTTGATATAGAGTGAAAAGAGTATCACAACCATTTTTTACTAATTTGCATGAGTGAATATGAGGGATAGTGATATGCTTGATAGATAAAACAATCGAGGCATGTGCTTATGTGTCTCTTCCATCCCATTGAAGTTGTTTTGTAGTGGTTGGGGGTGTTGATGTCGTACTTGACATCATCAAAATTTGAGTTGCACAAGACTCAAAATAGGAACTATACCAAAGCTCGAATTTACAACATCCACAACACCACTTGCATGACCTATGTTTTGAATATTTTTAGTTATGATAGGATGTATTTCAATACCTTGCATCCACAATCCCATTGCAACCAATACATGCATATCTGACTCTACAGTGATGCAAAAAATTGATTGTATCTCAAGAAAAATTAACATAAATACCCAATAGGGCTCTATTAGACCTGTAGCATAATTTAAGGTGCTTGCACTCATGAATTGAACATTGTACATATATTCGGTACAAAAGGACAAAATTTTCTACAAAGTCACTTTGATAGTACATTTCGAAGCCGAAACAAGCTCAAATAGTTTTTTGAGCTATAGAAAAGTTTCCTAAGAGATTTGTTTTGAAGTATACACCATTGAGAGTATCCTCAACAATTTTCACAGCAATCTAAGATTATGAGCAAGGATTTGCTGATGGCAAGCTTTCGGAAGCAATGACTTGCTCTGATATCAATTGTTGAAGTTTGGGGAGTAGGAGAGCATAGAAATGACAGGAGAGGAGAAGAGGCTTGGATCATAACACAAATTGTACTATTACTAAATGAATGTAAAAAAAGAAATAGCCCATTAGGGTTATTGTTGTATATATAAGCTAGATGAAAAAACCTCTAATGAGGCAAAAGGTGCTACAATGATTCTAATTGTGTTCATATACATCAATACAAAATATACTAATATAATCTAACTTGAGAGTTGCATAGATTTAGTGTGCTAGTCCTCAACATCTTGAAGGCCATTCTAAAATATAGCTTGAAACCACTATGCATTAATTTTGTGGATCTTCCACACCATGCTCAACATCTCGAGTTCAAGATCATGATCTGCTAATTTGCACACAATTGAATGGGCTTAGCGCCTGTGCGCTGCCACCTACAACAACCATATGACCCTCTCAAGATGGGTTGTCATCAAGTCCAGTTAATTGGTTTCCGAGGTAGTCCTTTCATCCTTGTGTCATCAAGTTAGGGGGAGGTCAGATTCACCCAGATGTGGAAGTGAGTGATCCAGACGGAGGTAATAGTAGGAGGACGAGATGTTCTAACTTGTCACATTGAGTCCCGGTTCGCTGGCCTGGTGGTTGGGCCTCTCGCCTCTTGAGGCGGGGGTGAGGGTTCAACCCCTGGCAGCAACATGTAGGGACATATAAATTCCAGGAACTGATGTATGTGGCTGTTGGCCACCGTTTGACCATCCCCGCGGTAGTTGTGACCGCCGTTTAACCCAGTTGTAAACCCCTGTTCTTGTGGGATAAGGGGGGTCCCATGGGTACTATGCCCTTCCTTGTACAGTTGTAATTTCAAAGTTAAAGTCCGGGGGAGTAGGCCTCGGCCGAACCTCCATTTAAAAAAAAAAAAAACATCTTTCATTGCTGTAGCACTCGCATTCGCTATGTCTCATTTCTGCTCTTACAGGTCGGGATTCAGGGGAGGGGGAGATGTCAGATTCAACAAGATGTGTAAATGAGCGCACGCAGACAGAGATGAGAGTAGGGGGACGACTCACGAGAGATGAGCACTCGCATAGTCGGAGTCGCATTCGCTGTTCTCATTGTTCCTGCTAGTACATAGATGAGAGTCGGTGGGGACACTCCGTCAGCTTCGATATTACGTGGGAGTGAGCGCACGCAGACGAGTCACGACACAAATAGGCTCCTTTCTGCGACAGAGAGTGCAATAAAAGAATGGCAGCAAGGTAATAAGTTATCTCTGTTTTCTGAAAATGAGCAAAGATGGTCGAAAAGGAATGGCAAGTTACAACGCGCGCATTCATTTTACACTTGTCGTCTTGAAGAAAAGCATTGACGTGCATGCACCTCGCACAGAACAGTTTAGTCAAGCTCACAAAAGCACAATACTGGCGCCTGCACTCTTCTTCGAGTCCTCCAAAATTCGTACATACAGAATATTCGCTTGTTTACCTCCTTAAGAGTAGAGGGATATGTAAACTTTCATACAGCTATTTTTTTTCTTTTTTCTTTCTTTCTTTGTTTTTTTTTTGAGAAGAGGAAAGTAGAATCTTTGCCATCGCTTCTTATGCCACAGAAAAAAAGCAAAAAGCAAAAAAAAATCCATGTTTGGATTATATACCCTATAACCTTTTTGATTAAGGTCATAGCCAATCAAGATGCATTTCTTTGACTTTGGATCTAATTTGCCTCTGATTTGTGAAGGTATGTGTGCATATGATATGCACCCAAAAATCCTGCAATGATCAAGGCGTCTTCTTCCATTCCATGCTTCATATGGTGTCATCCCATGTAATGCGTTTGATGGGAGTTTATTGATCAAAGATGTGGCTGTAGACATAGCCTCTACCCATAGGTAATTGGGCAACTTCTTCTCATTTAGGATTGACCTTGTAGCCTCCACTATGGTTCCATTTCCTTTCTACCACTCCATTTTGTTTTGCAGTATACCTGGTTGTAATCTCTCTTTTGATTCCTCTCTCTTGGAGATAAGAATCAAAGTCATGGGAGAAATATTCTCCCCCTCATCTAACCTTAGCCTCTTCAAAGTCTTACCTTTTTGATTTTCTACAAGTGCTAGAATTTTCTTAAAACATGAAAACACTTCATCTTTGTGCTTCATAAAGTATAGTATTGTCCGTCTACTACAATAATCAATGAATGATTATTGGATCCAGACACATAATAATTGGATCCAGAGATTGAAGGCTCCTTGCTTGGGCCCCATACATCTGTATGGACTAGCTCCAATAGGTCTCCATGAATGTATCTCTTCTTTGTGAATGGTTGTCTGTGAGACTTGCCAAGTTGACAAGCACTACATTTGTATATCATATGTTGTTTGGATATGTTTGGTATACCAAGCACACTTCAGATCCCTACTAATTTGCTTTAGAGCCCTGTCACCTATATGAGCTAACGTCTTGTGCCAAAATTCCAACTCTGATAGAGTTTGGCTACCATAATTGAACAATGCAATGTTTCTAGTATCTTGGATCTCAAATGTAAGTAGTCTACTTGACTTTTATCCTCTTGCTATCCTCTTGAATCCTTGATGTGGGTCTTCAAAAAATGCTCCATTCTTTATGAATTTGAGCTACAATCCTTTTTCAACAATCTTGCCTGAGGTTTTTGGTGATGGTTGGCATATATAATACTTTGCTCAATAAGTTCATTTTACCATATGAAGTCTTCACATTACCTATCCTCTCCACTAGATTCCTTGTGACATCTCATGTTTGGACTTCATGTTTATTCCTAAGATCCTCCAAGTCTAAGAGTAGAGCTCCATTCCTTGCTACATGATTTGAGCAACCTAAGTCTATATAGAATACATGTTCATCAACTTTACCTTGCTTCATGGTCATGTTCATTAGAAGTAATGAATCCTCTCGAGTTTGATCATATGCATAGTTGTTGTAGTCTCTCCTTCCTCTATATCCTCCTTGATAATTATTGTTGTTGTATGACCTGTTGTTGTAGCCATTGTTGTTGTTGGATCTACCTCTTGAGCTTCCATAGTGTTGACAGATGAAGCAAGTACGAGCATACACGCAGATCTAGCACTAAGGCAACCCTTTATTTTTTTCAAAACCCTTACACCATTTAAAAGTGATTCTCATCACTAAAAAACCCTGTAAATACTATTTTCACTTTTTTGTAGCTCCATTTTGTACAAGCTGAGGAGTCCTCGAGCTTGGGGAGCCTTAGAAGTAGTTGCCTACCAATTTTCGTATTTTTTAGATCTCGTTTGAGCCCTCAAATAAGCCCTGGAACCTAATTTTTAACTAGGCCAGACACTAGGTCTGGACAGGGCCAAAGCTATTCAAAAACTATAAATAGAGCTAGAGAGCTCATTTTTGGGGGGAGCTTCTTGTAGTTTTGAGCTTGTATGAGAACTTGGTTGCAATAGAAGTGATTCCATTGTCTTACTCTCTTTGTTCTTGTCGTGTGTGTGCATGTGTGTGTATGTGTGTGCATGTTAGTGTGCTTCTCACACACACATTTGTGCCTTCACTTGCTCAAGGTCTTCACACCATCCTCATGTCTTCCTGGATTGACATTAAAGGAGGTGCTACTCATCACTGAGCTACACCAAATTTTGGCGCCGTTGCCGGGGATTCGAGCTTTGAGGACGAGCGTGTGATGGTAAGACGTAGCGAGGACGCGTTCGAATGGTAAGTAGTAGGTAAATTTCTGGTTTTCTTCTCCATCTCCATCTCCACCTCCATCTCCTTCTCCACTACATATTCCCTCTTCCTTGTCATTCTCCTCATTTGTTGTGTGCGAGTTTGAGAGAGGGCGAGCGTGTGCATTTGTGTTGTGTGTTTTTTGCATGTTTCTTGCAGGTACCAGCTCCATCACCATCTCCAGCAAGCTCAGCAGGTACATAATCTTTCTGCACAGGCCCCGAGGCGTCGAGCTCGAGCTATCGTGACACTTCGAAAACTTCAACTAATCACGTTTTTGAGTGCACCACAACACTGCGCAGGCTGAGAGCACCTAGGATCACAAGACAGAACCACAAAATTCACCATAGCTCGACCTATCGTGACACCTCGAGGTATCGCGACACTCACGACTTATCGTGACACCTCGGAGTATCGCGACACTCCGAAGTATCGCGACACTTCGACCTCGACCTATCATGACACCTCGACCTCGACCTATCGCGACACTCCGAAGTATCGCAACACTTCGACCTATCGCGACACCTCGACCCCGACCTATCGTGACACTTCCCACCTATCGTGACACCCCGACCTATCACGACACTTCCACCTATCGCGACACTTCCACCTATCGCGACACACCGACCCCACCTATCGCGACACCTCAGAGTATCGCGACACTCCCAAGTATCGCGACACTCCGAACTATCGCGACACTCCCAAGTATCATGACACCACGACCTATCATGACACTCCGACTTATCGCGACACTTTCGACCTATTGCGACACTCCCAAGTATCACGACACCTTGACCTATCGCGACACTTCCACCTATCGCGACACCTCGACCCGACCTATCGCGATACATGGGCTTAACACATAAAATTTGAAGTGAATTAAATGAGTGAATTGAGGTACAATTGGGCTTAGTTTTGGGACACATTGGGATGATATTAGAGCCTTAGGAGTGGGCAAAAGACCTAGAAACCAGGGAGGGAATTCCTGAACCCTGAGAGCCTGTTTTGACCCCTAAGTGCCTGAATGGTCATAACTTTGCCGTACGAACTCCGATTGAGGAGATTTCGGTCTCGTTGGAAAGCTTGTTGAGAATCCTACGTGGACCTCGACTGGTTTTTGTAAGAATCATACGCGGAGTTTTAGAACATGTATTTTTAAGTTGGCCTTTAGGTGGGACTAAGTGGTCATAAGGATTTGGGGGTACAGTGAGTTACTCCAGGGGGGCCTATAAATGTTGATGTGTGTCTTTCAATCCCTTATGGTAATAGAGCTATATTGACTTGTGAACTTTTGTAGGAATATTGTGTGCAAGCGAGGCATTCCAAGGAAAGCTAGCAAGGGTGAGTACCAAGCTTGGGAGAAGGCTTCCTGGGCTTGTGCAGCAGTCTGAGCAACCAGAGAATTGAGGTTGGAAGTTCTCTCAACCCTCCTTTGTCAATTCCTAGCCTAGGCTAAGCACGACTTAGGTGTAGTGATTAATTAGGGCTACGGTAGGCATGATTCAAGTCCAAGAGAACTAAGCAACTAAGTCGAAGCATTAAGTAGGACTTAAGAGCGAAAACCCTAAGGGACAAAAGTAAACTTGAATCGATCACTTATCAAGTGCGAAATTCACTTAAGTATTCCTGACGACGTGATACCAGACAAGATCATAAACATAATAATCAACTAAAAAGAACAAAGTGATTGGTGTCAATCATCCCGCAACGTGAGTGTACTTGGGACCAAGGGGGTAGATAAACCAAGCATATGAACCTTAGGTCAGGCAGACACTTAGGCCGAGACAGACAAAGCCTCAGATCTTCTGAAGCTAGTGTCAATCACACTGCTAGGTCTTGGGCCCAGCAGTGGAGTGATTACCCATACACTCCACGATCAGAAACAAGTGATTTTGAAATGTCCTATCACATGGAGAGACCAGTAGGTAGTTCAGAGGTGGCTTATCTAGAAAAGCCAGAAGGACCTTACAAGACTCAATTGGAATACATCAGGACTAATCGTCTAGGTGCTCGCATCTACGAAGATGGCCTGAGAAGATCTGTGGTTCAGATTAAGAACCCCGATCAACCCCATGGACTAGAACACCCGGTAGTTAAGTTCGAGAATGGAGCATACCTAGATAAAGAGGGGACTATATATGTAGTCACCACTCTTCCTGATAGAACAGACGAGTTTGGAAATGTGAGTGCAGAGACGGATGGAGGTGATATAGAGGAAGGGAACTTAGAGAGAGAGCCAAGAACTCCCCGTGGAAAATCTGTCTTGACCAGAATCATGACTCCAGAGTGGATTCCACAGGATAATAAAAGCATAGATTTTCTTTTAAACCAAGAAACGGATGAAGAACTTGGAAGGCGACTCGGGTTTTCAAAACAAGCTCTTCGGGACATGAACAAATTCTTCTTCCGCTGCTTCTGCCAGCGTCATTTCATGAACACAGTCTTGAATGTCTAAAGCAACTCCTGCAACCGGCGACTGATAGGCAACTACGATTGATAGAGAACTAGAGTCTGGGACTATCTGAGAACTAGACCACATTGAGACAGGACGGGCGATGGACAGTCACGAGTTGAGAGGGGAGGCTATCCATCGCGCGAATGACGGGCAGGCGACTGACGGGTGCACGACGGACGGCTATCCATCGCGCGATTGACCGGGTGCACGACAGACGGCTATCCATCGCGCGATTGACGGGCAGGCGACTGACAAAGAGTTAAGCTGAAGCAGGCGTGTCCATCGCGCGATTGATGGGCAGGCGATCGACACACGACTGACGGGTGCTCGGCTATTCATCACGCAACTGACGGGCTTGAGCGCGTATCTGAAAGAAGGCCATCTTGAGCTGTGTCCATCGCGCGCTTGAGTCCATCGCGATGGACTAGAGTTCTTCAATTGAGGAGTGTCCATCGCGCGATTGCCTGGAGTGTGTCCGTCGCGACTGACATCTAGCCCGGCGGGGGTACCTGATGCTACGGTCCTCGTGGCCCGTGCTGTGATTTTCCTCGAAAGAACTCTCTCTCTCTTCCCGACGGCCGCGTGGCAGGGCTCGTGACCTGTGGGGATTTGAGTGTGGCAACAACTAACTCAATGAAAAAAGATGTACGTGCTTGTCCAATAGAGCTCGGGTGATTTGGCCTTCTTTCGCGGTGGTTGATGTCCATCGCACGATAGCGAGGCATGCTGGCGCATTATTAAAAAAAAAAAGAGGTAGCCCTACGAAAAAGAGAAAAAAAAAAGTAAAAAAGTAAAAAAGAAAAAAAAAGAAAAAGAAAAAGAAGAAATTCAAAAAAGAGAAGAGAGCTACTTTTATTGTGGGATTTTTGGGCTTTTCTAGTTGCTTCTCTTCTCAGAGTCAGAGTTTTAGAAAACGTTCTTCTTTCTCGGGGTGTCCCTCTTTTGTCATGGATTTGGCGTCCCACCCTCTTGTGAGAAGCAATCTGGCCCCTCCTCCCGGGGAGACCGCTAACCTCGCCTCTTTGTTGGAGGGGGGCTCCTGTGCCGCCCAAGGGACCCTCGAGAGTGCTGAACCCCCCTTGGTCTCCCTCAATAGATCCGCAATTTTGTCAACACAGGAGGAGCTCAAGAAAGTTTGCCTCGTCGGCCAAATGTTCGGCCCTAGGCCCCCGCTCAAAACTGTGCGCCAGTGGCTTCGCAACGAGTGGTTCCCCCGCGGGCTAGTTGTTTGTAAGTGTCAGTTCTTACTGGCAAGCCACTTGCTGCTAGTCTTTGAAAATGAAGATATGGCGTTTCGAGCCCTTAGTGTCGGAACTTGGCAACTCGGCCGGGCGACCCTGTGCCTATTCAGATGGTCCCCTGATTTTACTCTCGACAAATCGAAATCGCTTCGGTACCCCCTCTGGGTTGAGCTCCCTAACCTGCCATACTTCTTGTACAACTTCGTATGGGACATCGTTTCTCCTATCGGCAAGCCGTTGGCCTCACGCGAGGACATTGGTGGTCTCATTTATGAAGGAGCAAGACACTCGTTCAACGCCCGGTGGCACCCTCAAATCTGTGTCGAGGCTGACCTCAGTATGCCACTCCCATCGAAGATCAAACTGGACTTGGGCGAAGGGGAAGTATGGGAGCAAGACATCAGCTACAAAAACCTTCCCAACGCGTGCTTTCGTTGTGGGCAACAAGGTCACAGGATCAAAGATTGCCCTTTGAGACGAAAAAGCAAGCCAAATCAAGAAGCCCCCAAAAATGCTCAAGACAGCAATGGAGCATTGAATCACTCGACGAAAGTAGAGGAATTCAAGGGTCCCCGTAATCCAGAAGCTGATGCAGACGGGTTCATCGAAGTCATAAGAAGAAGGAAAAGAAGCCCTAGGGCGACCTCTGAACGAAACAACAAGTCTGTTTCCCCCTCCAGCAACTTGTATTGCAATCTGGAAAAGGAAATCAATGAGTTTGACTACCCAGGTGGGAACCAACTTGAGGAGGACACCGATGTCAAAGGCCTGGAGATCCCTGACAGTAAAGAAACCCTGCAAGAGGGTTACACTACAAGCAAAGAAGAAGGCTTTACTACCAGCAACGAAGATAACATGGATAGTGAAAGCTCCATCATCGGATCGACTATTCCGGAAACGGAGCTGAGAACGGTGTCCTGTTCTTCCCAGCAGGAGGCATCCGGCAAAGGAAAACAACCTATGGAGTTACCATGGAAAAGCCCCCACAAGAACCTATTGCTAACTCGGGATCCGATCCGAGCGAAAAAGAAAGATGAAGCCAAGAGAAGAAAGGACAAAGCTCCCTCCCGCAAAGAGGCATCAATACAGAAATGATTGTCATCTCGCTAAATGCTAGAGGGCTAACCGACCCCTCAAGAGCGACCATCATTGGTCAATGGCTTCGCGACATTAGCCTAAACCTAGACTTTATATGTATCCAAGAGATTAAAATTGACGGAGAAGACCTCCAGAAACGGCTCAGACAGGTCTCCTCGGCCCATGTGTGGATCCCAACGAAGCACCAGCGGGGGTCTGGAGGAACGGTTATCGGTATTAAACAACTCTGGTTTGAAAAGCTTGAGAACTCCATTGAAGATGTAAGTCACCGTTGGATTGCTGTTTCTTTTGGTGCTCCTCTTTGTGTTACTATGGTTTCTCTGTACGCCCCTAACGGGGATTTGGAGAGACTGAACACTTGGGCCTCCTTAGACTCGCTTCCCCACAACGTGCTTATATGTGGAGACTTCAACATGGTGGAGGACCCTACGGACAGATGGATGGGCAAGGGCAGGGTCATCGATAGTCGGGAGAAAGAAACGTGGGACATGACCAAACTTCACTTGGATTTGGTTGAATTCAAAGATTCGAATGGCTTTTCTTGGTCGAATCTCCAAGCGGGCAAGGACCTGAGGAAAGCTAGACTTGACAGATGCTACATCTCTCAGAGTTTTACTCATCAGTGGGGCCACCCTACCATCACGCAACGCACTGACCTCACTATCTCTGATCACTACCCGATCGTTATCACTTTTCAACCTTCCAACAAGATTCGCAAAGCCCCGTGGTTCCATGCCAACGCAACCACCTTCTCTCTCCCCTCCGTCCATCAAGAAATTGCCGATGTGTGGAAGGTGGCGTTCGCCTCTGGCTTGGCCCCAGCCAAGTGCTGGAGAAGTGCGGTTGACAAGTCTCGTAAGATCATGATCAGAACTAAGAAGATGCTCGAGACTGTGCGGCGGGCTCGTAGGGAAGCTCTTTACCACAGACTCTGGCGGCTCGAGGAGGAAGTGAACAAAGGAAAACACCAAGCCCAGAAAGGTCTCCGAAAAATCAGAGCGGTGTTGAGATACGAGGAAGAAATACAAAGGAAAAGCTTGCAAATTTTCTTCAAGGAGTGGTGGGCTGGCAAAGCCGATAAACCCACCAAAGAGATGTGCCGCATCCTTAAAAGGAAACACAATAGAGAATCGATCCCCCTACTGCTAGATCCACATGGCAATGTATGCAATTCGAAAGAAGATAACTTTGGCATCATCGAAGGGCACTTCACGAGACTCCTGGGAACCTCGAACCCCCTCTCCCACCATAGAAGGGACTGCATGGCTGCCATTTCTAGGGTTTCCCCCCGGAGGATACCACCCAACCTCCACTCCCTGCTTCATGCCCCTATCTCTGAATCAGAAATCATTGAGGTCATTGATGCCCTCCCTCTCGGTAAAAGCCCGGGACCCGACGGACTCACTAACAAGTTCTTTAAATCCTTCAAGCTGGTGGTTGCCACCCCTCTTCGGATGGTTTGGCAAGAAGCGCTAAAGTTTGGTGCTCTTCCTTCTTGTCTAAATAATGGAATTATCAAGTTGATACACAAGAAGGGGGAAAAGAACAGAATCGAGAACTGGCGGCCTATTACGATGCTCCAAACAGGATACAAGATCATCGCCAAAGTCATTGCCAACAGAATCTCGTGCCACCTGAGATCTTGGCTTAGTGAGGACCAAAAAGGTTTCATCAAAGGCAAGTCTATCCTGGAAACCATTATGGATATTTGGGAAGGTATTCAATATGCAAATGAGTCTAACCAAGATGTGGTTTTCCTCAAGATCGACTTTGACAAAGCCTACGACAGGCTAGAATGGGACTATATTCTGCAGTCACTCCAAGATCTCGGATGTAGTAAGAAATTCACCAAGATGATCGCGACCCTTCTCGGAAACGCAACGACCCAAATTAACGTTAACGGCAAACTCTCGAAGGCGATCCACCTTAGAAGATCTATTAGACAAGGGTGCCCTCTGCCCCCCCTTCTTTTTGCCATCGCCACTGAGGGGCTGAGCAGACTTGTGGCGCATCATGTGGAGACTGGCAATATCAAAGGCCTCCTGCTGCCTCACGACCACAGTCAAATCATCATGAGACTATTTGCCGATGATATGAACGCGTTCGTTCACAATGATAATACCAGCCTGGAGACTTTCTGGAGGTGTCTTGCTACCTTTTGTGAAGCCTCTGGATCCAAAATCAACCACTCTAAGACCGCCTTTAGGGCTATTGTGGGACATCATCCTGGCCTTCTCATTGATCATGGCTGTCAAATCATTCCGCAGGGCCAAATCTTTCGACTTCTTGGAATCCCCTTGGGGTTTGGCGTCTCTATGGAGCAGAGATGGAACTGGGTGTTGGCCAAACTCGAAAACAAGCTTAACTATTGGAAAGGTATGCAAATCAATCTCGCTGGGCGTGCGATGGTTATCAACACGTTCCTCCTCTCTTCTACCATCTATTTCCTTTCTTGTTGGAGACCGAATGAGCAAGGCCTGTCCAAACTGAATAATATTTGTAGAAACTTTCTTTGGACGGGCGATCATAACAGAAGGGGGGTGCCTAAAATCAAATGGGCCATCTGCACTAGCCATAAAGTTAGCGGGGGGCTTGGTATCCTGGACATTGGGTGTATGGCTAACAAACTGGCAGCCAAATGGATGATTAAGGCTTGGTGCAATAGGGAGGCCTCGTGGGCCAAGCTGATCTTCAGAAACAAGAATGAGTTGGCTCTCATGGGGTTCCCAAACTGGAAGAATCTTGACATCATGACCCTGCTATTCTCCCCGATCCCCGTCTTCCCGAAAGGCTCCAATCTCGTGTGCTCCCTTTGGAAGGGCTGGAATAAAGTCAAAAGCTTCACAAGAATTAGTGAGGACTGGAAGTGGGCGGCCGGAATCAGACAAAACGACTCTATATGGTTTCCGATACATGGCATCCGGGGTGTGGAGTCGTGGAACATTCAAAATGCCAAGAGGTTATGGAACAAAGGATTCAAAAAATGGAAACACCTCTGGAAACATGACACCAACAGCTGGATCAACTTCGAGGATATTGACCCTTGCATAAACATCTCCTACGAAGAATGGAACACTTTGCAAAGCCGATGCCTCGCATGGGATCGTCACAAGACTCGCCTTCTCATGGGACACGACACACCGAACTCGCTTGGTCTCAAATGGCACAATGGAAATAGCCTACTCAGAATCTCGAACATCAAAGAAACGGCTGACCACCAGATCAGCCTCAACAAGAAGTGGTGCCTATCTTGGACGCGGCTTCGGTGGGACATGAAATTCATGGGTATCTGGCACCCCCTTATAGAGATAAAGAAGTCTGTCCTCTTATGGCAAATTCTTCATCGAGGAATTTGGACCAACCATAAGGCTAGCAAACTTTGTGGGATTCCTCCTTGGTGCAAACGCTGCCACCGGGCTATCGAAGATGTCCCACACATCTTCCTTACTTGCCCCAACTCCTACAGAATCTGGCAGACGGTTGGAATGAAAATCAGACTTCAAAATCGGCTTAGTTGGAAACAAGTCCTTTTGGGAGAAGCGATCGGCTGCTCTGCGACTCTCTGGAACGCCATCAGAGGGGAAGTCTTGTGGAAAATTTGGCGGGAGAGGTGTGCTCTCAACTTCGGAGATCCCCCCAGGGAGTAGTCGATTGAGAAATCACTATTCCTCCTTGGCAAAAGGATTGTTAACAGTAAGAAATCCCCCCCCTTCAGGCACCATCAAGTCCTCCTTTTGATCAACAACAAGCTCAAACCCAAGTGGGCCCCGCATGAGGGCGATGAGAGGGTGATTAAGCTTCTCTGTAATGCAACCTAGGATTCATTCAAGCTTCCCCTGCTTTGTGGGATTTGGGGGGTCCCGTGGGCACTAGTCCCCTTCTATTGTACCTTTGTTTCTTAATTTAATTCAAGTCCGAGAGAGTAGGCTATTGCCAAACTTCCTTTATATTAAAAAAAAGAAACGGATGAGGCCTTTTGGAGATATAAACCTGCTCACCCTCAGGAAGTAAGTGCTCTCACAATCTATGAGTTGAAAGAACCGGATAGCCCAGGCAAAGTCACCTACCTAGACGATACATCAGAGAGGGTCTTCGTGGTCACCGAGCATGGCAGACATGCCTACACATGGAAGGGTGAATTTGTTTTTCCCCAACCACGGTCCAATATGTCCTACAGTCACCAAGGAGCTGGCACCTCCCAAGCTCATGGAGCTCAAGGAGATAGAAGTAGAGATAAACCTGAAGTAAGTTTTGTTAACTCCCTGGGAAGAGAAAGAACGGGAACGGAAAGAAATAGAGTGGAAACTGAGGGACATAGAGCCCCATGGAATCAAAGGAATGCTCACGATTTCCCTTTGCCAAGACCGAGAGAACACACTAGGACCCTAAGACCAACTCAGCTGGTAAAGTCCATGAAGAATTACTTCGATGGCACTGGAGACCCCTATGACCACGTGGCAGAATTTAGACAAGTCTTGAAAGCTGAACAGGTGGAGGACCTATTCACACAATATAATGCTTTTGGGCTAACCCTTAGGAACACTTCCCTCATGTGGTTTCAGCCACTGAACGAGAGGCATTTCAGAATCATAGACCAGCTCCTAGAAGCATTTATCATTGAGTTTTCTAAGAGTGGTATAAGGCACAACACTTCCTCACTAATTCATAGCTTCAAGCAAACACCTCAAGAGACGGTCACACTAGTAGGAAGACGGTTTAGGCAATACCTAGAGAGATGCCCGATGCCAGAGTTACCCACACCAGCCAAGCAAGTGGCCTTGTTCTTAGATGGATTGTTGAGCACCAAGCTCAGGTCATATGTGTATCTCAAGGACCCCAAGACGATAGAAGAGTGCGTGCGCATGTGCATAGACATTGAGGACAATCTAGGTGAGGAGTTAGAACTATCAAAAATCTATAAGGAGTCTGATAGCTCTAGTAGCCTCACGACTGGTCAATCTACATCCATTGAGGAACTTGCAGAGAAGGTAGCTCAAAAACTAGGTGTCTCTAGCAAACAAATTTTGAGACTTGCCCGAGCTAAGCGGTGCTACACTTGTGGAGGTGACCATATGGCAAATGTATGCCCCATTATGGCGCAACCCAAGGTGAATCCTAGTAGCCAGTACTGCACCATAGAGCGAAGGTACACCAACCACACTGCACAGGACTGCCCATATAACAAACAAACTGTCAGGCAAAACTACCCTCAGCCATATCCACAACAAGGTAGATACTAGAATCAGTACCCACCACAACAATACAACAGACCACAGCAAACTTATCAACCACCTTATCAAGGGCAGCAGAGACCTCAACCAGTCCTAGTGTAGCAACCCCCTGCTCCAACCAATGTGATCCCAGTAAAATATGCATCTACTGAAGAAAATCCGAACAGAGCCATAGTCCTAGTCACCCCATTGCTATCAGACAGTGATCCAAGTGACCATAGTTTTGACTCCACACATATTGATAGCCCACAGGCTTACTACATGCAGTCACCCGAGCATAACGAGTCATACTATTATGAGGACCCAAGTGAAAATAGTGGGGAGCTTGAGTATGCAAATGTCATGTACACAAACCCCAACTCTAGACCTCAACCTAGGCAGGTACGACCCCCATTTCCTAGAGGACCATGCTTCAGATATCAGGGAGATCACCTTATGTGTGATTGTCCACTGCCTGTCCCTACACAACCCCAACCAGTAACAATTCAGGGTTTCTGTCAAGACTACAAAAAAGAGCATCTCCTACGAGATTGCCCAAAGAACCCTAATAACATGCCTAAAATCACTCCTATCAATGTTGTTGGGTTAGTTGTAGACTCCACAGGGAGTGTGACTTCCACTGCACCTGTGCAAGTGATCACAAGAGCCCAAGCACTACAACAAAACCAAGGTGTTGGTCAGGAAAAGAGCCCCGAGGTGAGTGAAACAGAGAGCATAACCAAAAAGAGGACTAGAGCCTGGAAGGATAGTCGTGAAAGAATGAAAAGGCAATGGGCAAAAAAGATGAGCGAACTTGAAGAAAGCTTGAGAGAAACCAAAACAAAGATAAGTGAACTCGCATCTCAAAACCACTCTCACACCACCCCTCCACCACCTCTCCCTTTACCCGCCAATCCATCTTCTTCCATTCCCCAACCTTTCAATACACCACCCTTAACCCACCCACCACCCAGAGTAGGATCCGTCCTAGCCGATCCCACTCCCGAGGACCTAAACATGATGCTTAGAGCATATCAGGCCAGAATCCAAGAAGGGCCAAACGTAACTGATCATGAAAAGTGTTACCCTAGAGCAGAACTAGAGCTAGAATGAACCAAAATTTGTGCTAAGATGGTGGAATTGGCTCAGACTATGTTTGAAGCCAATCGCCTCTTTAACATCTCTAGTTCAGCTAAGACGCAGTTACACTTTGATGGACTGCTAGAACGAATAGAGAGGCTAATTGCACAATCAGAAAAGGAACCCACCTCTCAAAATAAGGGCAAGGCAAGTGAGAATGTGAGCCTACCTCCCCAGGAAGCCTACGTGCCTAACTCTACGGAGCCAGACACATCATCTTCTATGAATCGGTTCACACCAGAATTCCTACGAGAGATTCAAGAAGACAAATGGGCTAAAGAAAGTGAAGTCCCTCCTCCCATTGAACTTGTGGATGATGCACACGATCAATTTCCACAGGACATCCCATCCATTTATGAGGAGCATGAGAGCACCCACTCTCAAGAGAGATTAGACTTTGAGTCTAATTCTCTACAAGAATTACCACATTTCGCAGGCCCATGGGAAACCAAGTCTACTTGTCTGAGAGCGCCCACAGTCATGATAAGAAATGAAGATTCTATCATACCTAGGAATACAGAGGTAGTAAAGAACACTAAAGTGCAGTGCAATCTCACTTTAGAAGAGCTACTCAAAGTTAAGCCAGAAGTGTGGAAACATGTAGCCAAACAAGTGCCAGACATAGTGAAATCGCGCTCCCAAGTAGGATCTCATAGAACAGTGCCTGAAATGCCATTGGATAAGATAGGAGACATGAGTGAAGGAGAAGAAGGAAATACCTATCTCCCAGTTACCCATCAGGGTTACACAACCAAGGCGATTTTGGACTCAAGTGCAGGAGTTGCAATTGTTACAACTTCCCTTTGGAAGCGTTGGGGCAAGCCAGCACTCCGACCAACGAGAATGAAATTGCAGATGGCCGATGGTCATATTGAAAGGCCCTTAGGATTGTTAGAAGGAATAACTCTCACTACATGTGGGGTTGAGTTTGAGCATACTTTTGCTATATGCGACTTTAGCAAAAACCAAGCCTACGAGATGATTTTGGGGAGGCCATTTATGCGGCAATTGCAAGTAGTCCAGGATTGGGGAACCAATTCCTTGTATTTGCAACATCTAGGTGTTACAACCAAAGTCGATCTTAAGGATTACTCTCTTAGAGACGTACCGCCTATTCAATGGAATCCCATCCATAGAGCCAAAGATGAGACTGAGTCTGTGCATTCCATAGGATCCGGATCCTCGTGGATGCATGAAGACACCCACTTATGGATGTGTAAGGTAGCAGTAGAAGAAGAGAAGAGAGAGAAAGCCAGAGAGGTAGGTGCAAAAGAAAACCATAGATCAATTCAAGACCCAGCCTATGCACCTCTAGTCTTTCCTGATGAGGAATTTGAACCCCATGGCTGGGCAGAAATCCTAGCAACAATGGATGTAGCTATCAATGAAGAGCAGTGGACACCTCACTCTGATGAGGATGGCTATGACATTTCAGTCTTTTCAATAGAGCCAATCATGGGAGATGCAGTTTTAGAAGAATGCGAACCTAGCCCTGATGCATTTGAGGATGCGAGTGACTCCAATCTAGAGTCAATCATAATGGACCCACCTTTTGCATCAGATGAAGAATACTTCTATGAAGTAGAATTTCAACCTCAGAGGTATGGAGAGCTTACAAATGATGTAAGGCTAGCCACACACGTGACCTCGAAGGAAGAAGGAAAGAAAAGAAAGAAGAGAGAAGTCACACCAGAAGAGGAAGAATCTTTGTTTGAGGTCCCGGAAAATTTTAAGAAGTATGAGATAGATGATAGGAGAGCCATGATCAGAATGCCTAAACGAGAGGCACAATCAGGGGAGGCCTATGATAACAAAGAAACCACTAAGAAAATAGTGGTAGGCATAGAGGAAGGAGAAGAGAGATGCACTTACATAGGACATGACCTGACGGAAGAAGAAGAGCACGAATTGATAGCCTTGCTAAGAGAATACAGAGATGTATTTGCTTGGAGTTACAAGGATTTGAAAGGCGTGGACCCTGACATATGCTCTCACACTATCCCCATGACCTCAGATGCCAAACCTTCTAAGAAAAAGCCATACACATATAATGATAATTATGCTGCTAAGATCAAAGAAGAGAGAGATAGACTGGTCGAAGCTGGATTCATCTATGAAATTGAGCACACTGAGTGGGTATCCCCCATCATAGTGGTGCCCAAGAAAAATGGGAAGCTGCGTGTATGCATTAACTTGAAAAAGGTCAATGCAGCCACAATTCGAGATAACTATCCGCTTCCTATCACAGAACATCTCTTAGAAAGAGTAGCAGGCAAGGAAGTGTACAGCTTCCTTGATGGATTTTCGGGCTACAATCAAGTAGCCATAGCTCCAGAAGATCAGCACAAGACGGCTTTTGCCACTGAATGGGGCATTTTTGCCTTTAGAGTAATGCCATTTGGGCTTACCAATGCACCTGCGACCTTCCAGAGACTAATGTGCCATGTATTTAAAGAGTTCCTGAGGAAGAACTTAGAAGTCTATGTTGATGATCTTTGTGCTCATTCCAACATTAGACAGACACATATACCAGAACTCAAACAAATCTTTGACTAATGTAGAGAATATCAAGTCTGCCTAAACCCAGAAAAATGTGTTTTTATGGTCAGGCAAGGCAAGATTCTAGGACACATAGTGTCAAAGAATGGCATATCCACTGATGAAGACAAAGTGAGAGCCATAGCAGAACTACCTAGGCCAAAGAATGTCAAGGAAGTACAAGCTTTCATGGGGCATTGCCGTTATTACCGACGGTTTATACACATGTATGCCATCATAGCAAAGCCTCTGTATGGACTTTTGACTAACTTTGAGTGGACGGACGAATGTGAGAATTCCTTCCAAGAGCTTAAACGAAGATTATGTTCAGCACTAATCTTGACCACACCAGATTGGAACAAGCCATTCCATGTTCATGTGGATGCTTCCAATTATGCTATTGGATGTGTACTTGCACAACCTACTGGTGAAGGTAATATGGATCTTCCAATTGCCTATGCTAGTAGACAGTTGAATGCGGCTGAACGAAATTATACCACTACGGAGAGAGAAGGACTAGGCATGGTATATGCAGTTAAAAAGTTTAGACATTATTTTCTTGCAAATAAGTTTAAATTTTTTACTGACCATCAGGCACTGCTATATCTCGTAAACAAGCCATGCAATACAGGAAGATTAGTAAGATGGTTTCTCTTGCTAATGGAATATGATTTCAAGGTTGTGGTAAGGAAAGGGAAGACTCGTTTGAGAGCAGATCATCTATCTAGGCTCACATCGGGAGAAGCCCCACAAGGAGTGTCAAATGACCTTCCTGATGCTTACTTGTTTAATTTGGAAGTGGTGCCGCAGTGGGCTAAGTCATTAGTGCCAATATTGACATACGGGCCTAACCACCCAGTAGTAAACACAGAGGATAGAGAGGTAGTAAAAGCCCAAAAGTATCACATCATGGCAGTAAGTATTTACAAGCACACAGATCAAGGGATCTTGGCTTGTTGTGTGGAAGAGGATGAGTACGCTAAATGGTTGCAATGAGCACATGTAGGTGCATTAGAGCAACACTACTCAAAGCAACGAACCCTACAGACACTAAGGAGACTCGGAGTGCATTGGCCAACCATGGAAGCTGATGTCCAAAAGTTGTGCAAGGAATGCCCAATCTGCTGCATTAAACCACCTGTGGAACATGCCACTCTTTATCAAGTGTCCATAGTGCCAGATTGGAGTGAACCACTAGTATCCTTCCTGAGGACGAAAACATTCCCTCCAGACATGACTCTGGCTAGGAAAAGGAGTTTAGAACAAGAAGCCCTAGATTACTCACTCATTGGTGATAATCTATACAAGCGTGGTAAAGATGGTTACCTGAGAATATGTGCCCATGAAAGTGAATATCTCAAGATCTTGGAAACGGCTCACCAAGGTGTAGCAGGAGGACACTTTGGTCCAGATAGGGTGATCAAAGCAATTCTATTTGCAGGATTTTAGTGGACCACCCTTCACATGGATGCACATACCTATGTGAAGAGGTGTGAGATTTGTCAGCGAACCCAGTATCCTATACGCAAAGATGAGATGCCACTGAAGCCTATGATGGGCGGACGTGCATTCTCTAAGTGGGGAATAGACTTTGTAGGTCCTATTAATCCCCCAGCTAAGGGCTCACGTGCTGAATACATCATCGTGGCCACAGACTATCTAACCAAGTGGGTAGAAGTGAAAGCTACTACAAAAAATGATGCTCAAACAACAACAAAGTTCTTATTTGAAAATGTGTTCACGAGGTACGGATTGCCGATAGAGTTGGTGAGTGATAGAGGCACACACTTCTTGAATGAAGTCATAGAAAACCTTCTCCAAGAATTCTTGGTGATACATAAGAAATCTGCCCCCTATCATCCACAAGCTAATGGCCAGGCTGAGAGCACTAATAAGATCTTATGCAATGTGCTGACTAAACTAGTGAACAATAAACGCTCTGATTGGGACAAACAGCTACACCATGCTGTTTGGGCATACCGAGTTGCCTATAAAACGGTACTCCAAGCCACACCTTTTCAGATGGTGTTCGGTCAGAATGCGGTGCTACCCTTAGATTTTTTGATACCTACATTGAAAATTGCACAAGAGCATGACTGGACAGGCCATGAAATCTCCTCTCGAATCTTTGATCTTGAACGTCTAGGCGAGACACGATTGAGAGCTGCAGCAGGAATCTATGCAACGAAGAAAAGGCAAAAGGCATATTTTGATACACATGTGAAGGATAAAGGCTTGAAAGCAGGAGACCTAGTCCTCGTCTACACATTGAAGCAACATGCACAAAAATTAGAGAAAAGAGGTTATGGACCAATGATTATCAATAGGATCTCCACAAGTGGAGTAGTACAACTAGCCACTCTAGAGGGTGACATACTACCAAGTTACATAAGCGGATGTAGAGTCAAGCTATATCAAGAACCCTTAACTGAAGAAATGCTCAATCGACTTAATACTGCAAAGAAACGCAAGGAGGAGGAAAAGCGAATTCGTGAAGAAGCACAGGCCGAAGCTTTAGAACGCATTTGACGAATGAAACTGCGAAGACAAGGTAGAGATCAGGCCATGACTGACAATCATGAAGCTCATGGTTATCACATCATGTGTGAGGCTTCAGGTAAGCGGACCCATACGATAGTTGATCGGCGACCTTTTGTGACTGTAGAAATAGGACAAAGAAACAACACAACAAGCGTGAGAGCTTTAATTGATTCAGGAGCAGCAACTAGTGCAGTTCGGCTTTCTTATTGCCAGCAGCTGCAATTAGAGGTAAAACCCCTAGAAGCATATCTGATAGGATTAGGAGGTGTTGAAACCCCTTGCATGGGAGAGGTGGAACTTGCCCTCTGCATACAAGAGGTCCTCATGCCAGCAAAAGTGCTAGTATGTGAAGACGAGGATCTTACCGAACCTCTGGTCTTGGGCCAAGACTGGATCTACGATCACGCAGTCAACCTCAACCTAAGAAGTGGACTTCTTCAGGCTTGGATAGGCCAAAGTCGTCTTACGATTGAATTAGAAAATCAAGCACTCAAACCAATAGAACAGGCACCAACTCCTGGTCCCTCCAGGAATCCACACAAAGATAATGATGCGGTTCTTGTCCAAACTTCTATGGTGCAGAGGATTGTCAATCTTACCAAAGGTACAGGGGTCAATGAGGAGTTCACAGCTGGACCAAAGGAGATTTTAAACATGCAGACCAAACATCATACAACACGGAGGAGGCCGTTGACCAAGCAGCAGGAGCGCCAACTAGTGCAACACGGAATACCTCGTGGCGCAAAGAAGATCTAGATACGCAAGGATGGAAAACCCACAGCTCTGGTAGCAAGTTCTCGAGGAGGCAACAAACAAGCCACACCATCCCGGACACAAGTGAAGGAGTACCCTAGGCAACCTCCTAGGCACACCACGTCTATTTGGGTCCCTAAGCGGTCAATGAAGGCTAGCCCCAACGCTAGACACATATGGGTGCCCAAGGCCTGCTTACGAGCCCAAATAGCTCCAACTCTAGTCATTGACATAATTCAACACTCACAAGTCCTCTCAAAAAACAATGCAGGAACTCTACCTAAAGACCACCCTAACCCACACTCAGCCAAACCGAGGAATGTCTGGAGATGGGTACCCAAAAGGTCCCAAATCCACCACAACCTAGTGCATAAATCTTTGCCTGTCTTTAGAGCTAAGAGCTACGAATCCTCCATCAAGGCTTGGAGACTTAAACCGTGTATCAAACCCCCTGACCCAATCGTGTAAATCCATCCACTCTGATGAAGGAGCATTCTGAGTACATTGCATAACCAAAGTATGCATCTAGGATGACACTAACCTCTAATCACCACTCACATCTATTACAGACACCTCATCTCTAACCACTAACCATTGGGATTGTCATGTCAGTATTGTGGAGGGAACACTGTTACATTCTGTTTCCTACGCAACACTAATGTGCTTTCTTCCAGCAGATAAGCATCAGAAGTATCATGGCAGCAGTAGCAGGAACAAGCTCCCAGGCGGGCTCTGGTAATCAAAGCAATTGGGATACCATGCCTGTGGAAGCCCCACTGACAGCAAGGCCTGAAGAACTGTTGAACGTAAGAAGAATTCCTATTCAGATCCACCAAATGGCCTAATAGAAAGAGTGAAGGGGCATTCTCACTGGTTCAATGAGATGCCTGGAGACTTGGGAGATGCCGACCACATCTGGGAGTCAAAGTTGGAATTCGGAGGAGTCTGGTGGACATTTCAATTCTTCTCAAGAGAATTTGAAGCATTACAGAATGCAGATCCTCTTCAGAATATTTGGTAGAAAGCGGGTCTGCAAGATTACTTTAGTGCAGCTTTGCCTAGGCCAAATTTTCTTAGGTGCTACTATTTGATAGCGACATTGAAGCCAACTGGGGATAAGGATCATTCAGGCACATTCCTGGTACCCTCTCTGTCAAACCAGGAAGAAATGAAGAAATTTGAGTTAAATATCACTGTAATCAGGGAGGCCCTTCAAATGTATGGCACCCATGTGCCTTCCAATCGCGATCCCTTGATACCAGAGTCAATGAAGAGCAACAGAATCAAGAAGTTGAAGGAAATGTGTGCCCTCACCCCTAACATCGCCATACCCCTGCGAATGTGCCTTCAACACTTTGCATTTCCAGCTCAAGATCGCTTCACCCAACCTCACAAGAAAATATGGTATGGATTATATCTACCAGAGACTGGAAGCTTGCCAATTAAGATGTCTGTATGGATTCTGGACCAATTGTATGAAGCAGGCAAGCGGGGTGTGAGGAAGCATACGTTACATGGCTGCTGTGCGATCACCAGAATTATTTATAGATGTCTTGCATATGACGTGCCAATAGCAAGGGCCCTTAAATACTCACAACTGGAATTTTTCAAGGGGCGGAAGTCAGGGAATCAGCCTGCGAAACGAATGCATGGATCACTCTCCCAGGTCATGATCCCTCACGAGGCCACAGCCGAAGCTTCCCCTAGAGAAGAAGCTTCCCCTATACATCTCCAAGGAACTCACTCAGGGGGCGTGGTACAACCCACCCCATCCGCCCCTCCACTACCTACCGATGCTGAGTTTGCATCCGTGGCCACCTTAACTGAGGATCCCAATTTTTATTTTGAAAGATTCTTGCAGACGGCCCACTTATCTGATAGTGAAGGTTTTCCTGACAATGCCGATCCGGGATCATCATTCCAAAGAGAACAGCCACAGGGCGAGACAAGCAGGGTACATTGGGGAGATGAGGCACAACATCCTCATGATCCAAGCACACAAAATCAGGAAGAAGAACGGGGAAATGAACCAGAGGTGAGTGATGAGGAGGCCCCTGCCTACACGGCACAACTCAAACGGCTATACAAGACAATCAAGCAGGTACAGAGAAGACATAAGATGACCGAAGAGGCGAATAGAGCCCTAGTGAAGCAAATGCTGCAAGCGGAGAATGTTGACCCACATTTTGTTGAATCATTGAATATGTTGGCGGACACATGTGGGATCGGGGAAGCAATGAGGACAATGGTCTATCAAGAAAACCCTGCCTATGATCAACGAAGGATTGATACACGACCAAGGCGGGGAAAAATGATTCAAATGGAAGTCTCGACCGCATTGCCTACCACAATTTCAGAGGATGTTCACATGACTAGCCCAAGTCCCACTGAAGAACAAGATGTAAATACACAGGTACCATCCCCACCGTCTCCTCCCATCCAGCCCTCAGAACCCTTTTCCACTAGTCTTTCTGCACAACCGGTATACACCCATGGTGAAACCATTGTACACACCTTCGTTTTTACATCCTTCCCTTTACCCACATCCATCACTTCTGCCCAAATTTTTGAACCCCACACAGGTCATCCTGCCACCGATCAAACCATAATAGGTCACCCTTCCTATCTCCCCGCCCTCGGACAACCACTTGCCACTAGCCAGACCTTATCCCATCCTTTTCCAGTCACCCACATAGTTCCTCCCTTCCAAGCCCTATCCACCACTTCCCTTATAACTGCCTCAGGCTCAACACGTCACCCAACCCCCATTCTGGACCCACCTCGTAAATATACTCCAACCGGTTGAGAACTATAATAAAAAGTCCCTTCCCCAACCCAACTTCCCCACATTCACTGCCACCACTAACACACCACCCACCATTCCTGTATTCACAATTCACACTTCACACACTATCACGTCCGATCCCATGGACCTTTCACCATCCACCGGAGCACCCACCACCTCATTGGTTCCCACAGCAGCACAATTCACTTCACTCATAGGCACATCATCCATTTTGCCCTTACCCATCCCCCATCCCCTTGCATCTTCCACCTCTAACCCCACATTCACATCATTTAGTCATGCACTAGACACAATGTTCGACGCGGCCACACAAATTAAACAAGAGTATAAATTACTGGAAGAGCATAACAACGAGCTTTGCAATCTCTTGGCACAACTCCAGGAGCGTGTCAATGCCTTGCAGTTCAGCAATACGGCATCACAAAACGAAATTTCCGCTCTCAAACAATCAAATGCACAGATGGAAGCCATGTATACGGAATCAAGTAAGGCTATGGAGGAACAGCTCCGAGATCAAATGGGCCGCAATGCGAGACTTCAACGCAACATGGCCCTACTACGCCGCCATCTAGCAGCGGCTCAAGAAGAGAACCGAAGGCTACAACAACAAAACCAAGAGAACCTAGAAGCGGCCATGGAAAACACCCCGGGAACACCTATAGACCCTGCAAAATTCCAGGCTGTCCCCTCAGAGCATATTCAATAGGTTTTAGAAGGTTATGCAACCCTCTTGGAAGCCCATGATCAGTTGGCAGACCAGATAAAGGAACTACAAGGATCCAAAGTACTGACAACACACCCACCCACACCTACAAAGATGGTCGATGCCGCTACTTCGCCAGAACCTGAACCTTCAACGAACAGTGAGGTACTTGAGCTACGACAACAGGTAGCAGAATTGAAGATCAAGTTGTTACAATATGAACGACCTCCCTCTCCACCGGATCAACCACTAGAAGAAGAAGCAGTCATCGTTCCAGTGGAGGAAACATTTGATGAGACTTATGAGCCTCAACCTTTTCCAGGAGGCACAATCATTGATGAGGGACAGGACACTTATGAAGAACCCCCTTCGGCATGGATGAAACAGGTAGAAGAAATGGGACAGACTCATGAAGAACGTGTCTCCTGCCAAATGTTGGCCATGAAGACCATTGAAGAAACCATACTTCAATCAGACTACTTCAGACATCTGGCCCCTAGACGACTAATCACCAGCTCAGAATTACAATATAAACCATACTTTGTACTGTTGGCAGACTACAATGCCGAGATCAAACATAAGACCAACAAGTACCCTACTTTCGCGACACAATTCGAACCTGAAGACATTCCAGAGGACGCGTGCAAAGGGAAAATACACCAACCCACCTGGAGGCAAAAGTTATTAGAAACCTATCCGGAGATGCTGCGAACATGGGATCACGTGCCCATGCACTTGAAGTATTACAATTGCTACGGACCAGTGCAACGGAGAAGATCATGGAAGTCATTTGCCATCAAAGTCAAGAACAACGCCAATTGCAAAGAATGGCTCAATTACCCGCCATTGCACCCCCAAATGGCACGCCTACTGTAGCCTACATGATTGCTACCATCAGACATTGGCTTCCACGCCTCCACCCCATGCCCGATGTGGCTGCCGAGATGATGCTCAAGATATTCAATATGATGCAGGTTGTGCTCAAAACTTTCCGCAATGTATGTCATATTCAACCTCCGATTCCTGGGTTTGTTAATGGTAATTATGACCTGCTATATGATATGAGTACAACCCCGAGCATACGAGTCGCTTATGCATGGCACGCACGCATCAGATATCTCCCTCCCTGCTACAAGCAAACTTTCGATGATATGTTCACCACGGGCTTCTGGGAAGCACACTCAGAGGTGTTCGCGCCAAGGCCCACCCATTTGTTACACCTCTTTGCATGCGAACAAATGATGCACTCAGAACTCTACACAACGCCACAACCGGACATACCGAGTGCAGTCAATTGGGATACCCTTCAAAGAGACCTGATCCGAGGGCTGCGAATCAAAGAACATGATGTGGCAGCTGACATTCTCCAAGACTATATTGACCAACCCAAAGATCAAAAGTCTGTCAGAGGTGACAGACGCTAGGGGGGGGAGAGTGTTGACAGATGAAGCAAGTACGAGCATACACGCAGATCTAGCACTAAGGCAACCCTTTATTTTTTTCAAAACCCTTACACCATTTAAAAGTGATTCTCATCACTGAAAACCCCTGTAAATACCATTTTCACCTTTTTGTAGATCCATTTTGTACAAGCCGAGGAGTCCTCGAGCTTGGGGAGCCTTAGAAGTAGTTGCCTACCAATTTTCGTATTTTTTAGATCTCGTTTGAGCCCTCAAATAAGCCTTGGAACCTAATTTTTAACTAGGCCGGACACTAGGTCTGGAGAGGGCCAAAGCTAGTCAAAAACTATAAATAGAGCTAGAGAGCTCATTTTTGGGGGGAGCTTCTTGTAGTTTTGAGCTTGTATGAGAACTTGGTTGCAATAGAAGTGATTCCATTGTCTTACTCTCTTTGTTCTTCCCGTGTGTGCACATGTGTGTGTATGTGTGTGCATGTTAGTGTGCTTCTCACACACACATTTGTGCCTTCACTTGCTCAAGGTCTTCACACCATCCTCATGTCTTCCCGGATTGACATTAAAGGAGGTGCTACTCATCACTGAGCTACACATAGCCTCCTCTGTTATAACCTCTTCCTCCTTGGTTTCTAGGATTCCTAAAACACATCCCAGTAATATGATTAGTTGAGACACATATGGCACATGGAGATGAGCTTTGAGCTCTCCCCTTGCCTTTTCTTCCTCCTGTGCCCCTTTCTCTTAAGCCTCTACCTCTACTTGCAAAGTTTGCTTGAGAGGTACTACCTTCATCATCAAAATGTTTACCTTTACCTTTGCTATTTTTGTTCTTGTTCTCATCTGTATAGAGAGTAGAGGATTGATTACCTTTTGAGTTGCCTCCATTATTCATGAGCTTTGCCTCATGTGTGAACAATTGTCCCATGAGAGTATTGAAATTAGGAACCTGCATGTCCTTGTAGAGGTCCGTGGCTATGGTGAAAGCTTCCCATTTGTCATCTACCTTTATTTTATTGATCACTTACCTTAGTATCTACTCTTCATCAATGATTTCTCCAATGCTTCCAAGTTGGTTTGCTATGTCATTCATCTTGGTGAAAAAATCAATCACACTTTGCTTGGGCATCTCCTTAAGTGTGGTGAACTCCATCCATACTTGATTCTTCCTTGCCTTGGTACTTGATGAGAAGAATGATTCAAGAGCATTCCAAGTCTCTTCTGAAGTCTTGCAACTCTTGATGTGTGTAAGTAAAAAATCAAAGATTGATTTAAGAATATATGACCTTGCCAGAGCATCCTTTGGACACCATGTGGTTAACTTCTCTTGTTGTTCTTGAGTTGGTTGTCCTTTGCTTTTGAGGATTGGCATCCTCTGATCTCCATATATTTAACTATAGAGATTTCTTCCTTGAAGATAAGATTCCATTCTAAGTGACCAAAATGAGTAGTTATCTTGATCCAATTTGTCTATGGATGAAGGAAATCCATCTCCCATGTTGATTTGTTGTTGCTCTGATACCACTGTGAGGAGATGGAGAGATAGGTTCTAGAGAAGAGCTAGTGTTGCACAAAACGTGCTCTACACCTACCAAGTTAACTTCAAGGATGCTTAATATAATCCTTTAGCTTCACAATACTGCGTTTGGAACCAGAAATTCCTTTGGAGCATCATTCTCAAATGTTTGCGTCAAAATAGATAACTTGCATATACTAGAAATGTGAAGACACCTTCTATTTTGGAAATAAAGGTGCTCGATATTATGCTCTGAGCTCACAACCTGGTATGAATTGACCAGAGAGATTTTTGACACATCTAAAGTATATGACTAACTAAATCAAGTTATTTCATCAATTTAGCTACACCATACACTGAGAAATAAATCTAACAAGTTAGTGGGTTCTTCCCGACTTTTCAAGATCTAGAAGGTATGTAGACACAGTCACATTCTATGCTTCATATCTCAAGCGCATCTGAACCAAACTTGATGAGAATTGACATCCGTGTAGTAGACACTTCAATCCACCTAACCCAAGTCAGATTATAGGAAATACATGAGTACGCATAGAGAAATCAATTCCACAAAATCACTGTAATGAAGAAGATGCAATTGTAGATAGCAGACAAATATGTACTTGAAGAAATGTATCAAAATGTATATGTTAATGAACATATGATACAAGGGAAGTGTAGTGGACTACACATAGGTAGTGTGAGATCAATGTATGCTCACTAAAGTAGCTCAGTGTTTCTCAAAATGGCTCACTTAGTCCTGACTAAAAGCATGTCTATTTATACTCATATTTTGAGTTTGAATTTGAATTTATCCTCACCTAAAAGTGATCTTACACTTTAGGAACTTAATTGATTTGATTCCTTCACTAAAAAAAGTTGTGGCTTGACTCTCCTAAATCCACAAGATTCCTGATTCTCTTAGCTTTTACATTTATCCAATGTGAATACTGTTAGTATATGATCAATGTCTACCCCTCATGATTGTATGCACATTTTGTAAGGCCCTCTTTATGAGGAGAAGCCAAGTGTGCATTACCCAATTGATGGGAATCCCAACTTGAATGTTGGATGAAGGTCATATTGGACCATGTAAGGTATTATAAGGAAAGGGAGTTACCAGGGTCCCCAATTGTGGGGTCCGGGGCAGCGGTGAGCAGCCCTGGCTGGGGGGTCCAAGGAGGCCAGCGGGCCCCCTGGTGGGGGTCCAGGGGCAGCGCCCCCGGCGCGACGGTAAAGGGAATATTCCATGGAATATTCCTTGTCGGAGTCAGAAATCATTTATATTTGTTAGGTCGGTTCAACCAGTCTAAGCCGTGTATGGCAATTACGCGGGCGGTGGCCGCCCACGCTCTACCGCCCATGTATAGCCATCCATGGCAGGCCACCCATGATCCTATATATACATGACTTCTGCACTACCTAAGACACTGAGTTGAGCCAGCATACCTCTACCTTGTATCTCCCTATCTAGAGTTGTCTAGATCACCATTTAAGCTCTACCTTGAGAGCGCACGGGTGGACAACGCCATCATCTTTGTACTTGCTGCTAGTAGAAAATTGTTGAGATTCTCCTATATCTGTTATCTTCTCTGCTATTGCTCCTGTGTTATATTGCGTAACTATTGTCTTACATGGTATCAGGGCTATAAGGTTCGAATAGCTTGAGAAGTATCATTATTTTAGCCTACTAGCAGACTATAATATCAGTAAATTATTCGAGTGATTACATGATGGCTTCATCATCAAACACTAGTCTTGGTGCTTCAGCTAATGTTAATGCTGCATCTATTCGAATTCGTCCACCTGCATTCACTGAAGGGAAGCTGGATGGAACCAACTATACACTCTGGAAGTTCAAAATTTCTGCAATTTTGGACTCCTATGAATTACTTGACACTGTCATGGGACCAATGGGATTGGATCCAGAGCCTATACCAGTTGAAGATCCAGCAAATTCAAGATTGATGATTCAGCCAGATCGAGATCTTCTACGAGCTTGGAAGAGGCGGAATGCTGATGCATTATGTGCGATTGTCACTAGTGTAAGTGATTCTGTGCTTACTTTAGTTCAACATACTACTAAAGCACATGAGGCTTGGGGCATATTGGCTCGACAATATGAGACCAAGAACCACACTATGATACATAATTTAGAAAATCAGTTGGCAAATGAAGGGTTTTTCACAGATTGAAGGATTTGATGTTCAAGAAACTTTTGCACCAACAGCACGCATGACAACTATTCGGACGGTACTTGCAGTAGCTGCACAAAAGTCCTGGCCTATTTTCCAGATGGATGTCAAATCTACATTTTTGAATGGTCATCTCAAGGAGGAGGTATATGTATCTCAACCACCAGGTTTTGAGATGCCCAATTCAAAAAATAAAGTTTGCAGGTTGAAGAAAGCTTTGTATGGACTTAAGCAAGCTCCACGAGCTTGGTACCAACGAATAGATCATTTTTTCAAAAATATGGGTTTTGAAAGAAGTACTTCTGATGCTAACTTGTATGTAACGAAAAGGGATAGCACGCTAGTTGTTGTCATTGTATATGTAGATGATTTGATCATTACAGGAGATCATCAGGAACTCATCAATCAAACTCGGATCAGCTTGGGAACTGAGTTTGAAATGACAGACTTAGGTCTACTCCATTTTTGTCTGGGAATTGAAGTATGGCAAAGGAAGGATGGCATTTTCATCTCACAACAAAAATATTCCAAAGAAATTCTCAAGGCATTTGGAATGATGGACTGCAAACCAACTAGCACACCTATGGAGGTAAATCATAAGCTATCTATGGATGATAACATGCCTGATGTAGATGCTAAGAAGTATAGGAAGCTCGTTGGAAGTCTTATTTTTCTGTGCAACACTAGACCAGACATTTGCTATGCTGTTGGAGTGTTAAGCAGGTTTTCCAACAAACCTAAGGAGAGTCACTGGAATGTTGGAATGCGAATTCTAAGGTACATTCCAAGAACCTTGGATTTTGGTATTTTGTATACCACAGGCGATACACTCCAAGGATATTGTGATTCAGATTGGGCTGGAGATTATGATTCTAGAAAATCAGTTTCTGGATATTGTTTCTCACTTGGTTCAGGAATATTTTCTTGGGTAAGTAGGAAGCAACCAAGTCTCGCACTCTCCTCCACTGAAGCAGAGTACAAAGCAGCTTGTTTTGCTTCTTGTGAGGCAGTCTGGTTAAGGAGAATTCTTGCAGATCTAGGCTTTCCATCAAATATGCCCATTGTACTCAAGTGTGATAATCAAAGTTGTATGGCTATTGCAAAGAACCCAGTATTTCATGCTCGCACCAAGCACATAGAAGTACAGTACCATTACATTCGTGAGCTAATTGAAGATGAAATTGTGGAGCTAGAATATTGCCCAACAGAGGCAAATTGTGCTGACATATTCACTAAAGCACTTGGAAGAGAGCAGCTCAACAAGCATCTTCAACAGATGGGCATAGGACCAAGACCTACTTGATTTATCATCGGTAAACATTGAGGGGGGGTGTTAGTATATGATCAATGTCTACCCCTCATGATTGTATGCACATTTTGTAAGGCCCCCTTTATGAGGAGAAGCCAATTGTGCATTACCCAATTGATGGGAATCCCAACTTGAATGTTGGATGAAGGTCATATTGGACCATGTAAGGTATTATAAGGAAAGGGAGTTACCAGGGTCCTCAATTGTGGGGTCCGGGGCAACGGTGAGCAGCCTCGGCTGGGGGGTCCAAGGGGGCCAGCGGACCCCCTGGTGGGGGTCCGGGGGCAGCACCCCCAGCGCGATGGTAAAGGGAATATTCCATGGAATATTCCCTATTGGAGTCAGAAATCATTTATATTTGTTAGGTCGGTTCAACCAGTCTAAGCTGCGTATGGCAGTTACGCGGGCGGTGGCCGCCCACGCTCTACCGCCCATGTATAGCTATCCATGGCAGGCCACCCATGATCCTATATATACATGACTTCTGCACTACCTAAGACACTGAGTTGAGCCAGCATACCTTTACCTTGTATCTCCCTATCTAGAGTTGTCTAGATCACCATTTAAGCTCTACCTTGAGAGCGCACGGGTGGACAACGCCATCATCTTTGTACTTGCTGCTAGTAGAAAATTGTTGAGATTCTCCTATATCTGTTATCTTCTCTGCTATTGCTCCTGTGTTATATTGCGTAACTATTGTCTTACAAATACAACCAAATTGACAATCAAGTGTTCATATGTGGTTCTCTCTTGTGAAGAGCTAAATGAATGTGTAGTCCCTTAGGCTTGCTAAATGTATCAACATATTTTAGGCAAAAGGCAGCATTCCTCCTCCCCAAAAGATGGTTCAGTATGAGCTACTCAAAAATTGCCAGCTTGTCCATAATGATGTTTGTGGTCCTCTGTAGACACCTTCTTTTGGGAACTACCTTTACTTTGTGACTTTCATTGATGATTTTTCCAGACATGCATGGGTGTATACATTGAAAGCAAAGTCCAGAATGTTTATATACTTCAAAAGTTTCTGGTTTTGGTTGGAAATCTATTAGCATGTAACATGAACACCCTCTATTCTAATCGAGAGGGGCAATATATGTCTTTTGATTTTAATACATTTCTAGTTGAACATGGGATAAAACATCAGTGTACAATGTCGTATACACCTCAACAAAATGGAGTTTCTGAAAGGAAGAGCATGTCACTCATGGAGATGGCAAGGTGTATGGTCAAGAGTTAGGCTTTACCACATAGTTTTGAGCTTGAGGTTGTTATGTGTGCAACATATGTACTTAATAGATGTCCCACTAATGCATTGCAGCATATCACTCCGTATGAGTGTTGGCATGGTTGCAAGCCATATATTGCTCATCTACATGTCTTTGGTTGTTTGTGATATGCATTACTGCCTGAAAAACAAGACAACAAATTGGATGATAAAGTATATAATGTATTTTTGTTGGGTAAAGTTCTAAAAGCAAAGGTCATCATTTGTATCATCCAAAAACTAAAGAGGTTTTGGTTAGCCGTGATGTTATTTTTGTCGAACATGCAATTCATCCATTACTTTCATGTACTAAGGAGACATCAATTAGGTCCAAAGATGTGTATGACACTTTGCTGCCTCTTTTTATAGGTGGATAGTCTAGTGTTGGTCCAAATGAGTCAATTTCGCAACCTTTATAGGTTTAATATGATGATGCAGATCATTCCATTTTTTATATAGATTTACGCGATGCACTTGTTGATGAGACGATTGATATAGAGGAGGCAAAAACTATGCCAAAATGGTTGGTGTGGACTTTGCGAGATAAGAAATTATATGCACCTCTATCATATCATACTCATTCAAGCTCTTATAACTTCTTTTGCATCAAATTGCTATGCTATGGCTTCCTCTGGTCTTTTTGATCACAATGAGACTGTTTTGTTTGATGAAGCACAAAATTCAAAAAATTGGTTGGCTGCTATGCAATCAAAATATGATGCTATTATGAAGAATGGTAAATCACCTTTATGTAATTTGCCTTCTAACAAGAAGGCCATTGGCACTTAGTGGGTATACAAGCTAAAGTGTATGTCTGGTGGAACAACTGATAGGTATAAGGCTAGGCTTGTTGCAAAAGGTTAAGCTCAAGAAAGAGGCATTGGTTTTGATGAGACGTTTGCTCCCACATGTCGAATGACTACTATTCGTAGTATCTATGTGCCTGTAGCTCATCATGATTGGAATGTACATTATTTAGATGTTAAAACTGCATCTTTTGAATGGTGACTTACATGAAGAAGTGTATGTTTTTTAGCCCCATGGTTTTATGCAGAAAGGGCATGAAAACAAAGTGTGTAGGTTGAAAAAGGCATTACATGGTTTGAAGCAAGCACCACATGCTTGCTATGAAAAGACACATGCCTACTTGATTGCGCATGGTTTTGAGAATAGTCCAACTGAGAGCACCTTATATGTAAGCGTGTTGATTATGTACTTATGATCATTGTTGTGTATGTTGATTACATGCTCATTGTTGTGTATGTTGATTACATGCTGCTCACTAGTCCTAATGAGAAGCATATTGCTGATTTTAAAGTTGATTTTCATGCCTCTTTTGAGATATCAGATTTGAGGCATTTGCATCATTATTTGGGCATTCAATTTCTGAAGGTTGATGGAGGAATAGCTCTATGTCAAACAAGTTGGTACATTATTGTATTGTTTTGGCCTTGAAGACTACAAACCGATTGCCACTCCTATGAGGACATGTTTATAATTGAGTCTTAATGATGTTGGAAATGCATTTGATGCTGTTCTCTATCAGTAGGATAATGGATGCTTGATTTACTTATATAAGCATAAATCACGTCGATGTTTAGTTTGCTTTCTCACATATGAGTAGGTTTATGCATTGTCGAGGTGTCAAGCATTGGCATGCAAGTAAGCGCATTTTTTGCTACTTGAGTGATACACGGTTACTTGGATTGTTTTATCCCAAGGGGGGATCACTATCGCCTGATTAACATGTTTTTATTAATCTGACTGGGTTGGTTGCTATGACACTTGTGTGTCTGCTAGTGGTTTTTGCTTTATGCTTTGTAGCTCATGCATATCTTGGTTGAGTGAGAAGCGGCCTATTGTGGCCACTTGTTTTTGTGAGTCTGAGTATAGGGTAGCTTTCATAGCAACTATTGTGTGTGGCTCATACACCTTATGACTAGTTAAGGTGCTGGTCAGTATTCTAACAATACCACCTTCATTGATAGTCATAGTGAATTGGTAGTTGTAAGGAACCCTGTGTTGCATGCTTGCACTAAGCAAATTGATGTGCACTATCATTATGTGAGGGAGAGGTTCTCTGCTAGAGAGATCAGTTTGGCATATGTGTTTGGCAGTTGACCTTTCCACCAAGGCTCTATCTAGGGAAAAGTTTGAAGCTTTCCGCAAAGCTTTGGGCTTACTTCCTTTTGTGGATTTAATCCACATAGCTTGACACTTCCTTATACATGAGTGTGAGCTCCTTGTTGACTCCATCACTCTCAAGTGGATTTGTTGATTTATTTTGGTGGTGATGTGTGTGAACACACTAGGAGTGTCGGGGCACTTTTTTCTCTCTTAAGGAGGTTTTTTTTGTCAGTATATTATCAGTGTCTACCCCTCATGATTTTACGTACTAATGCACATTTTTTAAGGCCCCCAATATGAGGAGAGGCCAAGTGTGCATTACCAAATTGATGGGAATCCCAACTTGCATATTGGATAAAGGTCAAATTGGACAATGTAAGGTATTGTAAGGAAAGGGAGTTACCAGGGTCCCCAATTGTGGGGTTCGAGGAAGGAACCCATAATTCGGGACCTGGGTAATTAGAGCACATTGGCAGTTGCAAAGAACCCTTTGTTCCATGCTCACACTAAGCACATTGAGGTGCACTATCATTATGTCAGGGAGAGGTTCTCTGCTAGAGAGATTAGTTTGGCAGTTGACCTTTCCACAAAGGCTCTATCTAGGGAGAAGTTTGAAGCTTTTCGCAAAGCTTTGGGCTTACTTCGTTTTGTGGATTGACTCCACATAGCATGACACTTCCTTGTATATGAGTGCTAGCTCCTTGTTGACTGCATCACTCTCAAGGGGGATTTGTTGATATATTTTGGTAGCAATGTTTGTGAACACTTTAGGACCACTAGGGCACTTTTTTCTCTCTTAAGGGTTTTTTTTTGTTAGTATATGGTCAATGTATACCCCTCATGATTGTGTGTACTAATGCATATTTTGTAAGGTCCCCATTATGAGGAGAACCCAAGTGTGCATTACCCAATTGACCGGAATCCCAACTTGCATGTTGGATAAAGGTCAAATTGGACCATGTAATGTATTGTAAGGAAAGGGAGTTACCAAGATCACCAATTATGGGGTCCAGGAAAGTGGGGAGCAACCTCGACTTGGGGGTCCAAGGGGGCCAGTAAGCCCCTTGGCTGGGGTCCTCAGGGGGACCAGTAGTCCCCCTAGTGGGGGTCCGGGGGTAGCACCCCAGCATGATGGTAAAGGGAATATTCCATCAAATATTCTTTATCAAAGTCAGAAATCATTTATATTTGTTAGGTCGGTTGAAACGACCTAAGTCGTGTATGGTGACTGTGTGCGCGATGGTCGTCCATGCTCTACTGACCATGTATAGTTGTCCACAAAAGGCCACCCATTATGCTATATATACATGACCTCTGCACTGCCCCAAATATCAAATTGAGCCAGCATACCTCTATGTTGTAACTCCCTATCTAGAGCTGTCTAGATAACCATTTAAGCTCTACCTTGAGAGTTCATGGGTGGACAATGCCATCATCTTTGTACTTGATGTTAGTAGAAAATTGTTGAGATTCTACCATATCTATTATCTTCTTTGCTACTTCTCCTATGTTATATTGCATAGCTATTGTCTTACATGGTATCAAAGCCGTACGGTTCAAATAGCTTTAGAAGTATCACTATTTCAGCCTACTAGCAGACTAGAATACTATTAGATTATTCAATTGATTACATGATGGCTTCATCATCAAACACTAGTCTTGGTGCTCCAGTTAATGTTATTGTTTCACCTATTCAAATTCTTCCACCTGCATTCACCGAAGGGAACCTGGATGGAATGAACTATACGCTTTGGAAGTTCAAAATTTTTGCAATTTTAGACTCCTACAAATTACTTGGCATTGCCATGGGACCAACAAGATTGGATATAGCACCTATACCAATTGTAGATCCAACAAATTCAAGATTAATGATTTAGCCACATCTAGATCTTCTACGAGCTTGCACGAGGCAAAATGTTGATGCATTATATGCAATTGTCACTAGTGTAAGTGATTCTATGCTTACTTTAGTTCAACATACTACTAAAGAATATGAGGCTTGGGGCATATTGGCTGGATAGTATTAGATCAAGAACCACGCTAGGATACATAATCTAGAAAATCATTTGGAAAATGAAAAGCATTCTGATTCTAAAAAGTCTTAAGGTTTTATCAAACGGATAAAACATCTACAAGATGAGTTGGTTGCAGTTGGTGTTGTTATAGCACCAGAAGAGCTAGCTCAAAGATGTGTGCATATTCTTTTGGTAAATTATGATGGATTAGTAACAACCCACAATACTCACGTAAGACCAACTCCTCTTACATTTGAAGAGTTTTGTGCTATGCTCTTAGAAGGAGAGATGTGGTTGAAGAATCAGTAAGATACAAGTGATGCTGCATTCTCAACCAATGTAAAGGGAAAAGGCTCTTCTAATGGATCAAAGAAGAAAGCAAAGAAGGAAAATTCCATAGGAAGTTGCTTCTACTATAAAAAGAAAAAGCATGTTATCAAGGATTGTAGAAAGAAGCAAGCTGATGAACGAAATGAGACTGTGAAATCATCTTGAAAGAACAATGAGTCTACAAACAATAAAGAGCTGGAACTATGGGTACCTATTGAAGAGATATGCTCATTTGCTCAAGCTCATGTTGATGAACCATGGATTTTAGATAGTGAAGCTTCTCGCCATATGAACAACAAAAGGTTTGGTATAGTTCCCTAGTGCCTCTATGGGAATCCGTCAACATAGTGGTGGGAAATGACTCCAAGTGTCCACTTGAAGGAACTGGAACCATCTCTTCGATCACTTCTCTAGGTGTTGAGAAGAAGTTATGTGTTGTTCTCTATGTACCTACACTTAAAATAAATTTGTTGTCAGTTTTTGCAATAACATATTGTGGACTCAAAGTTCACTTCAATAAGAGTGGTGCACAAATCATGGATTCATCAAGTAATGTATTAGGAAAAGGCATAACACATGATAAATTATATGAGTTAAGTGCCTTAACTACTACAAAAGATAAAGATGTAAGCAGGTTATGGCACCAACAATTTGGGCATCTCAGATTTGTAGTTTTGAAGGAGATGCAAACAACATGGATGGTTTCTCATTTGCCTACATTTTCAGAGTTGTAGGAACCTTGTGAAGCTTGCATGATGGGCAAGAAACAATGAAAGGCATTTCCATGAGAGATGAGCAATCGAGCTCATGCTTCTTTAGAGTTGATACATGCTGATCTCTTTGGTAGAATATCTACACTTTCTTTAGGACGATCTTTCTACTTTCTACTGTTAGTCAATGATTATAGTAGAAAGATGTGGGTTTATTTCATTTAGAGAAGGTTGATGATTTTGAAAAATTCAAAACGTGGAATAAGTATGTGGAAAATGAATCAAGCAGGAAATTGAAGAAAATCAAAAGAGATAGAGGAGATGAATTTTTATCAATAGAATTCAATAACTATTGTAAAGAGCATGGTGTGAAATGGCAACTTACCATAGATCATACACCTCAACAAAATGGTGTTGTTGAGCATAGCAATAGGAGAGTAGTTGAAATGGCTCGTTCTATGTTAAAGTCTCAAGACATGCGAGATTCATTTTGGGCAAAAGTAGTCAGTAAAGCATTCTACATCCTCAATTGAAGCTACACGAAAGCACTGAAGGGGATGATTCCTCAAGAAGCATATTCTGGTAAAAAGCCTTTAATTTTGCATTTCAAAATTTTTGGTTGTTTCTGTTATGCACATAATTCTGATTCAAGAAGATCAAAGTTGGATTCAAAAATAAAAAAGTGTGTTTTCCTAGGATATAGAGAAGAGTCTAAAACATACAGGTTGTGGGATCCTGAGGCAAGGAAGATTTTTGTCAGTCGTGATGTGGTGTTTGATGAATGACCACACTTAGTAGAAGATAAAAGTAAATCTATTATGTATATGTAGATGATCTGATCATTACATGAGATCATCAAGAACTCATCAATCAAACTCAGATCAGCTTGGGAAGTGAGTTTAAATTGACAACCTTAGGCCTACTCCATTTTTTCTAGAAATTGAAGTATGGCAAAGAAAGGATGGCATTTTCATCTCACAAGAAAAGTATGTCAAAGAAATTCTTAAGGCATTTGGAATGATGGATTTCAAATCAACTAGCACACCTATGGAGGTAAAACATAAGCTATGTATGGATGATAACATGCCTCACATAGATGCTAAGAAGTATAGGAAGCTCATTGGAAGTCTCATTTTTTTGTGCAACTCTAGACTAGACGTCTACTATGTTGTTGGAGTGTTAACACTAATTTGGTAGGAAAACATAACACTTGTGTCCTTTTTTGACAATTTTCCAAAAAATCACACACCTTTTACAAAGAGAATTTGAGAAAATCCTTTAAGACACATATCAAATATAATTCAAAGGTTAATGCAAAATTATAAAATTCAATAAATCATATTTTGTGTTCATCTAAATAGCCTCTCAGGATGTTATGGTAGTGAACAAGATGAAAATTCCTAATCAAATGTATTGTTATCAAAAGAAAAACATTCATTATATGTATGAAAAAATTGTACACATTCCTTGAAACATAGATCACATAGTATGAACCTCAAACTCACTTAGAAAAATCATTTCAATTCAAATAAAGTCAATTATTTTGACTTTGTACACCAAAAACAATAACTAGTTCTAAACATGGTTCAAACAAACTTATGGGAATCCATAGAGGTGTACAAATATGCCAACAATCAAACAAGCTATGAAGACAACAACCAAGGTATACACATATAAAATCGACTACGATGACTCTAGTCACCAAAAACAAAAAACTAAAGCCTACATATATGCCTCAAAAGAATTTATGGACATCATCCAAGGTATACACATTCAAGCTATCAAGTAGAAAATATGTGATATAAGAAAACAAAGCTTGCATATATGAGGCTAAATAATTTACTGACATCCACCAAAAATTTCACATCTTTGGACACAACCAAGAATCTTCTGTTGTGTGGGTACCAACCAAATTTTATAGATACAATTATAAATCGTTTGTGGACACATAATAAAGCATGTACATTTATGGAAGAGATCGAGTTTCTTCATATGAAGCAAGAAAGTAAGAAATCAAACAAGGTTTGCACATAAGGGAACTACCAATATGTGAAAATAAACTAAGTTTTTCAGATCTATGTACACCAAACAAAGTAGATATATGTGTGGACACGAACCAATATATCCACATAAAAATATTAACATCTAATTGAAATAATGTCAAATTACAAAATATTAGCTTGATATCCAAGAAAATAAAATAGTTCCTACCAAGAAACAAGAGTCATGTACATATAGAATCAAAAGAATATATAGTTTTAACATATTTAGTAAACACATTTTTTTGATAGTTTTTATATGCATAAACACACCATCCCTTGCACACATCAACGCATACTAAAAATAATACTCAAAAGTCTTTGATATAATTCGATTTCATAAAATGATAAGGATGATTTGAAAACATTTCATCATTTCTATCGTGGATGCCATCTTCTTTTTGTCAAATGAAACATGTATGCCATTTTTTTCATTCTTATCACAATCACCATTGTGGATCACATATTATTGGATGAGATTAAGAATGAAACATGGCATGAAAGCATATGTTGGAAGGTTTGATACTTAGAATATCATTTAAATACTTATTATTTTTCATCATAATTTTTTATTCCACCTTTGGAACTATGTTCTTTTCATGAACATAGAAATATATGCTTTGCCATTCAGCATGAAAATTAGCACCAAATGCAACAGCTACTAGTTCAAAGTAGAGGACTTCTGACTTTGAATAAAAATATGCATTCAATTAGCATGAAGGTTATCCATTGATAACTTGCCAATTCTCTACAATCTCACTTACACATAAATTATAATGATGTTGGAGTTGGACGTCTACGGAAGCACGCGCACAACACAAGGAAGAAGAACAAGCTTGGAGCACAACACACAATACTGAATGTATTACCACTAGAATGTACAAGGATACATAACCCATTAGGGCTATAGGCATATATACAAGCTGGGAAAAAAATGTCCTCAAGAGGGAAAAAAGTGCCCCGGTGGTCTTAGTGTATTCACACACATCACTACCTAAATAAATATCGACAAACCTTGCGTGGGAGTGATGTAGTGAACAAGGAGCTGGCACTCATGTATAAGGAAGTGCCAAGCTATGTGGAATCAATCCACAAAAGGAAGTAAGTCCAAAGCTCTGCGAAATGCTTCAGACTTCTCCCGAGGTAGAGCCTTTGTGAAAAGTTCTACATGACGTTCTCGTGTGTGGGCACATATGCGAAGCTGATTTCTCTAGCAGAGAACCTCTACCTCACATAATGATAATGCACCTCAATGTGCTTAATGCGAGCATGGAACACAGGATTCCTCACAAGTACCAATGCACTCTGATTGTGAGTGAAGATGGTGGTGGCAAAAGATTGACCAACACCCAAATCAGCCATAAGGTATTTGAGCCACACACACTCAACAGTCGCTATGAAAACTGCCCTATACTCAACCTCACAACTGGAAGTGGCCATTGTAGGCTACTTCTTTCTCAACCAAGATATGCATGAGCTACCAAGCATGAAGCAAAAACCACTAGTGGACACAAGAGTGTCATAGCAACCAGCGCAATCAGAGTCAGAAAAAGCATGCAAATCTTGTAGTAGCGATCCCCCCTTGGGATAAAACAACCCAAGTAACCAGGTACCACTCAAGTAGCGCAAGATGCGCTTAATCGCTTGCCAATGCTTGACACCTAGGCAATGCACAAATCTGCTCATCTATGAGATAGCAAATTGAATATCTGGCCTAGTAATGCATAAGTAAATCAAGCATCCAACAACCAAGTGATAGAGAATAGCATCAAATGCATCTCCAACATAATGAGGACTCAATCATAAACCTGTCTCCATAGGAGTGGCAATAGGTTGACAGTCTTCAAGGCCAAAACACTAGAATAATGTGTCAATATATTTTGCTTGACACAAATCCATTCCACCATCAACGTGCATAAACTAAATGATCAAATAATGATGAAAACCTGCTTCACACCAGCCAAGAACAACTACTAGAGAGTGTAGTGGGCCTCTTTAGCATGCTAATGATCATAAGTAATCACCTATGTTGCTTGGAATATAATCCACTAATCAGTGGATCACAATAGATAGGTAGACAATTAATCTAAGACAAAAAACGTGCTATTTTCGTTTATACACCTGTTCAATATTTTGAAAACTTCTTTGAGTACAATAGCAATTAGATTAATACCTTTTGGGAAACTCTAGTTACCTTAGATAACTACCAATCATGAGTGATTTCATAAAAAATGATGGACTACACTGAGAATGATGTTTAGCAATTCACCGAACCTTCCCAACATTTTTGGGGTGCATCACGCAACAGACCAGAGAGTAGATGTGTTAATATCTCACGATCCAGAGAGGCAATGATAATGAGACTTTGTACTCATATACTAGACAATATGCTGAATCTACCATGCTTTAAATCATGACAAATGATCAATCATACACTAAGAACAAGCTCTTAAAAGTCACTATTCTGATGTAGTCATAGCAGAGAAGTGAAATGAGCATGTAATTATAATATATGTATTAAATCCTATACAAATACAATGTCATGGGCAATCATGTATTGCTCAATGTGTGAGAGGTGAATGAGCTATGAGATGAGCTCTCAATTCACAATAGATCCCCTTCATAGTGATCTCATGGAGAGTCGAGATATCCCCGAGCAAAAAGTCTACCTAAAAGTGAATCCTAAAGTATAGGATATACTCTCTCATAAATCAACTACCAAATGAATCATGATGTAAATCATCCTAACTCCACGTGGTTGTAGACCACTTTTAGAAAGGTAAATGTGAAGGACTTTTACAAGAGGTTGATCATATAGAGTCTCATAGGAGCTATGCCAATAAACCAAGTATGTGGGCTTGGTTTTATTGCACCAATAGCTCCCCCTCAAGCCTAACATGCTAGTTCTTCATTCCTCCTTGATTTCCTTCAAACCATTCATCAATTTGAATCTGTTCATCTTGGTTCCATCCAAAGACTTTGTAAGTATATCTGCACATTGTAAATGAGTTGATACATAGCATAGTTGAATATCCTTGCTAAGCAATTTCTCCCTTACATAATGATAGTGCACTTCAATGTGCTTAGTCCTTGCATGATATACAGGATTAGCATCCAAATGAAGTGAACTAGTGTTGTCTCCAAAGATTATTGGAGTGTAAGAGTCTAAGCCCAAATCTGCATAGAGTTGCTTGAGCCACATAGCTTCTTGAGTTGCATTTGCCAAACTTCTGTATTCTGCTTCTGTAGATCATAAGGCCACAATTAGTTGCTTCTTAGATGACCATGATATAAGCTTTGAACTTGCAAAAGATAGGTACCCTAAAGTGCTCCTCCTATCATACTTGGAGCCAGCCCATTCTACATTAGAACATCTTTATGTCTAAGTCAGAAGTGAAGGGATAAAACAACCCTTCATTCATGGAACCCGTTAGATACTTAAGCACCCTTTGGCAGCTTCCATGTGAGGCTTCCTTGGTGCATGCATAAAGTGACTCAATGTACTTACTCCATAAGCAATGTCTACTCTTGTTAGGGTAGCATAGTTGAGGCTCCCTACAAGCTTTTGGTAACCTGTAACATCCTCAAGAAGTTCTCCTTCATGAGAACTAAGCTTATGGTTGAGTTCCATGGGTGTACTTGCAATTTTGATATTCTCCATCTTGAACTTTATCAACATATCATGTATATACTCTCTCTGAGTAATAAACATACCAGAATCTGTGTACAAAATCTTTAAACCAAGAAAGTATGTTAACAAACCAAGATCACTGATTTTAGCTTCTTCCATTAGTTGAGCCCTAACCTGCTTGATGCCATTAGCATCATTCCTTGTAATGATAATGTCATCCACATAGACACATAAGTAGATAACTTCTGAGTTGTTCTTCTTTATAAATAAAGAAGAGTCTACCTTGCTAACCACAAAACTTTGACCCTGCAAATAAGTAATAAGCCTATGGTTCCAAGCTCTAAGAGCTTGCTTTAGGCCATAGAGTGCCTTCCTTAGCTTCCATACAAAACTTGATTTATCTTTATCTTCAAATCTTGGTGGTTGTGCCATATACACTTCTTATGATATCCATCCATTTAAGAATGCATTCTTGACATCTAACTAATATAGATTCCAGTTCTTAGAGGCAACAATGCTTACCAAAACCCTAATTGTTGGCATCTTTGCCACAGGTGAAAAGGTTTCTTCATAGTCCACTCCATGGGTTTGAGCAAACCCCTTTGCCACTAGTCTTGCTTTGTACCTATTTATAGAACCATCTGAGTTCTTTTTTATTTTCTATATCCACCTGGATCCTGTTACCTTCATGCTTGGCTTCTTGGGAACCAAGTCCCAAGTATGGTTTTTCTGAAGTGCTTCTACTTCTTCTTGCATGGCTTCTCTCCGTTCTTTCTTCTTACTAGCTTCTTCAAATGAAGAAGGTTCTTCTGTCATAGAGTCTTTAGTGATATACACAGAATGCTTGGTGACTAATGATGTATCATAGCCATACCTTATGGGCCTTTTACTCTCCCTTTGAGATCTCTTGAGTGCTTGATTGGAGGACTCTGGTATATCTTCTAATAGCTTGAATTTGTTCTTGCCGCTTGACTTCCAAGCCTTGAAGTCAATCTGCTCTTCATCCTCTGAATTGGTATCTTCTGGAAAATTGTTGATCTTCTTGATTGAGAGTTGGAAAGTCATTTTCCAAATCATAAGGTAACCTAACCTTCCTCCAATCATCTTCAAACCATGAATTATTTTCATCAAACACTACATCCCTACTAACTATAAATGCTTTGTTAGAGGGATTGTATAGCCCATAGCCCTTCTGGTTTTGATCATACCCAATGAATATACATTTTTCAGTTTTAAGGTCAAGCTTCCCTCTAATGTGTGAGGGAATGTGTGTGTAAGCAATGCATCTAAATATCTTGCAATGGTCCAAAGAGGGTTTCCTGCCATTTGATGCTTCATAGGGTGTCATTCCATCTAAGGATTTGGATGGGAGCCTATTAACCAAGTAAGTGGCTCTGGAAACAACCTTCCCATAGGTAATTAGGTAGCTTCTTCTCATTCAACATTGACCTAGTAGCTTCAACTATTAACCTGTTCCTTCTCTCTGCTACTCCATTCAATTCAGGAGTATATCTTGTTGTTACTTCCGTCTTTATGCCTCCGTCTTGTAAAAATGATTCAAATTCATGTGAAAAGTACTCACCACCTCCATCAGATCTGATCCTCTTCAAAGCTTCTACTTGTTTAGTTCTCAACTAGTGGCAAATACTATTTGAAGCATGCAAATACTTTATCCTTATGTTTCAAGAAATAAAGGATTGTCCATCTACTGTAATCATCTATAAATGAAACATAGTACCTTGAACCTGAGATTGATGGATCTTAACTAGGGCCCCACTCATCAGTGTGTACAAGCTCCAAGTAGTCCTCATGGATATACCCCTTTTTGTTGAATGGTTGCCTATGAGCTTTACCAAATTGACATGCTCCACATTTGTATATCATGTGTTGCTTGGTCACATTGGGAATTCCAAGCACACTTTGATCCCTGCATATTTGCTTTAGTGTTCTTTCTCCTATGTGTCCTAGCCTTTTGTGCCATATCTCTAGCTCAAATAGGGTTTGATCTTTATAACTGAATAGTGCTATGTTCCTAGTGTGTTCAATCTCAAATCTAAATAATCTACAAGATTTCTTACCTTTAGCAATCCTTCTAAAGCCTTGTTGAGGGTCTTCCACATATGCTCCATGCTAATTGAATTTGACTTGTAAGCCTTTCTCAACAATGAGAATCTTCTTGGTCTTCTGTATAGTTTTTATAATCTCTTCTTCCTCTGAAACCTCCTTGATAATTGTTGTTGTTGTAGCTTTGATTATAGTTGCTTCCTCCATTGTTGTACCTGCCTCTGGATTGTCCATAACTACCTCTATGGAAGACTCTTCCCCTTTGATTCCTTATGTTATTGAAGCATTCTTCTGTGGTGTGGTTGGTAAGACCACAAATGTTGCAAGGTGGATTGTTGTAGGATCTCCCCCTGCCTTGCTTTCCTCCTCTGTGCCTTCCTCTAGAACCTCTTCCTCTACCTGTGTAGTTAGCTTTAGAGGTATTAGCCTCATCTTCATTCTTCTTGAGTTTACCTTTATCTTTACTTTTATTCTTATTTGTATAAAGGGCACAAGATTGATTACCTCTAGAATTGTCACCATTCTTCTTGAGCTTTGTCTCATGGGTGAAGAGTTGCCCCATCAAGGTGTTGAGGTGAGGTACTTTCATATCCATGTAGAGGTCCATTGCTGTGGTGAATGACTCCCAGTTATCATCAACTTTGATGCCATTAATGATCTCCCTTACTATGTGTTCTTCCTCTATCTCTTCTCCAATGCTTGCAAGCTGGTCAGCCACATCTTTCATCTTGGTTACATAATCTACCACTCCTTGCTTTGGTTGCTTCTTTAGAGTTGTAAACTCTATCCATAATTGATTCTTCCTAGCTCTTGTATTTGATGAGAAATATGATGAGAGTGCTTCTCAAGTCTCTTGGGAGATCTTGCAGTTCCTAATGTGAGGCAATAAGAAATCAGATATTGAGTTTAGTGGATAAGACCTGGCAAGAGCATCCTTTGCACACCATGTGGTCAACCTTTATTGTTCTTCCCTTGTGGGTTGATGCTTGCTCCTGAATGTTGGCATCTCTTCATCTCCCTTGTGGGTTGATGCTTGCTCCTGAATGTTGGCATCTCTTCATCTCCTTAGATGTATCCATATAGACGTATCCCTTGAAGGTAGGCTTGCATCCTTAGTGACCATGCTGAGTAGTTATTTCTCTCCAATTTATCAATGAAGGATGGAAATCCATCTCCCATCTTGCTTGTTGTTGCTCTAATACCACTATTGGAGGAGATGGAGGATAATCTTCAGAGATGAATTGGTGTTGCTTAAACCGGCTTCACACCAGCCAAGCAAAAGTACTAGAGAGTGTAGTGGGCCTCTTTAGTATGCTAATGATCATAAATACGCACCTATGTTGCTTGGAATATAATCCACCAATCAATGGATCAAAATAGATAGGTAGACAATTAATCGAAGACAAAAACTTACTATTTTTGTCTACACACATGTTCAGTATTTTGAATAGTTCTCTGAGTACTCTATCAATTAGATTAATACTTTTTGGGAAAATCGAATTAGCTTAGATAGCTACCAATCATGAGTGATTTCATGAAAAAATGATGGACTACACACTGAGAATGATGTTTAGAAATTCACTGAACCTTCCCAACATTTTTGGGGTGCATCAGGCAACAAAATAGAGAGTAAAAATGTGTTAATATCTCACGATCTAGAGAGCCAAAGATAAAGAGACTTTGTAGTCACACACTAGACATTATGTTGAGTCTACTATGCTTTAAATCATGACAAATGATCAATCATACACTAAGAACAAGCTCTTAGAAAGTCACTGTTCTCATCTAGTCATATCAGAGAAGTGAAATGAGAATGTAATAATAATATATGTATTAAATCCTATACAAATACAATGTCATTGGCAATCATATATTGCTCAATGTGTGAGAGGTGAATGAGCTATGAGATGAGCTCTCAATTCATAATAGATCCCCTTCACAATAATCTCATGGAGTCAAGATATCCCACGAGTTCTTTGATCCTCTTTTTATAGTTGTGTTTGGAGCCAATGTTTGAGTTCAAATTCAAAAAGTCTACCTAAAAGTGAATCCTAAAGTATAGTATATATTTTCGCATCAATCAACTACCAAATGAATCGTGATTTAAATCTTCCTAACTCCATGTGGTTGTAGACCACTTTTACAAAGGTAAATGTGAAGGAATTTTACAAGAGTTTGATCATATAGAGTCTCATAGGGGCTACACCAATAAACCAAGTATGTGGGCTTGGTTTTTATTGCACCAATAGAAATCACTGTGAACAAGCTATAATTTCTACGTAGCTCGAACTAAACCATCTTTTGGAAATGAGTAACGTTGCATTTTGCCCAAAATACAACCTTCACATACATGTTTATCGGGTGCCTCAAGTTTGGGCAAAGAGGACACCATTTCAGATTTCTCTAGGCATAGCAAACTCGTAAAAGTCAGATAACCAAAGCGTGCATGCCAAAGCTTTGCATCTGACATAGCATGAGAATCATGTACTGCACATGCTAAACCATTCATAGATTTTTCATAATCCATGAGCTTATATAGCCCACGAGATAAAATGCCAAAAACAATAATCATGTTGCCATTTGATAGATCATGAAGTGTACATCTGTCATCAACAAATTTCACAACCAAGCCAATCTTGGCTAAAGCCGAAACTGATAACAGGTTCTTCTTGATCCCTAGCACAAATAAAGCATCTCACAAAGTGAAGGAACTACCATCAGTAGTAGTCAAAATGATCTTACCAACTCCCATAACATGATAAGAGGAGTTGTTGCCGCATGTGATAGTATTCCCTATAGGGGTAGGCTCAAGTGAAGTGAAGAAACTCCACTGCGAGGTAATATGTTTGTTTGCTCCACTATCAAAATACCAAACATCTGAGTCCATGGCAGACATACACTGCTCATGAGAAGATGGGTCAAAACTACAAAGAGTAGTAAATGCCCATTCTTCATTCTGCACAAGATTAGTAGACTTTGTTTTTGGTGTAGAGGCCTCTGCAACAACCATTCTGGCCTCTTTCTTCTTTGCCTCTTTAGCAGCTAGTTTTGGATAGCTCTTAATGACATGATCATTTACTTTACAGTATTTGCGAAACAATTTCTGCTTTTCTAATTTCTTCTCATCTTTGTCTTCCTTCTTTGAATGTGCAACATTTGTAGATATCTGCTTACTAGTAGATGAACTCCATTTACCTTTGCCCTTCTGACTAGCCAGGAAAGCTTGATTTGCAACATGTATAATAGAACTGTTCTGCCTAGACTGATCTTCTTGCAAGAGAACAGAAACTAACTCCTCAAATGACAAGACATTTGGATTGCCTTTCATCATCAAATGGAGAGTAGAAGTAAAACTCTGATATGAATCAGGAAGACCATTTAGAATGGTTTGCATAAGTGAGTTATCTAGTATAACTTCATGACCAGAAATCAATTGTTCCTTCAAATCCTTGATCTTTTTCAGAAAATTGTCCATAGAATCACCTTGATTCATATGCTCACTCTCCAATTGTTTTTGGAGGTAAGCAACACGAGCCTCATTCCTAGCTTAGTACAATGTGGTAAGTGTATCCCAAGCATCCTTATCTATTTTGCAAGAGTGAATGTGAGGAATAATGGCACGTTTGATAGATAAGGCTATCAATGCATGTGTCTTAGCATCTTTACCATCCCAATGAATTTATTTTGAGTCCATGTTTATCACTTATGGAAGTGTTCAACCTTCACCAGAGATCCCTACACACTTACTTTACACTAACAAAATCCATGAATAGCTTTCCATTTCCTGAAATATATCCAATTTGTCAAAATTTTTGAGTTGTGTTATCTTTTCAGTTATGGTAAAAGTTGAGTTTTTAAAACTTTCCATTTTCTTCTTCATTTGATAACAATGTGAAGTTGCATGATGTGGGCTATCAAATCCAAGTGAATAAGCCATCAAATCCTCAAGGGTGTCATCAAGAAAAATCAATCAATTTGGTGTAAAATCAAGACACTTAAGTGTCCCAGGACACTCAAGTGTCCTAGTACAGAACTCGTGTTAAGAAGGTTTTTAACAAACCTAAGGAGAGTCATTGGAGTGATAGAATGAAAATTCTAAGGTACATTATAGGAACCTTGGATTTTGATATTCTTTATATCATAGGTGATACACTTCAAGGATACTATGATTCAGATTGGGATGGAGATTATGATTCTAGAAAATCAGTTTCTCGATATTGTTTCTCACTTGGTTAAGGAATATTTTCTTGGGTAAATAGAAAGCAACAAACTCTTGCACTCTCCTCTACTGAAAGAAAGTACAAAGAAGCTTGTTTTCCTTGTTGTGAGGCAGTCTGGTTAAGGAGAATTCTTGCAGATCTAGGCTTTCCATAAAAAATGATGACTGTACTTAAGTGTGATAATGAAAGTTCTATGACCATTGCAAAAAAACTAGTCTTTCATGCTCCCACCAAGCACATAGAAGTATACTACCATTATGTTTGTGAGCTAAGTGAAGATGAAATTATGGAGCTAGAATATTTCCCAACAGAGGCAAATTGTGTTGACATATTCACTAAAGGACTTGGAAAAGAGAAACTCAATAGGCATCTTCAGCATATGGGGATAGGACCAAGACCTACTTGATTTATCATTCGATAAACATTGAGGGGGGAGTGTTACTATATGATCAATGTCTACCCTTCATGATTGTATGTACTACTGCACATTTTGTAATGTTGGAGTTAGACATCTGTGGAAGCATGCGAACAACACAAGGAAGAAGAAGAAGCTTGGAGCTCAACACACAATACTAAATGTATTACCACTAGAATGTACAAAGACAAGTAGCCCATTAGGGCAATAGGCATATATACACGCTGGGGGAAAAAACCTCCTAAAGAGGGAAAAAAGTGCCCCTGTGGTCCTAGTGTCTTCACACACATCACTACCTAAATATATCAACAAATCCCCCTTGGGAGTGATGCGATGAAAAAGGAGTTTGCACTCATGTATAAGGAAGTGCAAACTATGTGGAAATCACTCCACAAAAGGAAGTAAGCCCAAAGCTTTCCACAAAGCTTCAAACTTCTCGCTAGGTAGAGCCTTCGTGAAAAGGTCTACAATGTTCTCCTACGTGGGCACATATGCCAAGCTGATCTCCCTAGCAGAGAACCTCTCCCTGACATAATGATAATGCACCTCAATGTGCTTAGTGTGAGCATGGGACACAGGGTTCCCTGCAATTGCCAATGCACTCTGACTGCCATGAAGATAGTGGTAGCTTTCACACTGACTGTTGAGTGAGCCACACACACTCAACAATCACTGTGAAAGCTACCCTATACTCATCCTCACAACTAGAAGTGGCCATAGTTCTTGCTCAACCAAGATATACATGAGCTACCAAGCATGAAGCAAAATCCACTAGTGGAGAGACGAGTGTCATAGCAACCAGCCCACTCAGAGTCAGAAAAAGCATGCAAATTTGGTGGTAGTGATCCACCCTTGGGATAAAACAACCCAAGTAGTCGAGTACCACTTAAGTAGTGAAAGATGCACTTAACCGCCTGCCAATGCTTGAGTCGTGGGCAAAGCATAAACCTACTCATCTCTAAGATAGCAAATTGAATATCTGGCCGAGTAATGCATAAGTAAATCAAGCATCCAATAGCCTACTGATAGAGATCAGCATCAAATGAATCTCGAGCATCATGAAGACTCATTCGTAAACCTGTCTCCATAGGAGTGGCAATAGGTTTACAATCTTCAAGGACAAAACACTACAATAATGTGTCAATATATTTCGTTTCACACAAAGCCATTCCCCCATCAACATGCATAAACTAAATGTCAAAATAATGATGCAAATGCCTCAAATCAGACGTCTCAAATGAGGCATGTAAATTAGCCTTGAAATCAGCAATATGCTTCTCATGAGGACTAGTGAGTGGCATGTCATCAACATACACCACAATGATCAGAAGTACATCATTAGCATGCTTGACATATAAGGTGCTTTCAGTTGGATTGTTCTCAAAATCATGTGCAATCAGATAGGCATGTATCTTTTCATACCAAGCACGTGGTGCTTGCTTTAAACCATATAATGCCTTCTTTAACCTGCACAACTGGTCTTCATGCCCTTTTTGCACAAAGACATGAGGCTGAAAAACATACACTTTTCATGCAAGTCACGACTCAGAAATGCTGTTTTGATATCCAACTGATGTACATTCCAACCATGATAAGTTGTAAGTGCACAGATGCTACGAATAGTAGTCATTCGGCAAGTAGGTGCAAAGGTCTCATCAAAATCAATGCCTCTTTCCTATGCATAACCCTTTCCAACAAGCCTAGCGTTATACCTGTCAACTGTTCCATCAGGTTTACGCTTCAGCTTGTATACCCACTTTGTGCCAATGGCCTTCTTGCCAGGAGGCAAGTCACATAAAGACCAAGTACCATTCTTCATTATAGCATCATATTCAGATTGCATTGCAGCTATCCAATGTTCAAAATTTTGTGCTTCATCAAACAAAACAGGTTCAATTTCATCACAGAGACTAGAGGCAGCCATAGCATAGCAATTTGATGCAAAAGAGGCACTATGAGAGACTGATCGAGTACGATATGACAGAGGTGCATCTAATTGGTTGTCCCGCAAACTCTACACCAGCCATTTTGGCATAATTTTTCCCTGCTCAATATCAGCTCTCTCATCAACAAGTGCATCATGTAAATCTGCATCAGAAATGGAATGATCTGCATCATCACATGAAACTTGCAAAGGCTCAGAAGTTGCCTCATTAGGAAAAATGCTAGATTCTCCACCTATAAAAAGAGGTAGCAAAGTATCATACATGTCTTTGGAGCTAAGAGATGTCTCCTTAGTACATGAAAGCATTGGCTGAATAGCATCTTCCACAAAAAGAACATCACAGCTAACGAGAACGTGTTCAGTCTGTAGAAGATACAGACGATAGCCTTTACTTTCAAAACTAAAAATACATTTTACTGCTTTATCATCCAATTTTCTACGATGTTTTTCAGGCACTAATGCATATGCTAGACAACCAAAAACACGCAGATGAGCAATAGATGGCTTGCGATCATGCTAAGCCTCATATGGAGTTATAGACTGCAGTGCTTTAGTGGGATACCTATTAAGTACATATGCTGCACACATGAGAACCTCAAGCTAGAAACTATGTGGTAAAACCTGACTCTTGACCATACACCTCACCATCTCCATGAGTGACCTCTTCTTTCGTTCAACAACTCCATTTTTATGAGGTGTATATGACACTGTACACTGGTGTTTTGTCCCACGTTCAACCAGAAATGCCTTAAAATCAGAAGACATATATTCCCCCCTCGATCAGAAGGGAGGGTGCCCATTTTACATGCTGACATATTTTCAGCCAAAACCAAAATTTTGTTGAATCACATGAACACTTTGGACTTTTCCTTCAATGGATATACCCATGCATGCCTCAAAAATCATCAATGAAAGTCACGAAGTAAAGATAATTTCCAAAAGAAGGTATCTCCATAGGACCATAGACATCACTATGTACAAGCTACAATTTCTGAGTAGCCCAAACTGAACCATCTTTTGGAGAGGAGGAACAATGCATTTTGCCCAAAATACAGCCTTCACAAACATGTTTTCCAGGTGCCTCAAGTTTGGGCAAAGAAGACACCATTTCAGATTTTTGTAGGTGTAGCAAACTAGCAAAATTCAGATGACCAAAGCGTGCATGCCAAATCTTTGCATCTGACATAGCCTGAGAATCATGTACTGCACATGTCGAATCATTTACAGATCTTTCATAGTCTATGAGCTTATATAGCCCATGATATAAAATGCAAGAAGTAATAATCACATGGCCATTTGATAGATCATGAAGTGTACATCAGTCATCAATAAATTTCACAACCAAGCCAATCTTGGCTAATGCAAAAACTGATAATAGATTTTTTTTTAATCCCTGACACAAACAAAGCGTCTCACAAAGTGAGAACTACCATCAGTAATAGTAAAAATGATCTTACCGACTCCCATAACAGGATAAGAGGAGTTTTTGGTGCATGTAATAGTATTCCCTATAGGGGCAGGCTCGAGTGAAGAGAAGAAACTGCATTGTGAGGTAATATGTTTGGTTGCCCCACTGTCAAAGTACCAAACATCTGATTCTACTAGAGACATGCACTGCTCATGAAAAGATGGGTCAAAACTACAAACAATAGTAAACACCCATTCTTCTTCCTGCACAAGATTAGCAGAATCTGTTTTTGGTGTAGAGGCCTCTGCAACAACCATTCCAGCCTCTTTCTTCTTTGTCTCTTTAGTAGCCAGTTTTGGATAGTTCTTTATGATATGATCATTTCCTTTACAGTACTTGCAAAACAATTTTCTGCTTTTTTGATTTCTTTTCATCTTTCTCTTCCCTTTTTTATTGTGCAAAATTAGCAGATTTCTGCTTACTAGTTGAAGAGCTCCATTTTCCTTTGCCCTTCTGACTAGCTAGGAAAGCTTGATCTGCAACTCGCATAATGGACCTGGTCTGCCTGGACCGATCTTCCTGCAATAGAACAGAGACTAACTCCTCAAATGACAAGGCATTTGAATTGCCTTTCATCATCAACCAAAGAGTAGAAGCAAAACTCTGATATGAATCAGGAAGACCATTTAGAAAGGTCTGCACAAGTGAGCTATCTGGTATAACCTCATCAACAGAAATCAACTGTTCCTTCAAGTGTTTAATCTTTGTTAAAAAATTGTCCATAGAATCACCTACATTCATGTGCTCACTCTCCAATTATTTTTGGAGGTAAGCGATATGAGCCTCATTCCTAACTTGATACAATGTGGTAAGTGTATCCCAAGCATCCTTAGCTATTCTGCAAGAGAGAATGTGAGGGATAATGGTGCGTTTGACAAACAAAACTATCAATGCATGTGCCTAAGCATCTCTACCATCCCAACAAATTTCCTCTATAGTAGGTGCAATAGAAACCGCACCACGAATAGGAATATGCAGAATATCATCATCTTCGACACCTTGTGCATCAGCTTCAGTACCTGCAGTTGTAACAGTTGCAGGTGTGATATGACATTTTTCAACACCTTGCAAAATGTTCCACAGTCCTTTTGCAACCAATACATGTCGCACCATATAAGCCCACAATGGATAGTTGGTACCATTCAACTTATCCTCAATAGCCAACATATGAAATACATCATTGCTTTCAGCCATGGCCAGTGACTAAAATACCTTGATGCAGAAAATTGACTGTATCTCAAAAAGTTGAATAGAACTACCCAAACAAATTCTGCTAAACCTGTAGTAGACTTTGAGATGCGTATACTGGCAAACTGAAACTAGTATATACCTTTGGCATAAAAAGATAAAATAGCCTACTCAAGCATTGTGATAGTGCGTTCTGAGGCCGAAACGAGCTCAGATCATGATTTCAGCACGACATAGTGAAGCAGTTTTGATCTTGGAAACATGCTAAGTATTTTCAACCAAATTTGTGCGATTCTCGGACTGCAATCGGAGAGGTGTCGACAACACCCTAGATGAAGCGGCGACCTTCGTTGATACCAATTGTTGGAGTTAGACGTCTGTGGAGGCACGCGAACAACACAAGGAAGAAGAAGAAGTTTGGAGCTCAACACAATACTGAATGTATTACCACTAGAATGTACAAAGATAAGTAGCTCATTAGGGCAATAGGCGTATATACAAGCCGGGGGAAAAAAACCTCCTAAAGAGGGAAAAAAGTGCCCCGGTGGTCCTAGTGTGTTCACACACATCACTACCTAAATATATCAACATGTAAGGCCCCCATTATAAGGAGAAGCTAAGTGTGCATTACCCAATTGATGGGAATCCCAACTTGCATGTTGGATAAAGGTCAATTTGGACCATGTAAGGTATTAGTATAAGGAAAGGGAGTTACCAAGGTCCCCAATTGTGGGGTTCATGGCAGTGGGGAGAAGCACCAGTTCGGATGTCTAAGGGGGTGAGTGGGCCCCCTAGCTAGGGGTCTGAGGGGTCAAGTGGTCCCCTAGTGGGGGTCAGGGGCAACATCATGAACACGATGGTAAAGGGAATATTCCATTGAATATTCTCTATCAAAGTCAAAACTCATTTATATTTGTTAGGTTAGTTGAACCGACCTAAGCTCTATATGGTGACTATGTGGGTGTTGGCCACCCATGCTCTATTGCCCATGTATAGCCGTCTATAGATGGCCACCCATTATCCTATATATATATGATATCTGCACTACCCCAGATATGAAATCGAGCCAACATACTTGTACTTTATAACTCCGTATCTAGAGTGTGTAGATCACCATTTAAGCTTTACAATAAAAGTGCATGGGTGGACAACTAACTAATTAATTAATACTTCTTCTAGATATTCTATTGTTTCTATTTTATGCATACAGATCTCATCAAACGCACCAATACAAAGAAAATGTCGAGATCATCCAAGATCACCATAAAATAACATTATAATGATGTAGGTGTTCTATTGGATGTCTAGTCTATAGAAAACTCATATTCATCGATGTTCATAGACCGTACATTGTTTACATATTTGTGCTTTGTCATAGCATTCAAGGGTACTCTACTTTTCCAAAGAAATTCATGAATTACATGTTGTACCCCAAATCAAAACCATATGGATGGCAATTAGATTGAGGGAGTTCGCAGCTCTACTCATAGTTCATGTGGACTACAATAAAAACATTCAATTATGAACGATGAATGCAGCTCGTCTAAAGCATATAAATAAACTTTGTATAGAGTTAGAAGAGGAACTAAAGTCTGTGTAGAATTAGAAGAGGAACTCATGAAATCCATAGGATGGAGGCAACACTAAGATTCATAGACATTGTTAGCACGAAAATTCAATGTATTTCACAAGGTGATTTTATGAAGATTTGAACTAAGATTCTTTATATATTTGGAGAGAAACTTAAACACAAATATTCTTACAAGAATCCAAGTTGCTTATATGAATACCACAAGGAATATCCTTCATTTCAAAACGTACATGGCACCTAAGTCAGATGCTCTATGATGGAATGACGGTTATTCTCCCAGCATGAACAGAAACCCTCTCTTCACTTTCTAGAGCAAAAGAAACATTAGGAGGTTTGTAAAAGATGGTTGAATTATCCATTCTTCACTATACCTCCTAAGGGGGTACTATGGAAGAATTCCATGCTCGATGTCTTTGCTTTTCGACAGAGAGCTTTAAGAAAAGAACTAGACATAGATGAGAAGATGAATCTCAGAATAATAAGATGCTAGAAGTTTTTTCAATACTTCGTGCTCAACTACAATGCGCAGTAGAATAGTCTCCTCCTCATGGTTAATGGAGAAAATCACAAAGAATCTCTTCAAAGTAGTTCAAAGAGGATGTCTAGAGAAACGCAACAACCTTAGGCAGTACCTGAGGCTGAGCAATTCGTAGACTGCCCACAAATGTTGACGTCCAAGGGAGTAATAAGTTAACAACATCATCGTGCTCGACGAACCCTAATGCGAAGTTTAGCTTGAGTTCTTTGTTCTGTTGCGGTTAGCTCCCCCCTCGCCTGGAGGGGGCCTGTGCTCTGTGCTCCTCCCCCCTTGCCTGGAGGGGGGCCTATGCTCTATGGTGTGCCGGGTGTAAGCCATGGCACTATTTGAGGCCTTGCAAAATGGCTTGATAGATTACGACAAGGACCCGATGGTTTGTGATTACAGTAAGGCTCTATGCCCAGGGGTGAATGCAGGAGCAATAGAGTCTCCTGAGCAGATCTCTGGTGAAGGCATGGTGTGCTCGAGGTTGAGGACAAACTCGATCATGTCACATTACGAAGATGGTGCTGCAAATGGTCTTCTGGTGCCAAGGACATACGTAGACTCTGTTCGACAAGATGCACAACATCAAGGTGCTCTCTTCCGTCTCAACCATCTCCCAGGTACTTCTCAAGTCCCCTTGTCTCTAGGGAAGTGAAGCGTAGCTAATGACGAAAACCCTCATGAATTATGTGTAGATAGTGAAGAAAGTGACTATGAAAATGAAACCCTGGTTATTGAAAGGTCTTCACTCGATAGTTGGGATGAACACCTTAGTAATAGGGTTATCATAGGTCTATGTTGTTAAAAATCAAGCTTCAAGCTACAAATTCGTGGGGAATCTTTTATGGACATGTGGAGCAATCAAAGGAAGCCAAAAGCCACGAGATTCCATCAAGAAAAGTCACTCAACCACTCCCCAAGTCATCTCAACTAATTCCTCCAAGTTAGGAGGCTGATTTGGAAAGGTAGTTCCTAGATTTTAGGGGCACACTTCTCACTATAAAAGGAGCGTGTATCCCGACTTCTTTTGGGCCATCTTCTTGGAGTTTTAGCTCATGTAAAGTGAGCACTAAGTGCTGGAGTTGTGATAAGCAAGCCCCTTGCTTAAGCTAGCCCCTTGCTTTCTTGTTTGTTTTCTTTTAGTAGGCATATCTATGTGTGTGCGCAGGCAGTGTTGCAACTCTCTACCCCTGAGTTGTTAGCATTGGTTCTCCCTCATATTGTATCCATTTGATGTAATTCTTGTCTCATTGGATAGCTATTAGAGTCTATTTTATGCTCACAAATTCTCTGGATCATTCCCTGAGTAATCTGGAAGCAACATTCATTTTAGTGAAGTTGTGTGATTGATATCTCTCTTAGTGTGTAGGCTCTGTTTGAAATATTTTGCTCTCTGTTGTAAGGGCTGGTTCTCCTTCTCTATGTATCCATTTGCTATGATTTTGGTGTCATTGGGTAGCTATTAGAGTCCTCTAAAGTTGACCAAAGTTTGATATTCATTCTCTGTATAATCTCTGAGAAAAGCTTGCTGGAGTGAAGTGAGGTATCTGCTTGATTTGCAGTTGTGAGCATTCAACTAGCTCATGTTGTAGACATTGTTTCTCCTTGTGTAGGCATACATTTGAAGTGAAATTTGGTTTGTTGGAAAGCTCTTGGTGTCTACTACAGGTCTACAAAAGCTCACTGGAGTTCTCTGCATATGCTCTGAGTAACAGCATTTTTGGTGTGCAGAGGTCAAAGAAGGATACCTGTGGAGGTCATTCACGCTTCGTCGTTGCTTAGGGGTTGAGATACTTCCCCCATCAGTGGTATCAGAGCATTTGGGCATCTTGGAGGCATCACATACAAGCACGAAGACCTCTTGGAGTTGGTGGTTGAAGATTTGCATCAACAAAAGCTTCTTGGAGGTAGCTCACATCAAGGGGGAGCTATTCTCTCAAAGTTTCAAAGAGCACAAGGTGTCCATCTAAGGAAAGCTTTGGATTGAGGTAACCTCAGAGCCTCATTTTCATTTTACACACATTGGAGCATTATCCAAGGGCTAGGTCAAGTATCAAAGACTAGATATGGGAGACTTCAACACTCAAATTGAAAAGCTAGACAAAGGGAACTATCAACCATGGAGATTTAGGGTCTCCAACTATCTTATGGGCAAGGGCCTTTGGGGGTTGATTAGTGGAAGTGAACCAAGACCTAGGTTGGATGAGAATCCAACCAATGATCAGAGAAGGGCCTTTAGGGAATGGAATGAAAGAGACAAGAGGGTTATCTTTATCCTTTCCCAACACATTAGCAATAGCATGATCGGCCATATCCAAGACTTGGATTCAAGCATGAAGGTATGGGAGACACTTGAAAGGCTTTATTCAACAAGCACCAAAGCAAGGAAGATCCAACTCAAGAATGAGCTCAACAACCTTAGGAAGAGCTCAGGGAGTAGCATAAATGACTACATACTTAAGGTCAAGGAGTTATCAGATGCATTGGGATCCATTGGAAGCCACGTAGACGATGACGATCTTGTGGCTTATACTCTCAATGGTTTGAGAGATGATGAGAAGTGGAAACCCTTTACCACTTCAGTATATGTAAGGGATAATCTTCCCGATTTTGAGCAATTGGTTGCTCTCATGGTCACCGAAGAAATGAACATAGGTGGAAGTTCAACTAAAAGCAAGGATGCACAAGTTTTCTATGCAGGTAATCAAAGGGGCAAAGGAAGACGAGGAAAAGGAAGGGGCAAAGAAAGGTTTGGAGGAAGGCAAGGCCACTCAAGCAATCAAGGACATGACCAAGGCACCTCATCACAAAGAGGGAGAGGAAGAACAAGAGGAAGAGGAGGACGACATCAACAAAACAGGAATCAAGATGGTGAAGGATGTTACATATGTGGCAAGTTTGGCCACTATGCTAGAGATTGCTACCAAGGAGGAAACTTAAGGAGCTATAATCAAGGTTCTTCATACAAAGGCCAAGGTAATTATGCTTCTACAAGTTCAGAAAATGACAATCTCTTGATGATGCACATGAATGGGAATTCAAGCAAAGTAGATAACACTTGGTATATTGATAGTGGATGTAGCAACCATATGAGTTGCAATGCTTCTTGGTTTACTAATCTACATGTTCCCAAAGGTAAAGGACATGTAGAAACAGGTGATGATACAGCCCATGAGATCTCCCATGTTGGAGATGTAGCTTTGGATGACAAGGAGGAAGGAAGATGTCTCAAGGATGTCTTGCATGTACCTACTATCACAAAGAACTTGGTGTCCGTTGGGCAAATGGTTGAAAGAGGCTATCAAGTGAAGTTCAACAAAGGTGGATGCTTTGTGGAGAACCCTAAGCAAGGTTACAAGGTCATAGCAAGAGGAAAGAAGCAAGGGAGACTCTTCACTTTGGAGGTAAATTCTCATTCCACTCAACATGTCTACTTCACATATGGAAACAAGAGGATTTCGGAGTTGGACTTGTGGCACAAGAGGATAGGTCACATCAACATACAAAGAATGAAGGAAATGCAATTCAAGACGCTGGTTGAAGGTCTTCCCAACTTCCAAGGACAAGGTATGAAGCATTTATGTGAATCTTGTCAACTAGGGAAGCAAGCGAGACTTCCATTCAAGAAGAGTGGCTACATAAGCCAACATCCATTGGAGTTGATACATACAGATGTGTGGGGGCCAACCAAAGAGCAATCCATTGGAGGTAACAAGTACTTTGTCACTTTTATAGATGATTGCACAAGAATGGTTTGGGTTTATTTCATCAAAAACAAATCAGATGTGTTTACATGTTTCAAAGCATTCAAGGCAATGGTAGAGAAGGAAACAGGTACATATATCAAGAAGCTAAGGTCCGATGGAGGGGGAGAATATTTCTCCAATGAGTTTTCTGATTTTTTAATGGATCAAGGCATCAAGAGGCAAGTAACATGCAGGTACACCCCCCAACAAAATGGAGTAGCAGAGAGAAAAAATAGATACATTGCCGAGATCGCTAGAGCAATGCTTAATGAGATGAATGTACCTAACATGTTTTGGAGTGATGCAACAAATACCGCCGTGTATCTTATGAATAGGGCTCCTACCTCAGGGATCCATGGCTTGACACCATATCAAGCCTATTATGGTAAGAAACCTGATCTTTCCCACTTGAAGATATTTGGATGTACTTGTTATGTACATGTGCCAAGTGAATTGAGGCACAAGCTACAACCAAAGGCAGAAAAGTGTGTGTTTCTAGGATATTCAAATGATCATAAAGGTTACAGGTGCTTCAACCCAAACACAAAGGACTTGAGGATATCAAGGGATGTAGCATTTGATGAGCTACTCCCTTGGTATAAGAAGTATGATTGTATGCAGGACTATGAAGAAGAAAAGCATGGACATGATGAAGAACAAATCGACCTAGAGCTAAGCGGCCCAAGGTGTTCCATCAATGAAGATAGTTCAAGCATGAACTCACCATGGAGGGGGAGATCTTCATCAAGCTATGAAGCACAATCAATCAACAAAGGCAAAGCAACATTGGTGGAGTTGGATGAAGAAGGTAATGAAGTTGAAGATGATGAAGGACACATGATGGAGAAAGAAGCCATGTCAAAGAAAGAGATCAAGTTCCCAAGGCAAAGGAGGTTTATTCCTCCAAAAGGTGAAGAAAGGAAGTCTTCTAGAGTTAAGTATCCAACTCAAAGGTTTACTTATGATTCATACATGGCAACTCATTATGCATATATGAACAAAGTAGTAGAAGATCATGAGCCCGATTGCTATGAAGGTGCAAGCAGGTACACCGAATGGAAAGAGGCAATGCAAGAAGAGATCGACGCACTTGAGGAGAATCAAACATGGACTCTAGTGCCCAAGAAGGATAACATGAAGGTAATAGGTAATAAGTGGGTGTATAAAGTAAAGAGGAATTCAGATGGATCTATTTCTAGGTTCAAAGCAAGATTGGTGGCCAAGGGTTTTGCACAAACATATGGAGTGGACTTTGAAGAGACATTCAGCCCCGTGGCAAAGATGAGCACCATTAGGACACTCATTGCAATGGCTGCTAGCAAAGGATGGAAGCTTTTCCAATTGGATATCAAGAATGCCTTTCTCAATGGAGACTTGGAAGAAGAGGTATACATGGAGCAACCACTAGGTTTTGTTCATAAAGAGTTTCCACATCATGTTTGTAGGTTGAAGAAGGCACTTTATGGCCTAAAGCAAGCTCCAAGGGCTTGGAACCAAAGATTGGTGGACTATTTGATCAAATGTGGTTACAATCAATGCAAGGCGGATCCATCTCTCTTCATCAAACAAAGAGGAGAACTTGTAGTCTACATGTGCGTGTATGTAGATGATCTTATCATTACAGGTAATGATACAAAGGGCATTGAGGAGATCAAGGCAAAGCTTGGAAACGAGTTTAGGATCTCTGATCTTGGAGATCTTAGGTATTTTCTTGGCATTGAAGTTGTATACAAAGAAGAAGGTATTATGCTCATACAAAGGAAGTATATTCTACACCTACTTGAGAGGTTTGGGATGCTACATTGCAAGCCTATTTCAAATCCCATGGAAGTTAATGTAAAGCTAAGCTCCATTGATGGAGAGCCATTAGAGGATGTAACCTTGTATCGATCTATTGTAGGATCTTTCAATTATGCCACAATAACTAGGCCCGACATAGCATATGGAGTTGGAGTGTTATCACAATTTATGCATAGTCCAAGGACTACACACTTGCAAGCTGCAAGAAGAATGTTACGATATCTCAAGGCCACTATAAATGAAGGATTGTTCTATTCATTTGATGATGATATGCAGGTCAAAGCTTATTCTGATGCCGATTGGGCCGGTTCAAAGGAGGATAGAAGAAGTACAAGTGGTTACCTAGTCATGCTAGGTAGCAAGATCATCTCATGGATTTCAAAGAAGCAACCCACGGTGGCATTATCTTCCACCGAGGCTGAGTATAGAGCTTTGGCTCAAGTCACATGTGAGCTAATGTGGATTAAGAAGTTATTTATGGAGCTTAATTTGCAGGTTGACACATATCCAATTTTTTGTGACAATATGAGTAGCATTCATCTAGCATCGAATCCTGTCTATCATGCTAGAACCAAGCATATTGAAGTGCACTATCACTTCATAAGGGAAAAGGTGATATCGAAGGAAGTTTCAGTACATCATATTGGTACCAAGGACCAAGTTGCCGACATGTTTACAAAGGCTTTGGATGGGATGAAGATTTCAAAATTCAAGCAATGCATCAACATGAAGGAGCTTGGATGAGGACGAAGAATTGAAGCTTGAGGGGGAGTGTTAAAAGTCAAGCTTCAAGCTACAAATTCGTGGGGAATCTTTTATGGACATGTGGAGCAATCAAAGGAAGCCAAAAGCTACGAGATTCCATCAAGAAAAGTCACTCAACCACTCCCCAAGTCATCTCAACTAATTCCTCCAAGTTAGGAGGCTGATTTGGAAAGGTAGTTCCTAGATTTTAGGGGCACACTTCTCACTATAAAAGGAGCGTGTATCCCGACTTCTTTTGGGCCATCTTCTTTGAGTTTTAGCTCATGTAAAGTGAGCACTAAGTGCTGGAGTTGTGATAAGCAAGCCCCTTGCTTAAGCTAGCCCCTTGCTTGCTTGTTTGTTTTCTTTTAGTAGGCATATCTATGTGTGTGCGCAGGCAGTGTTGCAACTCTCTACCCCTGAGTTGTTAGCATTGGTTCTCCCTCATATTGTATCCATTTGATGTAATTCTTGTCTCATTGGATAGCTATTAGAGTCTATTTTATGCTCACAAATTCTCTGGATCATTCCCTGAGTAATCTGGAAGCAACATTCATTTTAGTGAAGTTGTGTGATTGATATCTCTCTTAGTGTGTAGGCTCTGTTTGAAATATTTTGCTCTCTGTTGTAAGGGCTGGTTCTCCTTCTCTATGTATCCATTTGCTATGATTTTGGTGTCATTGGGTAGCTATTAGAGTCCTCTAAAGTTGACCAAAGTTTGATATTCATTCTTTGTATAATCTCTGAGAAAAGCTTGCTGGAGTGAAGTGAGGTATCTGCTTGATTGGCAGTTGTTAGCATTCAACTAGCTCATGTTGTAGACATTGTTTCTCCTTGTGTAGGCATCCATTTGAAGTGAAATTTGGTTTGTTGGAAAGCTCTTGGTGTCTACTACAGGTCTACAAAAGCTCACTGGAGTTCTCTGCATATGCTCTGAGTAAGAGCATTTTTGGTGTGCAGAGGTCAAAGAAGGATACCTGTGGAGGTCATTCACGCTTCGTCGTTGCTTAGGGGTTGAGATACTTCCCCATCATATGTCACGGTCGAAGACCCCCCAAGAAGTTCTTAGGTCTTGGCTGAAAACTAATTGGGAGCCTAGAGGGGTGGTAGTTAAACATGTCCAATACTGTCCTAATAATTATTTCCTCTTTTTCTTTGAGGATGCCAATAGTGCTTTACACGTGTTAACTGAGGGCCAATGGCTAATTAGGAACACTCCGATTTCCCTGTTCAAATGGCATGTTGGTTACAACTCAAAGGGCCCCAAACCTACTAAAATCCGGATTTGGGTTGAGTTCATGAACCTCCCAATTGACTTTGACCTGTGGGTTGAAAATTTGAGGAAAATATTGGGTAGAGTTTTAGGTCAAAGGACTAGGAACAACATTATTAATCCCAAGTGGGATCCTTAGATTCTAATTGAAGTGGATGTTTCTAAGGACATTAAAACTCACATTGCTATCAAGGATTCTAGTGGTAGGAAGTTGCATGTGTAGAGAAGTATGTATAGAAACCTTCCCAATGCCTGCTATAATTGTTATAAACAAGGCCATTTCATTAAGGAGTGCCTCCTTATCCCAAAACAGGAAGAGCAAGAAGAGAACAGAGAAAACAGTGTAGCTCAAGCAGCTAATTTTAACCATACCCCTCAGCCAAGAAAAAAATTTAATAAAATAAAGAAAAAGAACTTTAAATCTGACAATTTGTTTAACATCCTTCTTGATGACATTTCCAACCCGTTTGAGGACAAAGTCATTCATGATTTAGCTCAAAAAAATACGGATTGTGTTACTGATGAGCTTAATGATATTACAGATGCTAACAAGGAAAATATGGATTCTAACTCCAATAGCCACCATGACCAAAGGTGGAAAGTCGTGGGTAAGAAAAACAAAGTGATCATGCCCCCTCAAAATTTTGATGCTGTGGATGATGAAGTTCAAGAAGTCCCACCGGTTCAAGTAAACTCACTTTTGGAATCACATGTGCCTGTGTTCTCTCAAGAGCTAAATCTTCTAGATCAAGGTAAGCTGGATCAAATGGAAGAAGACATGGAGGCTTATGAGATGGTTCCAATGTCTCAAGAGGCCGAGTCCTCTGAAAAGGCCTCCTCCTCCTAAAACCAAAAGGAAGGAGGTCATCAGATCTTCTCTATCAGTTTTAAAGCCCTCCAAAAATAGTAGGAAGTGATTTCTTACTGTTTTCTATATGTGACATGTTTATCTGCTCTATTAACATCAAAGGTATAACAGATCCTGTTAGATCCACGATGCTCAACATTTGGCTCTCGAATCTCCCGAAGTAGCCTGATGTCATTTGTTTACAGGAGTTGAAAATGGGGGGGGGACTCTCTCCTCTTTAACCTTAATAAAGTGTCTTCCAGATATAAATGGTATTTCACTAAACATTGTGCTGGTAAAGGAGGTTGTGCTATTGGTTTGTCTTCTCAACTCTTTCATGCTTTTATTTCCTGGACTGTTACTGCTTCTGATCAATGGTGTTCTATCAAGCTTGGTAATCCTTTTGGCCTCACAATTATCTCTATTTATGCTATTAATAATGACTCTGGCTGTACTATTTGCTGGAATAAGATTAATTGCCTCCAAGGTCCTGCTATTGTAATAGGTGATTTTAACATGATGATTGATATTAAGGATAGGTGGGAGGAAAAGGGTAAACTGATCAAAGTGACTGAAAAGGATGCCTAGTATAAATTGTGTAACTCCCTGGAGCTTGTTGATACCTCCCGATCTTCTTGGTTTGATTGGTCCAATAAGCAGATTGGCAATGCCTATACTGCTGTTAGGCTTGATAGATGCTATGCTAGCATCCCATTTGTGCACAATTGTTGGGACATTTGTGTTAATCTTGACCCTTCCCTTCTTATGTCTGATCATAAGCCTCTTCTGGTGTCCTCCAGAAAAGGTAACCCTAATCTGAGATCAGGTTGGACTCACATTGACTACAATTTTCTTAAGCTTCCCCGCATTATGACTCAGACCAAGAATATTATCATCTGCAACTTTGCTTATTTCAGTTCGCCTATTAAAGCTTGGTACATCTCGGTCAAGGAGATTCAAAATTTGTTCACTCAACTCAAAACCTTAGCCAAGACTATTAGGGCCAAAAGAAGGCAAACCCTCATAGATAGTTTGGTTTACCTTGATGCTAACTCCCAAGAATACCATGATCTTTCCTTGAGGTTGTGCAAAGAGAGGTATCTTGAGGCTAGTTATTCTCTTGCCTCTTCTAAAGAATGTTGGGGTGAGAAGATTGATAGAAATAATAACTACATGTTTTCTTTGATGAAAAAACAAAAATCTAGGGACCACATCCCTCCATTGAAAAAGAAAGTTGGTGGTCATACAGTTAACATTCAGGAGTCTTTACAGGAGACCAAAAGCTTCTTTATGGATGTTTTCTCTGGTACTCCTAAGTGGGGGGAGGATATCCAGAGGGCGAGAGCTACTATTGCCATGAAAAGGGAAAAAATGATTCCTGAGAGCCTGAGATCCATTTTGGACTTGCCCCTCACTATCGGTGAGATCAAAGAAACCATCCATATGTTGAAACCCTGTAAATCTCCAGGAATTGATGGATTACCCAATGAGTTCTTTATGATGCTGAATGATTTTCTCACTCCTTACATTCTTCAGATCTGGGAAGAAGTAGCTGGCAAAGGGTATCTCCCTTCTCACATCAACACTCGAGTGATCATACTTATTCACAAGAGAGGCAACAAGGAAGACCTAAACAATTGGAGACCCATAACATGCTTGAACACAATTTATAAATTTTTCTCCTCTACTATTGCTAGAAGACTTAGTCCTATGATGAAATTTTTTATCCTTCCTGAGCAGAAAGGTTTTATCAAAGGTAGATGCATTCTTGATGCTATTATCTCTTTATGGAAAGGTATGGATTATGCCTTGGATAGTGGGCATGACTATTTCTTTTGAAAATCGACTTTGATAAGGCTTATGATAGAATTGAATGGGACTTTATTCTTCAATCTTTGCATGATTTAGGTCTTGGGAGGAGGTTCATTAAATTTGTGAGCACTTTATTTGGTAATGCTTTTTCTAGGGTTGTTATTAATGGGCACCTTTCTGACCCCTTCAAGCTTTCTAGATCCATAAGGCAAGGCTGCCCCCTTTCCCCCCTTCTTTTTGTTATTGCCAGTGACTCCTTAGGTTGGTTGGTCAAGGATGCTTTGGATAGAGGTCTTATTAAAGGCATTGAAATTCCTAACTCCCCTTCCCCCCTTTGCTTACAAATGTTTGCTGATGATACTAATGTTGTTCTAAAAGCTGACAATGAGTCTTTGAAGGTTTTTCTTGAATGCTTGGATTTGTTTTGTGTTGCCAGTGGTTCCAAAGTCAATCATAGCAAAACTAGTTTCAAAGCTTCCTCTAACTCCATTATTGACAGTATAAACAATTTCGGCTGTAACGTTATCAAGGATGGTGAAGTGTTTAGGTTGCTAGGCATTCCTATGGGGTTTAATATTTCTTTGGCCCAAAGATGGTATTGGGTTCTAGTAAAATTCAAAAAACACTTATTTTTTTGGTATGATTCGTATAACTCCCTGGCCCATAGATGTTTTATTCTAAATCATTATGTTTTACCTAAACTGGTTTTTTTCTTAGCTTGCTGGTCTCCTTTCCAAAAACAGATTAATCAGACCATCTCCTTGGCTAGGAGATTTCTCTGGGGTGGTAATTCTCATCACCACAAAGTTGCTAAAGTCTCTTGGGATATTTGTTGCCTCCCTAAATCCCAAGGAGGTCTGGGTATTCTTTGCCCTAATAAAATCGTTGATAATCTTGCTGCTAAGTGGATTTTAAGGAGCATTGATTCTATTGATATCTGGGCTGTTCTTTTGCAAAGGAACCTTTCCAGATTTTACATCTCTAATTATAAAGCTTGGAGGAACATTAATTTATGGGATATCATTGTCTCCCCTTTATCTTTTACTGCTGTTGGGAGCCAACTTGTCTGTAGATTCTGGAATGCCTGGTTTAAAGCTAAAAAATGTTTTGTTCCTAAAGGGGGATTGATCAATTCTTCTGAGTTCTTTTTGCATGAATCCCCTTGGTTTGGCTAGATTGCTAAATGGAATAACTATGAATGGGCAATCAAAGAGCATAAATGCCATAAAGTTGGTTATAAAGCGTGGAGGGACCTGATGAGCAATGGGGATGTTATTTTTGATCAAGAGCTTCTCATTAGTTCTGATATCTCTGTCTCTTGTTTTCAGGTCCTAACTGCTCACAAACACTTGTTGGCTGAGAAGTTGGAAGGATGCCTCAGGATAAATGTCAGTCTTTTTGATGCTATTGGGATCATCTTCAAAGAGTTCAAGAAGCCGAAAGGAAGAATAAATCAAATTTTGCCCAAACTCAATAAGAGATGGTCTTGTGACTGGTCTGCCAAACAGTGGTCTTATAGTTTTAAATCTTTGTGGGTCTTCCCATATTATATCAAGCACTCCTGTCTTCAGTGGCTCATGTTGCATAATGGTCTGTGGATTGGCCCCAGAGTTAGGAAAATTCTGATTAATGGAGGAATTTGTACTTTCTGTGGCAAGGAGGAAGATGTTAACCACCTGTTTTTTGAATGTTTTCATGCCAAACAATATTGGCCCATTGTGGAGCACTATCTCTTTTCCAAAGGGTGCCCTGGTCTCAAACAAAACTCTGTCATCATTGGCTGCTACAGAAACATGGATGTTTTACTGTGGAACATTTGGAGAGGACACATACTGTGGCATATTTGGAATTTGGATAGTAGAAATAATTCGGTCTTTTGTAAAGGAAATAGGAATTTCCTGAAGTCTCTTCCTAGAACCCTTAAAAAAGCCTCTGAAAAATGTATTCAATGTATCACTAGACCTCCTAACCCCAAGGAGTTTACCTTTAACCTGTTAAAAGCTTGTAAATTCTCTAAGTGTTGAAGTACCATCTCCTCTGTTTACTCAGCTCAAAGGCTTGATATGGCTTCATTTTTCTAACTTCAGAGTGCCTGTGGCTCTTGCCCCTTGCACATTATGTATTGTCCTCCTTTAATCTAATTTTCCTGTTTATTAAAAAAAAAACCTTTGCTCCTCTTCAAAGAAATTATTCTCAAAACTTCTAATCTAATAGAGGGTGCCCCTAGATACACAAGTTCCAAGTTCCAACCTCTCATGTTCTAAAAAGCCATAACTTCTCCACACGGAGAGTTCTCTATTTTGTCACGTTATACCCTATCACATTTTTCATGATCTGCACATGTCTATGCTACTTATGGGATGCATCTTTCTCTTCCTTTTCGTTCTCATTACTTATTTTTATTTTCTTGATTTCATACTGTTATGCATTAACACATACTTATAGTCACACCAGACAGAGGCGTACACACACATATCTATCTATCTATCTATCTATCTATATATATATATATATATATATATATATATATATATATATATATATATAGAGAGAGAGAGAGAGAGAGAGAGAGGCTCGTGTGCTCCATCATTTCCTCATTCAGAAGCACCGCATGGAGAGAAGCCTAGAAAGAGAGAGAAGAAGGGATTACATTATCAGAGGAAGAGTCTGCGAAACAGAGAGACACATGTGCTCCATCATTCCCTTATTCCGCAGCATGACCCGGATGGAGAGAAACAGAGAGAGAGAGAAAGAGAGAGAGAGACGGGCCTGACCCTATGCGAGCTGATGGAGATGGTCTTAGGACGAGTGGCACCGGAACAGAGAGAGACTCGTATGCTCTAGGCTCTCATCATTCTTCGCTCTGCCGCTTGGTCTCCTTTGGCTCCTTTGGAAAAGCGTATGGAGAGAGAGAGAGAGAGAGAGAGAGAGAGAGAGAGAGAGAATTCGGTTTGTATGACAACTTCACCCTCGGTTTTCGAATTCTAGAATCATGACATAAACTTTTCCTCATGGATTGTAGCCAGCTAAAAACGAGGGATTGTAGCTAGCTAAAAACGAAGGCTCTTCACTCAATCTTAGTACAACTAAATTCCAAGTTGCCCCGCTGCACATACAAGAGAATCGTCATGGCTTGAGAAGAGAAAAATGAACCATTGGAGCCTAGCATATTGATTGATCTCTTAATAACCTTCAAAAAGTAGCATTTCAGTTGACCCTTAGCTTTAAGGCTCTAACATCTAGCTTGAAGTCTTAGTCTTTAGGCTCTAACATGTAGCTTGAGGTCTTAGCTCTCACGTTCTAGAATCTAGGTTGTATGCAAGTCACGTTCGATTAGTGAAAGGAAACTCTCCTAGCCTATAGAAATGTGTTAGCACACTAGAATATCTAGAATATCACATCTATGCACTATCATGAAGAATTTCTATATGCTGAGTTTCATACATTCTAAGAGCACTTGTTTTAAGATACCTAATATTTTCTTGTTAAATTTGTGTGCCATAGGTGAGTTGGTTGAACTCTTACTTCTTGAGGGGGAGGTTCTGAGTTCAACCTCTCTCTGGGCTGGAAGACATGTATGCATCAATTTGGTCAGTTTCTCTATCCAGTTGCAATGTCTTGGGCCATTCAAACCTGATGCCTTCGGGCAACTCTTTCCTAGTGTCACTTCAATAGTTTAACCCTTGCTTTGTGAGATATGGGGGGTCCCATTGGTACTATGCCCTTCACTTGTATAGTTGTTCTTTCAATATATTCAAGACAAGGGTGATTAGGTTTCAGTTAAAGTTCCTCTTTAAAAAATATATTTTCTTGTTAATACATTTTTGTAACAAAAGTTTAAATTTAAAAAAATAGGAGGCATACACGAGAGTTAAAGAGAGATACAAAGGAAGTTCAAGGGCCTTAACATCGTCGTTATGAAGAATCTATCTAATTTTAGTTTGTTACCTTGGATGCAAAGGTCTTCTTTTGTCAAAACAAGTGATTACTTGTATGATTTCTAATCCTTTTGCCTATGTAATTGAGGGACTTCTCAACAGAATACTCTTAAGGAGTGTTACCAAAGTTGGTAGCACATCTTTCCTTCTTGATTTTCCAAATAACCTCTCCTCCAATTACATTTGAGAAGGGGGATGAAAAGCTAATAACTTTGCTAAGAAGAGCTTGCTTCTAATCGATTCGTTGTTCGAGCCTAAGAATGCACTAAACACCATTCCAAACTTTAGCACTCTAAGGGGAAGAGAATAAAAGATGACCTATGTCTTCTTATCCCTTAAAGCATCATTTACATCAAGGTGGGGCATCACAAATTCTATTTGCTTTGGCATCGGTCCAAATGTGATGATGGATAATTTATGAGAGGAGAATGTGACTTTCTTCCTTTCCATCAATACATGCAAGATATCTTGTTACTTAAATTGCAAACTAATCCATGACAAAGAAGAACACCATTTCCTTTATTAAGCTTGAGGTGGAAAGGAACTATGCACTTTGTCCTCAACATTTCTTCTATTGTGTTATCACCATTGTTTCATCCTAGTCCCTTAAGGTGTGTTTCGCAAGTATCCTACATTACCCCAATATCCTTGTTGTACCAACTCCAAGTGCAATCAAACAACACGCAATGATCATCATAATTATTGTTCCAAATATGCTTCCATTTGAAAAAATCCTTGTTCCAAATCATCCTAACAATTTCGATAGACCCATGCTCAATAGGATCAATTTTAGAGATGAGAAACCATATGTCATCATTTTTCCTCATGCCAATCAACCATTTCTAGTTGTAACCTAAGTAGAAATGGAGCTTTATGTCATTTCAAGATGTCTAGAGAGAAGTCTAGAGACGTGTCTCTTCTTGAAAGAAGTGAAACCACGAATGAATACAAGCATTTTGATTGAGGAAATGCAAGCTTTCTATTACACAAAAGGGTGAATTCAAGTATGGTTTAACTTTGGATTCCCCAAAACCAAAGACTCAATCTTCCTCTTCCACTTCTTCCTTTCTTGATGGTGACATGCAAAAGAAGAAGAGATGCAAGTATTTTTAAAAGCTTGGATGTACCATTGATGGATGTAGAATTAATGCTTGTCAAGCATAATAAAAAGAAGAAAGAATCTATCATTTGTATTGTTTGGAGTACATCCAATGCAAAGAATGATGAAGCCAATTTTATTGAAGATGGTTGGGCATGTGTTACATGTCATTGTAATTCATCATCAAATTATGATTGTGAATGAGGCTGATTCGGATTGGTTTTCTGATAATGATGCTTGGAAGAATATCACTTCATGCAAAAGACTTTTAATATTTTTGCAAGATGCACCCAAAAGAGCACATGTTGCATGTGCAAAAAATGCCTTTAATCCTATTATTAGAATTGGAGAAATTAACCTTATCATTGCAAATGTAGGTATTGCTCCTCTTAGGAATGAATTATAGGTACCTAACAACAAGAAAAAATTTATTTTGGTTCCTACTATTGCTAGTGCAGGACTTCATGTACGCTTTGTTGATAACAAATATATGATTCATGATCTCAACAATGGCAATGTTATTGTGATGTAGGGAACATTACGCAATGGTTTGTATCGCTTTAGCAGTACATATAAAAAGTTTCCTCAAATGCCTTGCTTACTCATACTTCTTATACGATTGAAATAGAGTTATGGCATGCTCTTACTTCATCTTTTGGGGAACATGTATAACTTTCTACCTTCATTGATTATGCAACATTCCATATGTGGGTGTATCCTTTGAAAGAAAAGCATGAGGTATTCTGGTACTTTGAAATAGTTTTATCGATGGCTGAAATTCTTTATGGCAATAAACCTTTTGAATCATCATGCACATTATGGTGGTGAATACATGTCACATGAATTGAACACTTTTTTTTATGACAAAAGGTATTGCTCATTGATGTAAAAATCCATATACACCTCAAAAAAATGGTGTTATGGATCACAAGAATAGAATGCATCTTGAAATGGCATGATGTATGGCTAAAGGAAAACATCTTCCAAGTAAGTTTTGGATGGAAGTGGACATGTGTGCAAACTATGTATTGAGTCATTCGCCTCTTAAAACATTGAGATTCATTGTACATTATGAGGTTTGAAATGTCTGTAAGCCAATGTTTAGTGATATGTCCAAATTTGGTTATTTGACATATGCCCTTATGCCATCACAACAACATTAGAAACTTGGTAACAAGGAAAAAATATGTATACTTTCCAAATATAGTAGCGAGATTAAAGGGCATAAATTGCACAACCTAATGATTGAAAAAATCATTATAATTCGAGATGTGGTATTTGCTAAAACTTCACATTTATTAGAATGTAAAATTTAGTCAATAATGAGTTCACAAGATGTGTTTAATACACTGATGCATTTGTTTCAAAGTGGTAGGATTGACTATGGCCATGTAAAGCATCCAAATGAGGTTGAAGTACTTGAGGATTTTCAACCAAAAATGCTAAAAATTAGCATGATATTCAGTCCACCCATGACACACATTTTGATGATGTATTACATGAGAAATGTATTTCTATAAAGAGTGTGCAATATATGCCAAAGTGGATTCAAAAGAAATTACAAGATAGAAAGATGAGTGCTCCTTTGCTTGGTAAGCTCTCGTCATGCATCAAGTGACTGTGTGGATGTTTCTCTTATTGCAACTACATGTAATGAAGAGACACTCACTTTTGAAGATGCATGTGATGATTTGAATTGGATGAGCACAATGTAGTTGGAATTAAATTCTATTTAGAAAAATTAAACCTGAAAGTTATGTGAGTCTCTAAAAGATAAAAATTCCATTGCTACTAAGTGGATGTACATGATTAAAAGAAATCCACCTAGTTGTATTCATCACTACAAATCTAGATTAGCTGCAAAAGTTTGTGCATAAAAGTATGGCATTGATTATGAGAAAAATTTTGCACCTACTTCATGCATGACTACCATTCATACTGTGATTGCATTGCCTACCCATCTTTTTTGGAAAGTGCATCAAAAGGATACAAAACAACTTTCTTGAATGGAAATTTGCAGTTCTATGTGAGACAGCCTCCTAGATTCTCATGAAAGCTAAAGAGCATATGGCTTGTTCTTACAAAAGGATTTGTATGGACTTAAGAAGCTCCATGTGCATGCTATGACAAGATACATAAGCACTTGATTGCTCAAAAAACTGTTCCCTTATGGATTATCAATGCACATAAAAGAAATAGGTTAGGAAAGGAGGGAGAAAAAATAGAGAGCCGAATACAGACTCCATAGGTGTTTTGTAGAGGTGATTGATAGGTAGAAGATATGGGCATTATGTCGGAGTTAGACGTCTGCGAAAGCACGCGAACAACACGAGGAAGAAGAAGAAGCTTGGAGCACAACACACAATACTGAATGTATTACTATAGAATGTACAAAGATAAGTAGCCCATTAGGGCAATGGGCATATATACAAGCCGGGGGAAAAACACCTCCTAAAGAGGGAAAAAAGTGCCCTGGTGGTCCCACTGTGTTCACACACATCACTACCTAAATATATCAAAAACTCCCCTTTGGGAGTGATGCGGTGAACAAGGAGCTGGCACTCATGTATAAGGAAGTGCCAAGCTATGTGCAATCAATCCACAAAAGGAAGTAAGCCCAAAGCTTTGCGGAAAGCTCCAAATTTCTCCCTAGGCAGAGCCTTTGTGAAAAGGTCTGCAATGTTCTCTTGTGTGGGCACATATGCCACTCTGATCTCCCCAGCAAAGAACCTCTCTCTGACATAATGATAATGCATCTAAATGTGCTTAGTGCGAGCATGGAACACAGGGTTCCTCGCAACTGCCAATGCACTCTGATTGTCAATGATGATGGTGGAGGAAGAAGACTAACCAACACCCAAATTGCCCATAAGGCATTTGGGCCACACACACTCAACAGTAGTTGTAAAAGCTGCCCTATACTCAGCCTCACAACTGGAAGTGGCCACAGTAGGCTACTTCTTGCTCAACCAAGATATACATGAGCTACCAAGCATGAAGCAAAAGCCACTAGTGGACACACGAGTATCATAGCAACCAGCACAGTCAGAGTCAAAAAAAGCATGCAAATCTGACGGTAGTGATCCCCCCTTGGGATAAAACAACCCAAGTAGCGGAGTATCACTCCGACAACAAAAGATGCACTTAACCACCCACAAATGCTTGACACCTGGGCAATGCATAAACCTACTCATCTGTGAGACATCAAACTCAATATTTGGCCGAGTAATGCATAAGTAAATCAAGCATCCAACAGCCTGCTGATAGAGAACAACATCAAATGCATCTCCAGCATCATGAAGACTCAATCATAAACCTGCCTCCATAGGAGTGGCAATAGGCTTACAGTCTTCAAGGCCGAAATGCTGCAATAATGTGTCAATATATTTCGTTTGACACAAAGTGTGCATAAAGTGAATGCACAAATAGATGCAAATGACCCAAATCAGACGTCTCAAATGAGGCATGTAAATCAACCTTAAAATCAGCACTATGCCTCTCATGAGGACCAGTGAACAGCATGTCATCAACATAAACCACAATGATCAGAAGTACATCATTAGCATGCTTAACATATAAGGTGCTTTCAGTTGGAGTGTTCTCAAAACCATGTGCAATCAGATAGGCATGTACCTTTTCATAGCAAGCACGTGGTGCTTGCTTTAAGCCATATAATGCCTTTTTTAACCTACACACCTGGTTCTCATGCCCTTTCTGCAAAAAGCTACAAGGCTAAAAAACATACACTTCTTCATGCAAGTCGCCATTCAAAAAAACTTTTTTGATATCCAACTGATGTACATTCCAACCATGATGAGATGCAAATGCACAAATGCTATGAACAGTAGTGATTTGGCAAGTCGGTGCAAAGGTCTCATCAAAATCACCGCCTCTTTCCTATGCATAACCCTTTGCATTATACTTGTCAACTGTACCATCAGGCTTACGCTTTAGCTTGTATACCCACTTAGTCTCAATGGCCTTCTTGCCAGGAGGCAAGTCACATAAAGACCAAGTACCATTCTTAATTATAGCATCATATTTAGATTGCATAGCAGCCATCCAATCTTATGATATTTGTGCTTCATCAAACAAAATAGGCTCATTCTCATCACAGAGACTAGATGCAGCCATAGCACAACAATTTGATGCAAAAGAGGCACTATGAGAGCCTGAGCGAGTACGATATGACAAAGGTGCATCTAATTTGCTGTCATGCAAAATCTGCTCCAGTCATTTTGGCATAGTTTCTACCTGCTCAATATTAAGTATCTCATCAACAAGTGCATCATGTAAATCTGCATCACAAATGAAATGATCTGCATCATCACATGAAACCTGCAAAGCCTCAGAAGTTGCCTCATTAGGACTAGCACTAGACTATCCACTTGTAAAAAGAGGCAACAAAGTATCATACATGTCTTTGGAGCTAACATATGTCTCCTTAGTACATGAATGTAATGTCTGAATAGCATCTTCCACAAAAACAACATCACATCTAACCAGAATGCATTTAGTACGTGGATGATATAGACAATAGCCTTTACTTTCAGAACTGTACCCAATAAAAATACATTTTACTACTTTATCATCCAATTTTCTACGATGTTGTTCAGGCACTAATGCATATGCCAAACAACCAAAAACACGTAGATGAGCAACAGATGGCTTGGGATCATGCCAAGCCTCATATGGAGTGATAGGCTACAACACTTTAGTGGGACACATGTTAAGTACATATGCTGCACACATAACAGCCTCATGCTAGAAACTATGTGGTAAAGCCTGACTCTTGACCACACACCTCGCCATCTCCATGAGTGACATGTTCTTTCATTCAACAACTCCATTCTGTTGAGGTGTATAGGGCACTGTACACTGGTGTTTTATCCCACATTCAGCCATAAATGCATTAAAATCAAAAGACATATATTCCCCCCCTTGATCTGAACGGAGGGTGCCCAATTTACATGCTAATAGATTTTCAGCCAAAACTAAAAATTGTTTGAAGCACATGAACACTTCGTACTTTGCCTTCAAGGGATATACCCATGCATGCATGGAAAAATCATTGATGAAGGTCACGAAGTAAAGACAGTTTCCAAAAGAAGTTGTCTACATAGGACCACAAGCATCACTATGTACATATTGCAATTTCTGAGTAGCCCGAACGGAACCATCTTTTGGAAATGAGGACCACTGCATTTTTCCCAAAATACAACCTTCACATACATGTTTACCGGGTGCCTCAAGTATGGGCAAAGAGGATACCATTTCAGATTTCTGCAAGCATAGCAAACTAGCAAAATTCAGATGATCAAAGCGTGCATGCCAAATCTTTGCATCTGCCATAGCCTAAGAATCATGTATTGCACATGTTGAATCATTCACAAATATTTCATAGTGTATGAGCTTATACAGCCCACGACATAAAATGCTAGAAGCAATAATCACGTCGCCATTTGACAGATCATGAACTGTACACCTCTCATCAACAAATTTCACAACCAAGCCGATCTTGGCTAAAGCTGAAACTGATAACACATTCTTCTTGATCCGTGGCACAAATAAAGCATTTGATAAAGTGAAAGAAATACCATCAAGAGTAGTCAAAATGATCTTACCAACTCCCATGATAGGATAAGAGGAGTTGTTGGCGCATGTGACAATATTCCCTATAGGGCTTGAGTGAAGTGAAGAAACTGCGTTGCGAGGTGATATGTTTGGTCGCCCCACTATCAAAGTACCAAATATATGAGTCTATTCCACACATGCACAACTCATGAGAAGATGGGTCAAAACTGCAAACAGTAGTAAATGCCCATTCTTCTTCTAGCTGAACATGGGATAAAGCATCAGTGTAGAGTGCCATATACACCTCAATAGAATGGAGTTGCTAAAATAAAGAATAGTTCACTCGTGGAAATGGTGAGGTGTATGGTCAAAAGTTAGGCTTTTTACCACATAGCTTTTGGCTTGAGGTTATTATGTTTGTAACATATGTACTTAATAGGTGTCCCACCAAAGGATTGAAGTCTACCACTCCATATGAGGCTTGGCATGGTGGCAAGACATTTTTTGCTCATCTGCATGTCTTTGGTTGTTTGGCATATGCATTAATGCCTGAACAATAATGCAAGAAATTGGATGATTAAGCAGTGAAATATATTTTTGTTGGGTGGAGTTCTAAAAGCAAAGACTATCATCTATATCATACATAGACTAAATGCATTTTGGTTAGCCATGATGTTGTTTTTGTGGAAGAGGGAAATTTAGCCACTACTTTCATGTATTAAGGAGACATTACTTAGCTCCAAAGATGGGTATGCCACTTTTCTACCTCTTTTTACAGGTGGAGAGTCAAGTGTTGGTCCAAATGAGGCAATTTTTTAGCCTTTTATCAGTTTCACATGGTGACGCAGATCATTCCATTTATGATGGAGATTTACATGATGCACTTGTTGATGAGAGGGCTGATATAGAGGAGGCAAAAAATATGGTTAATGGTTGGTGCAAACTTTGAGAGATAGCAAATTAGATGCATCTCAATCATATCGTACGTGTTCAAGCTCTCATAGTGCTTCTTTTGCATGAGATTGCTGGACTATGGCTGCCTCTAGTCTCTATGATGAGAATGAGCCTATTTCTTTTGATGAAGCACACAATTCAAAAAATTGGATGGTTTCTATGCAATCCAAATATGATGCTATTATGAAGAATGGTACCTGGCCTTTATGTGATTTACCTCCTCAAAGAAAAGTCATTGACACTAAATGGGTATACAAGCTGAAACATATACCTGATGGAATAGTTGACATGTACAAACCTAGGCTTGTTGCCAAAGGTTATGGTGAAGAAAGACACATTGATTTTGATGAGACCTTTGTTCCCACATGTTGAATGGCTATCGTTCATAGCATATGTGCACTTGCAGCCCATCATGGTTGGAATGTCCATTAGTTGGACATTAAAAATGCATTTTTGAATAGTGACTTACATAAAGAAATGTATGTTCTTTAGCCCCCATGGTTTTTGCAAAAATGGAATGAAAACAAAGTATGCAGATTCAGAAAGGCTTTATATGGTTTGAAGCAAGCACCACCTACTTTGTATGAAAAGATACATGCCTACTTGATTGCACATGGTTTGGAGAATAGTGCAACTGGGCGCTCCTTATATGTTAAGCATGGAAATGATGTGCTTATAATCATTGTTGTCTATATGTTGATGAAATATTGCTGACTAGTCCTAATGAGAAGCATATCTTTGATTTTAAGTCTATTTTTAATGCCTCTTTTGAGGTATCAGATTTAGGGCATTTGCATCATTATTTGAGCATTCAATTTATGAAAGTTGATGGTGGAATAGCGTTGTGTCAAATGAAATATATTGACACATTATTGCAACATTTTGGCCTTGAAAATTTCAAACCTATTGCCACTCCTATGGAAATAGGTTTACAATTGAGTCTTCATGATGATGGAGATGCATTTGATGTTGTTCTCTATGAGCAAGTTGTTGGATGCTTGATTTACTTATGCATAACTTGGCCTGATATCTAGTTTACTATCTCATAGATGAGGAAGTTTATGCATTGCCGAGGTGTCAAGCATTGGCAAGTGGTTAAATGCATCTTTTGCTAGTTGAGTGATACCCAGAGGGATCATTATTTCAATACATGCTTTTTTGGACTCTAACTAGGATGGTTTCTATGACACTCGTGTGTCCACTAGTGGTTTTTGATTCATGCTTGGTAGCTCATGCATATCTTGGTTGAGCAAGAAGGAGCCTACTATGGCCACTTCTAGTTGTGAGGCTTAGTAAAGGGAAACTTTCACAACACCTATTGAGTCTGTGTGGCTCAAATGCCTTTTGGTTGATTTGGGTGTTGGTTAGTCTTCTACCGCCACCATCTTCACTGACAGTCAAAGTGCATTCACAATTGCATGGAACCCTATGTTCCATGCTCACACAAAGCACATTGAGCTGAATTATCATTATGTGAAGGAGAGGTTCTCTATTGGAGAGATCAATTTGGCAGGAGTACGATATGATAGAGGTGCATCTAATTTTCTATCACGCAAAGTCTGCACTAGCCATTTTGGCATAATTTTTGCCTCTTCAATATCAACTCTCTCATCAGCAAGTGCATCATGTAGATCTGCATCAGAAATAGAATGATCTACATCATCACATGGAACCTTTAAAGGTTGAAAAGTTGCCTCATTAGGACGAGCACTAGACTGTCCACCTATAAAAAGAGGCAGCAAAGTATCATACATGTCTTTGGAGCTAATAGATGTCTCCTTCATACATGAAAGTAAAGGTTGAATAGAAACTTCCACAAAAACAACATCACGGCTAAGAAAAATGCGTTTAGTTTGTGGATGATGTTGATATATTTAGGTAGTGATGTGTGTGAACACAGTAGGACCACCGGGGCACTTTTTCCCCTCTTTAGGAGGTTTTTTTCCCCCGGCTTGTATATACCCCTATTGCCCTAATGGGCTACTTATCTTTTGTACATTCTCTAGTAATACATTTTAGTATTATGTGTTGTGCTCCAAGCTTCTTCTTCTTCCTTATGCTGTTCACGTGCTTCTGCAGACGTCTAACTCCAACAATTGGTATCAGAGCAGGTCATCGCTTCATCTAGGGTGCTGTCGAGACTCCTCCATTTGTAGTCTCAGATTTGCACGAAATTTGGTGAGCATTCTCAAGGTGTTTCAGAGATCAATACACCTTCGCTTTGTGGTGACGAAATAGCGATCTGAGCTCATTTCAGCCTCCGAATGCACTATCGCAACACTTGTGTAGGCTATTTCATCTTTTTGTGCCAAAGCTATATACCAGTTTCTGTTTGCCAGTATAAGCGTCTCGAAGTCTACTACAAGTCTAGTGGAATTCGTCTTGGCAGTTCTGTTCAACTTTTTGAGATACAGTCAATTTTTTGCATCAAGGTATTTTAGTCACCGGCCATGGTTGAAAGCAGTGATGTATTTCGTATGTTGGTTGTTGAGGATAAGTTGGATGGTACCAACTACCCGTTATGGGCTTATATGATGCGACATGTGTTGGTTGCAAAAGCACTGTGGAACATTGTAAAAGGTGTCGAAAAACATCCTATCACACCTGCAACTATTACAACTGTAGGTACTGAAGCTGATGTAGAAGGTGTCGAAGATGATGATATCCTGCATATTCCTGTTCGTGCTACGGTTTTTGTTGCACCTACTGCAGAGCAGATTCGTTGGGATGGCAGAGATGCCCAGGCACATGCATTGATAGCTTTGTCTGTCAAACGTGCCATTATTCCTCATATTTGCTCTTGTAGAATAAATAAGGATGCTTGGGATACACTTACCACATTGTACCAAGCTAGGAATGAGGCTCGTATTGCTTACCTCCGAAAACAGTTGGAGAGTGAGCACATGAATGAAGGTGATTCTATGGACAGTTTCGTAACAAAGATCAAAGACTTGAAGGAACACTTGATTTCTGATGATGAGGTTATACCAGATAGCTCACTTGTGTAGACCGTTCTGTCTCTGTTTTGTTGCAAGAAGATCAGTCCAGGCAGAATAGGTCCATTATGCATGTTGTAGATCAAGCTTTCCTGGCTAGTCAGAAGGGCAAAGGAAAATGGAGCTCTTCTACTAGTAAGCAGAAATCTGCAAATGCTGCACATTCGAAGATCCAAGTCAAAGATGAGAAAAAATCAGAAAGGCAGAAATTCTTTTGTAAGTACTGTAAAGGGAATGATCATATCAGAAAGAATTGTCCAAAACTAGCTGCAAAAGAGGCAAAGAAGAAAGAGGCTGGAATGGTTGTTGCAGAGGCCTCTACACCGAAAACGGAGTCTGCTAATCTTGTGCAGGAAGAAGAATGGGTGTTTACTACTGTTTCCAGTTTTGACCCATCTTCTGATGAGCAGTGCATGTCTGCAATAGACTCAGATGTTTGGTACTTTGACAGTGGCGTGACCAAACATATTACCTTGTAGTGCAATTTCTTCTCTTCACTCGAGCCTGTCCCTACAGGGAATACTGTTACATGCACCAACAACTCCTCTTATCCTATTATGGGAGTTGCTAAGATTCCAACCATGATGAGCTGCAAGTGCACACATGCTCCAAAAAATAGTCATACGACATGTTGTTGCAAAACATCACATGAAACCTGCAAAGGCTGAGAAGTTGCCTTATTGGGACCAGCACTAGACTGTCCACCTGTAAAAAGGGGCAGCAAAGTATCATACATGTCTTTGGAGCTAACAGATGTCTCTTTAGTACATGAAAGCAATGGCTGAATAGCATCTTCCACAAAAACAACATCATGGATAACTAGAATGCATTTAGTCTGTGGATTATAGAGACGATAGCCTTTACTTTCAGAACTGTACCCAACAAAAATAATTTTATTGCTTTATCATCCAATTTTCTACGATGTTGTTCAGACACTAATGCATATGCCAAACAACCAAAAACATGCAGATGAGAAACAGATGGCTTGCAATCATGCCAAGCCTCATATGGAGTGATAGACTACAGTGCTTTAGTGGGACACATGTTCAGTACATATGCTGCACACATGACAGCCTCAAGCCAGAAACTATGTGGTAAAGCCTGACTCTTGACCATACATCTCGCCATCTCCATGAGTGACCTGTTCTTTCGTTCAGCAACTCCATTCTGTTGAGGTGTATATGGCACTGTACACTTGTGTTTTATCCCACGTTTAGACAAAAATGCATTAAAATCAGAAGACGTATATTCCTCCCCTCGATCTGAATGGAGGGTGCCCATTTTACATGCTGATAGATTTTCAGCCAAAACCAAAAACTATTTGAAGCACATGAACACTTTAGACTTTGCCTTCAATGGATATACACATGCATTCCTGGAAAAATCATCAATGAAAGTCGCGAAGCAAAGATAATTTCCAAAAGAAGGTGTCTGCATAGGACCACATACATCACTATGTACAAGCTGCAATTTCTGAGTAGCCCGAACTCAACCATCTTTTGGAAATGAGGAACACTGCATTTTGCCCAAAATACAGCCTTCATAAACATGTTTTCCAGATGCCTCAAGTATGGGCAAAGAGGACACCATTTCAGATTTCTATAGGCGTAGCAAACTAGCAAAGTTGAGATGACCAAAGCATGCATGCCAAAGCTTTTTCTCTGAGATAGCCTGAGAATCATGTACTGCACATGTCGAATCATTCACAGATCTTTCATAGTCTATGAGCTTATACAGCCCACGACATAAAATGCCAGAAGCAATAATCACATCGCCATTTCACAGATCATGAACTGTACACCTGTCATCAACAAATTTCACAACCAAGCCAATCTCAGCTAATGCAGAAACTAATAACAGGTTCTTCTTGATCCTTGGCACAAATAAAGCATCTGATAAGCTGAAAGAACTACCATCAGCAGTAGTCAAAGAATATGCAATGAGATTGTTATGAAGTAAGTCTATGACACAAGTGTTTGATGAGTTCAGATAGATATAGAATTAGAAATTGTTTGTTCATTCTCATGTAAGGGCAATTATCTCAAGATTAGACTTAAGTGTAAGATCATGTGCTCTGTAAAGCAAGTAATATCTTAACCTAGTGATTAATTCTCAAGGTTGGGAAGGAAGAGTTCTTGGGTTCAACCCAGTATGGAGCATGGGGAGAGCGGTCTTCCCATGTAGCTCTAAGTTGAGTTTAGAGAGACTTAACTCGAGTGGCGAGTACACCTACCACTAGTGGACTCCATGTTATCACTTATGGAATGTTGAATTTTGGAGTTTAATTTATTGAGATATTAGTATTTTTTGTGTTTTGATATAGCACTAAAGGTTCATGAGGGCATGGATGGGCATGGACATTTTGGATGTGTCTAGACATGAATAAGAGAAATTAACATTCTCTCTAGTTCCATTTTTGGTTTTCATTCAATTCTTGTTCCTAAACCTCAACCTACATTTTACATCTATGTTTACCCCAAGGCATTGACTAAGACATAGAATTTTTGCATAACTTTGGTAAGTTTCAATTTTTGTTCAGCTCTAGTCCCTAAACTTGAACCTATAGTTTACTCCTACAGTTTACACTTATATTTACTCCAAGGCGTCATTCAGACATATAGAACTTTGGCATCTTTAGCTTCCCTGGCACTTGTGGCTCCCTTTGAGGTTTTGACGTTGATAAGTTATGCCAAAGGGAAGCCAAAGATGTCAAAAGGATGGGATAAAGTAACTATAAATATTTATGGTCCTTCAGTGGATGAACAAATCTCATGGGATATGATAAGTAATTATGAATCTTTACATTGATTGATATTCTTAATGACTTCCATAACACTAAAAAGACCCACTTCAATGATTAGATAGAACTAGGAAAATTCTTTATCAAGCATGGTTTCAGCTTGTGTCCTAACACTTCTTGAACAAGGTAGAGATGATTCACCAAAGTCCTCCATGGTATGTGTAGGATCCACAGGTATGTAGAAGAAGAAATGCCCTTGCTAAAGATGTGAATAAATTTATAAGGATTCTCAAATTCAAATGGAAAAGCAAAAGGCGGTTCGTGGAGATGGAAAAAGTAAGAGAGATGAAAGTTATGTTAAATATAAGTAAAAGTGAGCAGAGTGAAAAAAGAAGTGAATAATGTAAAACACTTGACTTGTGAATGTGAGATTGAGGGTTCAAATCTCCTCTTTGGTAGATGAGAGACTCCTTATTACCACTCAATTAAAGAGTTTTTGTTCATGGATGCCGAAGGGAGGTTGGTGGGTTTGGTGTTCAATCGGTTACTGAATCAAGATCAAATGTAGCCTCTTAATTTTCATAGATTGTAGAAAAGTGATCTTCAATCATAACAAACACTACTGACATGTTGATAAGAATACAAATTCATTGTAAGTGAGTCATGGACCTCCCAAAGAGCCTACATAAGGACTCACAATCATTTGTACCATAATTATAGAGCAATATACAAAATTAGTTTTTGATCAAGCTCCTTGCTCCTCTTCATTTTCTTCATCATCATCTCCAAGCATACACTATTTCTCTCTCCAAAGTGATCCAATTCTTATAAATGTGCATCCATTGGAGAGTTAATAGTGTCTAATTTATGTACACAAATACTTGTAGAATTGTCTTCCATAAATTTAGATAAATTCAGATTTTATGGTCTACTGGTCTATCTATGCACATCCTTGAAAACTCGGGATCACCATACTTCAATGCTAAGATTATAACTGAACATAGCTTGGTTATAAGTTCTTTTCTTATGCATATTAGCAAACAAATCTCTATAATTCAAACTCATCTAAAAGAACTTTAGTAAATTGTAATCAGGCTCACTATTTTGAGCATTTGAAGTTGTGTAAATCAATCCAAAATAGCAAGTATCTTTGTCTAGACAATGTGCAAACTCATCTGTTTTGCATCAATAATTTCTAATTGATGATCCAAAGTACATAGTGATTTTTATTGCATTAACCTCAAGCTTATAAGGTGTATTTGACTCTCCAAGTGTGCAAGGGCTGGTCATTTTCTAGTTAGCTAGACCAAGCTTCACCACTTAGGATCAAAGACTTCTACTACCTTCAAGCTAGTTCAATTGCTCACAGTAGTATCAGAGCCACATCAAGATGGGTCATGGATTTCCCTCAGTGATTAAGAAGCTCGATAGAATTAACTATGATGCTTGGTAAATCAAAATGGAAGGTTATTTGAAAGGTATAAATCACTATGGAACTGTAGCATGTGATGAAGTTATGCCTACTCCAAAATCCAAAGGAGAACCTACACAAGAGTTACACAAGAGGAGAATGAGAAGCTCAAAGTTTGGTGTGCAAGAGATGCTCAAGCTAGGTCATATATACTAAACTCTATTTCTGATTTTATGTTACCACATATTAAAGGATGCAAAACATCTCAAGAGAGTTGGGATGCACTTGACATCTTTGTCTTTGCTAGCATCAAAGCTTGAAAGCACCATCTATGGAATA